>JALAZF010001113.1:0-163463 GCA_022829125.1 Lathyrus tuberosus
ATTGTGCTTTACATCAATAATATCATTCCAAAAATGATTTTTGATTTCATAAAATTGCATGAGCTTTGCATTAAAATTACCATGTTTGTTTCAATAACCCTATTTGCAGGCTAACTTTCCTCATCAAGAAATTTTTAAACAGTTGAGAAACTTGGTCAGTGATCCTATCAGGGGCACATTACTTCCAGATCCTGTTAGTGAATCAATTCAAGATTTATTGCTCAATGCAAGTTACTCTCAGAATTGGTTAGCCCGAAGATCTCTTTCAAGATTCATACTGAGTTTAACCTTCTCAACGGTGAACTGAAGCCATGATTAGTCCATCCCCAGCAACTGAAGCCATGATCAGTTTATTCTCAACAATCATTTCAAGAATTGAAGCCATGATCAATTCATTATTTCCCTGCAGCAGTCAAACTGAGGCTATGATCAGTTTATCTTCATCAGTCAATTAATCTGGGGCAGTCTTCTTCAAGAATCCTCAAGATGTCTTTCCTCAAAAGACCATCAGCCTGATACAATTCACAAGTGTGACAGAGATGTGTTCAACATCTTCTCTCCAAGCAGAGTGGGCAGTGTTCCCTGTGTTGAGGAATCAGAGTTCCATTCTTACCTCACAAAAGAGTTTATCTCAGTTGTCTCTATCATATGCATTGCATACATAAATCATTCACATATCATACATAGAAAGATTTTCATAGCTCGAACCGGAACCGTGTTTCGCGCTCATATGCATTTCTCGAGGTCCTGTTGCTTTCAACATCTTACCTTGTGATCAAAGTCCAACTTACTTGGCGCCTACCAAAGCTTTTGCCTGTCTTTTCACCCAGTGATATTCCTGGATGTTTTGTTTATCTTCTTTCTTTCCAGTGTCATTCCTGGATGTTGTCGTTTCTCTGTGTATCTATTGCTGTTGTTAGATATTTGTCTTCTTTCATTCCAGCGTTATTCCTAGATCTTTGTTATTCTTTCACTCCAGTGCCATTCCTGGATGTCTGTCTCTTTTGATCTCCAGTGCCATTCCTGGATATCTTGTTCCTCTTGTCTTTCCCAGTGCTATTCCTGGAAGTTTTTTTTCCCTCTTCCGTAATCCCCATCATATCTGCTTGGATATCTTTCAGTGCCATTCCTGAAAGTTTATATGTTCATTCAGTGCCATTCCTGAATGAGTTTTATGTAACTCCCCAGTTTTGTCAGTTTTTAATTAATTGAGTCGTTTTGATTATTTTATTATTATTTTATTTTATTTTCGACTTTTATTTGGAAATATGTTATTTTTCATTGTTGTGATATTTTATCGGGTTTTGGGAACGTTTGCGAGATATTTGAGTATGGGGGTATTTTGGTCATTTCAGCTTATTTTTCCTTAAGTTAGAAAATAGAAAATAGAAAGAGAGAAAAAATAGAGAGAAAGAAAAAGAGAAGAAGGAAAAGGGAAAGAAAAGAGGAGAAGACAGATTGATTCCAGAGGGAATCCGCTATAACATTGTGTGCCTTAAAAATAAGAGGACTTAAAGCGATCGGATGGATCGTGTGCCTTAAAAATAAGAGGACCTAAAGCGATGATTATAGACGATCATGTGCCTTATACAAAGAGGACCTAAAGCGATCGGATCGTGTGCCTTAAATACATAAGAGGACCTAAAGCGATCCATAAACGTCGTGTGCCTTAAATACATAAGAGGACCTAAAGCGACGGGGAACATTGTTTGCCCGACGGGGTGTTACATGAGTAATCCTAAGTAACGAGCGATGGTTCCAGCAGAGTTCCTGAGCGAACTGGTGTTGAGAATTGATGGAAGCCGGTACCCGCATGTGCATATGCATAGAGTCGTTGTGTCGGTCTCTTGTATTTGCATAAATCATTAATGGTTTGTTTATGTGTGGAATTGTGGATGAAATTGATAAGTTGATATATGTATATGGTTGGTGATATTTGTATTGTGCTTGGTTGGTATACCTTGGTGATGGAAAAATGAATTATACATTGTGTTGTAGTGTGTTTGAATTCTGGTATGAGTTGCGGTGAGAACAGTATATATGTGTATTTTTGTTGTTATATATAATTGTATGCAATTATATGATGATTATGTTTCTCACCCTTCTGCTGTTTTATAATGCTCTGTGAGGCATTGCAGATTAGAGTTGCTGGAGGTCTTTTTGTGAAGCTTAGGACTTCATTCTTTTGTCGGTCGGCTCTGATATGTGGCACCGGGTAGTCGGGGGATCGTTTTGTAGGTTGATGTGTATATGTATATGTATCTTTTGGATTGTACATGTATGACTTGATGTATGACAAACTTTTTCTGTGGTATATATATATATATATATATATATATATATATATGAGATTCAGTACAAATTTTCCGCTTTATTCTGTATTTGAATTGTGGGTAGTAGGAACTAAGTTCCTCTGTTTATTTGCTACCTGCGAGTGTTGCATATCTTTATGAGCAGGTGTTGTATGTTTGTTTCAAATTGATGTGACCCCTCGGTCTATGCTGTGAATTTCTAAATATACTCTGATGAAATTTTGAATTTTCTTTTACCGCTTTAGTTAATTGGGGGTGTTACATTTTACCTTTGCATTCAGTGCCATTCCTGGATGTCTTTCTCACTATCATTCAATGCCATTCTTGAATGTAGTGATTTTACCTTTACTTTCAGTGCCATTCCTGAGAGTTTTATCTATTGGATGAGTTTTCTTCTTTGCATTCAGTGCCATTCCTGGATGTCTTTCTCACTATCATTCAATACCATTCTTGAATGTAGTGATTTACCTTTACTTTCAGTGACATTCCTGAAAGTCCCTGCTCACTTTATTCAATGCCAATCTTGGATATCGTGAACTCTTTTTATCCAATGCCATTCTTGGATACTTCTGATATATTTTCCAGAACTTTTCTCACTTCATCCAATTCCATTCTTGGATGTAGAGATTCCTTTTGTCCAATGCCATTCTTGGACACCTTTTTCCCAGCCAAGTCCAATGTTATTCTTGGATATCTCTGATGTTTAACCTTGCCATCCAATGCCATTCTTGGATGTCCCCAATGAAGTTGTTCAAGTGGAATTTTGTTTATATCCAATGCTATTCTTGGATGTCTCTGATGCTTGTTGTTGCCTCATTCAATGCCATTCTTGAATGTTGTAGTTCCTTTTATCCGATGCCATTCTTGGATACCTTATCCCCAATAGAGTGTTTTTTCACCTCCATCCAATGCTATTCTTAGACGACGCTGCTGTTTTTACCAGAAACTTTCTTGTTGTTGTCCAATGCCATTCTTGGACATCTATGAGCATACCTTTTGACTCATTCGTAGTTTCTATCCAATGATATTCTTGGATGTCACTACTCGTATTTCCAGGGTCTTGTCCCTCTCTTTCCAACTATTGATGGATACTTCTAGTCACCTTGACAGATCTCCAGAGATAGCTTGTGTTCCCTAGCGTGTCTTTTCACGTCTTCTCTCTCAATTTACTGTAACTTTCTTGTTTCAAGTTTCCCCGCAGTCTATTTCATCCTTTGCATTCATATCATCTTGTGGTATCTTAGGGCTTAAAAATGTCGCTTTTTTGTATTTAAGTATCTTCATATCTCCCGATAGAAGAGACTTAAATAGGGGCAGCTGTAAGACCCTGATTTTTGACCCCTAAGATTCCACATATCATTCACATCTCATTTTGCATCTTTACCACAAACAAGATCACACATTGGTTCCTTTATCCCTCTCTTCTTTGGGTTTGTGCCTTGCAGGGTTTACTGATCATCTATGTGTTTTCTTATTCACTTTATTACTTTATTTGTTTATATTTTACTAACCTTAACCAAAATCCAAAAATATTTTTGTTTTTTTTTCACTAACATTTTCAGGGGAAGAACAGGTCAAAAATGCCAAAATAACAGTCCCACAGCTCGAATGAATTTTATCTGAGAAAAGTCAAAGTTGATCCGCAATCATGTCAAATTTATCTGGTCAAGGATTCCCCCAAGTTTTAATTGATTATTATCTAAGGAATTCCAAGGTTCATGTGTTTATTTCCATGCCTTCTTTGATGAGCAAAAGAATCGAGCCGAACCACAGCAGTGCATTCAAAAGGAGTATTTTTTCAAAATTTGCACTAAGTAACCGGTTAACAGATATGCTGTAACCGGTTGGTTACTCTCGTGAAAATTTGAAAAAATTCAGCAAATTCAAATTCAGCAATTTTGTACCAATCTTAGCCCTTGATCACATTTGGAATATGCTAGACCATCTCATTTTAATTCCCCTACATCACTTTGATCATTTCCTACCATACACCTTCACTAATCACGACTCTTTTATGAATTTCCCTCCAAATTCAAATTCCAAGCCTAATTTTCATTTCCAAACCAAATTCCAATCCACCAAATTTCCCAAGCCTAAACTCTATAAATAGAGCCCTCATTTCATTCATTCTACAAGCTTTTGAGAGCCAACAAAACTCTTGCAAATTCTCTCCTCAACCACCAAAATTTCACTAAAGCTCACTTTTCTTCTTTTGAAAGTTAACAAGAATTCACATTGAATCTTGTTCAACTTTGAGCTAAACCTTCATCCAAACTTGTTTTCTTCATCAATTCTCATAGGTCAAGGCTTTGGTGTTTGGATCTTGAAGCAATTTGAAGGAATTTTCATATTTGAAGTGGTAATTCATCTTTCACCATTGTTGAAGCTTCATCTTCATCTTCCATAATGTAGATCTTTGGAGATCTTTGTTACTTGATCCTTTGGATCTTGTAATTGTGTTTAATTGCTGGTTTCTGCTATTATTTTACTTTGAATTTCGTGCAATTTCAGTTCCATGATCCCAAGGTGTTTGTAAAAAGTTTTGAAAGTGGATCATGCTGAATTTTGCATATTTTTCTGCATTCTGGTGCAGAGTAACCGGTTAGCAGATATGCTGTAACCGGTTACTCTGTGTTAATTTGAAAAAACTGCACCATTTTGAACTAAGTAACGTTAGCAGATATGCTGTAACCGGTTACTTCGAAACAGAATGCACATTTTGGCTTGTTTTTGGGACTGTTTTGGTTCCTTTTCCATTTTCTTCCCTTTCCTTTTGTTCTTAGCCTTAGATCACATAATTATGTGGTTTAATTTGGTTTTCTCTTCATCTATTTCTCTTTTCTTTTGATCGATGAAAGTCTTATGGATCATAGAATTCCGTTGTTGAATTTTGATCAAGACTAGATCGCTACCTTCTTTTCTTTTCGTGCGGTATTGCTTTCGGATGACGATCTACATATCATTCATCTAGCATGCATTAGCACAAAGAGCTATTGACTGGCCTCATTGTAGGGTAATTACTCCGTAAATTACTCGGCGATTGCTTAACATAGCACAACATACGTCCCGTATCGGAAAACAATAAAAAATTATTGATTATTTGTCTTTTGGTTCAACACTTATGAGACTTGTTGTTAGGAGGCTTTGGTCTTATCAATCCTCTAATGAGTTCTCATTAATCTTGACCTAAGTGCAATTATTCAATTATTATTGATCACTTACTTCTAACTTCTAACTTCTTGCTCCCTATCTCTCTTTTACTCTTATGCTCCATTATTATCATTTCATATCATGTTTATGTTTCCGCAATTTTTCCTTTGTCCGTTGGACACATGTTTATGCTTATGCCTTTTTCTCTTTGTCCACTTGGACCAAAAACATTAATAAAGGCCAAAACCTCTAAAAAACTTGTGCTTCTAATCTTGGACTATGGTTACTATCCTTTGCAATGGACATGGAGTTTTGCACCTAGACCTTGGACTTCAATGCTATTCTTGAATCCTTGGACTTAGACCATGGACATCCAATGCAATTCTTGGAATCTTGGACTTAGATTTAGGACCTTTCTCCCTTTGCTTTGGAATTATGGTTCGAAGATTATGGAGCTTACATTTGTGGTTAGGCTATTCTTATCTTTAGCTTTTACTTTATGCTTTAGGATAGTCACTTCTTCTCCTCCCCATTCTTCAATTTTCAAAACTCTCTCTCTTTTTTCAAAACCTTCTTGATTTCAAACTATCACCTCTTTCATAATCAAACCTTGACTTTGTCAAGTGATTTTTACTCTTTTCTTTTCATTTCTTAACAAATGCTAAACTACATAAGCATATTGACACCTTTTTCAAAAGACTTAAAAAACATCAAACTCATCACTCTCTTTTTGTGCCCTCGTGCACTTTTTCCTTTAACTTTTTCATAAGTTTAGACATGATTCATTTCTTTAAGAGGAATTATTCGCTTGGAAATGACGACTTGTCTTTACATTTTAAAATCAACCAAAACAAAAAAATTCATTCTTTGTACCACGAACTACGGGGTTTTGATCCTACATTGCACATCGTGGGTACGTAGGCATGAGGCGGCAAGTCTCTCCAAACACAAAAATCTTAAAAACAATTTCTCTTCTCATCTCCTCAATCACTTTTCAAGCAAACTTTTTCATACCAAAAGCGGTAGATATTTCAAAGGGTTCCTATAGAGTACTATAGACGTTTTGGGTGCTAACACCTTCCCATTGCGTAACCAACCCCCCTTATCCAGTTTCTCTTCACTTGTTCTTGTTTAGAGCTTGTGTAGGTTTTGTTCGCTCTTTTTCCTCTCCTTCTTGGATAAAATAAAAGTGCGGTGGCGACTCTTGCTTTTCAAGTTAAGTTAATCAATAGCTTACACTCACGATTTTGCCGCTACATTACCCTTTTTTATTATGACAAAAAAGGGGAGTATTAATATGGAAAAATTATTTTGATAAATATCTTGTCTCTAATCATAGCTCTAACATTCTAACACTTTAAATATCATATCATTTTAGAATGTTTTTCAGGAAAAGTTATTATATTGGTAAAATGACTCTGATATCAATCAGGCTCTGATTTAGTTAATCAAGCTCTGTTATCAGAATGCATCACCACTGTAATTAAGCTCTGATATTTTGGATTTATCTAAGATCTCTGCAATCTAGCTCTATATCCCACATCTTATAAGAATTTGTTAAGTCTTAGATTCAGGGGGAGCTTGACAAAGGGAAGTTGACTTTGAACTTATCTGAGTTAATTATAATTATCTTCGTACAAAATTGTGTTATCAAAATACATTGTTTTGTCATTATCAAAAAGGGGGAGATTGTTAGAACAAGACTTGGTTCTGCAAGATATCTCTTTGTTTTGATAATAACAAAGTTGTATTTGTGTGAGAACAATTTTGGCACTCTAACATGTGCTTTCTTAAGAATTGACAAACAGGTTCTGACTCTGATAGAGAAAGTTCTGACTCTGATAGAGATTGTGTGCTACGTCACTCTGAAGTTATCAATGGTTGCTTCTCTGTCAAGAAGCAAGGTTGCTTCTGATCTACTGTGCGTCAGAAAGACTCCAAGAAGACACTATGTTGCTGCTGCAATGTTCTCTTGGATTCTGGCTCCAAATTTAACTCTGATACTTATCTTTTGAAGACTAAGTGCTGAAGACTCTGAAGACAAGGTTCTGATGAACAACGTTCTAAAGACTCTGAAGACTTAAGTTTCTGAAGACCAAGTTCTGAAGACTCTGAAGACAAGGTTCTGCTTAACAAGTTCTAAAGACTCTGAAGACTTATGTTTCTGATAACCACAGGTTCTGAAGAAGGAGTGCTGAAGACTCTGATGACAAGGTTCTGCTGAACAAGTTCTGAAGGCTCTGAAGACTCAAGATTCTGAAGACCCAATGATTCATTATTCTGATCATACTTCAATCATATTAACTCAAAAGCCTCTGATGAAAGAAGAAGATGAAACGTTTGTGTGGGAAAATAGTACATAGTATAGATCAAGCACGTTATTTTCCACTACCATTCCACTACCCTAATTTGGTGGTACAAAGGACAATTTCAGTGTACGATTTTCATCCCAGCATGGCGACATTATTTTAAGTTGCCAGTATTTTTCTGATATTACTGATCTGCCCTTCAACAAATCTTTTTTCTGGCTATATAAAGACTTTATCATTCAAAGAATCATGTGTGACACTGAGTGTGCAAAAGAGAAATATTCAAAACACTAATTCATACGAAGAAAGAACTCAAGAAATAGAGAAATACATTAGTGAACAGTAAAACACCACAATACAAAGAAGAAGATTGTTCTTACTGTTTAGACTCCCTCTAAGTTGGATTGAGCTAGAAATAGTGTTTATATCAACTTAAGTAAGAAGCAATTCATTGTAAACATTTTATTTGATCAAACATTTATTTGAATTCCTTAAGGGACCAGTTAGGTCAGAAGCCTTAAGAAGAGACGGTTAGTCTGTGTATTGTTAGTCACCAGCAGTTGCTAGTACAGTTGTAATCAGTTTGATTATAGTGGATTAAGTCCTTGTGTATAAGGCGAAATCACCTTGGCGGGTGGACGGGATTAACTTGATAGTTTTCAAGTGAACCAGGATATATCGTGTGTCTTTCTTTATTGTAGTCTATTTGTGATCTTTGTTTGAGTTTCATAAAAAGCTTTCATTTTAAAAACCCAATTCAAACCCCCCCTCCCTTTCTTGTGTTTTTCTCACACCTTCAAATATCACCCTACAAGTGTCTTTTTTTGCGAGGGTGATAAATATTTAGCAAATTCACTCAACGAAATGCATTTTTTCTTGCAGTGTTATTCAATAATCACTTGTGTTCATTGGCTATTGTATATTACGACACACAACCTGATCTAGATAAGTAGCAATATACAGGCGTAGAGATGCTTAACGGAAATAGGATAATTGTTTGATTCTCTAATTAACTAAGGATAATATAATTAGGAATTGTGACTTGAGGGATTAACGCGCTCTAGTTCCTAGTCTGACGTTCCAATGGCTTGGGGGATTAGGGAAATAATGCTTAGACTAGTGAGCTGCACACCAAGGGATTGAGTGCAGTGGTAGAAATAAGTCGTGTAACTTTTATGTCTCTGCATGTCTGTTAATGGGCATTTCATCAATAGAAATAAGTATGGGATTCTAACGAAAATGACCTAATCGCCTTTATCATCGTATCTTTTCCAAACTCAATTTTCACTTCAGACAAAACAATCAATTTTCAAACAATCCCCTGGTTACTGTATCCCACACTCGTTCACCATATTAAAATCAAATCCTCGTAGATACAAATTTTATTTTATTACTTCAATACCTACTAGTACACTTACTAGTTTTGCCATCAAGTTTTTTGCACCGTTGTCGAGGATTGTTGATTTCAACAAGGCAAGTTTTGTGCGACGTTTATTGTTACTATTATTTTAAATTATTTTTAGATTTAAATTTGAAATTTCTTTGTTGCTATTTATTAGTTGTTTTATCTTTAAATTTTGTTTTACTTTCTAATTTTTAGTTGTTTTGTGTAAATAATTAGAATTCTATTTTATTTTCTATTTTAAATTTTAAAATTTAATTTTTATTTGCTTTTTTTGTTATTATTTTTATTTTAATTTCTATTTTTTTTATTTCCTGTTAATTAGTGTAGTCTGTAACGCCCCGAATTTTCATCCAAGATAAGACTTAGAAATTATTAAAAATACTTATTTAAAAAAAATATTCAGGTTTTGAAATTAATCAAATTCGGTGACAATTCAATTTCACAATCGGAAAATCACCTAATTTCTAATCCATTCAAAGGAAAATAATTAAATACTTAAAATATAATGCAATCAATTTATAAACTATTAAAGTATTTTTTATTGAAAACACCTT
Source organism: Lathyrus tuberosus (assembly GCA_022829125.1). Lineage (NCBI taxonomy): Eukaryota > Viridiplantae > Streptophyta > Magnoliopsida > Fabales > Fabaceae > Lathyrus > Lathyrus tuberosus. Next base: position 9,731 of record JALAZF010001113.1, read on the forward strand.
CCCCGCGATCGTGCGACAAGCAAACATCAATCAATCTTGAAACTCCACACTTGTACCTAAAATGTTGTTGTAAGGGTCATTTTCCATTAACCACATCCATGTCAAAAATAAACTAAACGAGAGTTAAAAATAAAATAAAAATATATAATATACATATCATGTCCAAAAGAATTAAATAAAAGTAAAATTCACCAAAGTTAATATCGAATAGTAACTAATACAGAATGCACATGAAGGAATTGTTAGGGGAGATTTTCTCTAGGGAGCATTGAATATTAGGCCAAGAGCAACACAAGTGATAGAGACACCACATATTCACCCAAAACTTTAAGGTGATAGGTGTATGGGTTCTCCCACTTATAAATGCTCAAGTCACCACATTCCTATCCAATGTGGGACTATTATCCATACTACTCACACTTGTTATATTATTCTAACACTCCCCCTCAAGTGTGAGTCCACAATGTTTCCCCCTCATGTGGAAACTGTTTTGTCCACATATATTGGTACCGCCATTTCGATACATGTAAGTCGGTCGCTTTACAAACCAGGCTCTGATACCATGTTAGGGGAGATTTTCTCTAGGGAGCATTGAATATTAGGCCAAGAGCAACACAAGTGAGAGAGACACCACATATTCACCCAAAATCTTAAGGTGATAGGTGTATGGATTCTCCCACTTATAAATGCTCAAGTCACCACATTTCTATCCAATGCGGGACTATTATCCATACTACTCACACTTGTTATATTATTCCAACAGGAATTAGCTCAAGATTAACAACAACAACAACAATGACCACAAAGAGTTACATGCAAACTATGCATGTTCTTAAATCTAAATGATTTGGATATAACTCTTTGTGGTCGTTGTTGTTGTTGCTAATCTTGAGCTAATTCCTTCATGTGCATTTTATATTAGTTACTGTTGAAAGTTCTAACATGGGAAGCAACCACTGTTGAAAGTTCTAATTCCCATGATACACCACCTGAAATTACCCAATAACATACATCAATAACTACACAGAATAGTAAACATTCAACCAATTTTTATGTGCAAGAACATGACTCATATGTGGGGTCAGACATTTCTTCAAATGACAATTCTGGTAATTATATGAATATTGAGGATGATTATTTGGTTGATGTCCACCTTCAAGGTTTCCCATTATTCCAAATATCTTACCATTTTATTCAAAGCATTGTACAATATATATAATGAGAAGTTTTCAATGTCATGTATATCCAATACTTTTTTTAACATTTCATGGTATAACAAAATTCTTTGATATTGGAGGTCCTGTTTGGGAATGTCAATATTCTCTTGCTTGCACATGGTATGGTGAACGTATGACTAAATTAAGGAATGTAACATCGCCAACGTTGTTGTCATGGAGTAAAGGTTAAACTACCATTGATTGATGACCCACCTGTCATTCTTCAAAAGCTACTTTATGACCCTACATTAGCTCATGCCAAGAACTATCAAGCCAACACAAGGACTTATAATGATATGTTCTCATTCACTTCACCTGGTATGAAATTTGACACCAAGTTTACAAAAGGTGGTGGTCCCCCAACACTAAGGCTTCATGGACAGACCTACCATAGAATAGGGACAATGCTGCCAGAGATAGGTCAACCACCAAAATATGCACAGTTGTATATATTCGACATTGGCAATGAAATTCAAAACTGGATGGAATATTTCAATTTCATATTATAACTACATATTGTTACAACGACATATAAATTTTTCATTATGTAGCATACTAAATCATATATTTTTTCGAATATAGGGACAACAAACATATTGACAAGGCAATTGTAACAAATCTGAGTTTAATGTTGGATCAACACAATATGCATGCAATGACTTTTAGGATAACACGTGATATGCTAAAGCATCAGAATTTTAAGGATTTGAAATTGAGAATAATTTCAGATCGTCAAACGGATGGTCATATTTATAATATGCCAACAATTTCTAAAGTTGCAGCTCTTATTGTTAGTGATATAGATTTCGGTATCAAACAAGATATCATCATTCAAGAACGTGGTAGTAATTTACAAATAATTGATGAGTTTTATCCTTGATACCTTGCTTTTCAATATGCATTACTATTTCCATATGGTGAGGATGGATACAAAGCTAATATTCTCCATGCATACCACAGTGTAGTTGTCGTGAATAAAAGAAACCGTCAAATAATAATGAAATGGCTTTCATTTAGATTGCAACAAAGGAAAAGTGAAGCTAACACAACTTTTTCATCACGAAGACTATTTCATCAATTTTTGGTTGATGGGTACACAACGATGGAAACCGGGAGGCTTAATTGGCTTAGGAAAAACCAATCTAAATTGGGGGTTGGGAAATATCACAAACTTAAAGAAAATGAGAGCAACCCCAATAAAAACACAAATGCCCAAAATGGAAAAAGATTTGTGTTGCCTTCCTCATTTGTTGGGAGTAAAAGATATATGGATCAACTGTATTTTGAAGGTATGACTATCTCAAGTAAAGTTGGGTTCCCTGATTTATTTTTGACATTCACATGTAATCCTAATTGTCTTGAAATTACACGAGAGTATGCAAAGTATAATTTAAAACCTCATGATCGTCCTAATATTATAACAAGGGTGTCAGAAATTAAATTTGATGATTTGATGGTTGATAACTTGATATCACACGCAGACATATACTTGGACGGGTGTTAGCATGTGAGTATTTTTATAATTGGTTTCAATATTACAACTTCATTTGTTTGCATTCTTACAATACGTCCTTTCACATGTTCTATTGTAAAGATCTCCCAACCATTTTTCAATATTGAAACTATGCCAATACTATCAATATTATATGAGAATTTATATGACAATTCTTACAATATTATACCCATTATAACATTGCATATGGCAATACCACATTATTATATGGCATTACTTACATTATTATACCCATGTTAAACATTTATAATATTTTTAGTACTGCAACAGTAGGACATCAACAATGCGTTATTTTAAAAGACAAAAAGATAATGTCTTTGATTTATAATTCAATTAAATATTATTACCAACACATGAAACATGCTACATCGTCCTATATATAACTTTTGGTAACAATGCGCTTTTAGCATTAAATACATATGAATAATGGAACAAACCAACGGCCATGTTTTTTTGACAGTACCAGGTTTTGATGAATAGTATTTTTAAATATGTCTCACTATTTCAGGCCGACTATTACTCCCTCCGTCTCACAATAGGTGTTTTCTTTCATTTTTTTATTTGTCTCAAATTATTTGTCCCTTTAAAATACCAATGTAATATTTATTATTTCTTTTCACTAATTTACCCTTATTTATTGTATTTTAATTCATTTAACTACTCCACTATCCATTATTAATAAGGTTATTTTAGTAAATGACACTCGTTTTATCATTGAAATCAACACAATTAATCATTATCTTAAAAAGTGTGAAAATCTCAAAGAGGACACCTATTGTGAGACGGAGGGAGTAATATTTATTCATTTCATAACAGTTATATATACAATTGAGTTTAAAAAAAAAGGCCTACCACATGCATATATTCTCATTTTTCTGCACCCTCAAAGTAAGAATCTGAACCCTTCTGATATTAACAAAATCATCTTCTGTGAAATTCTAAACCCCGAATTACATCCAAGGCTTTATAATTTGGTGAAGCAACATATGATGCATAGCCTATGTGGGCTGTCACCATTATCATCACCATGCATGAAAAATAGAAAATGTTCAAAATGTTATCCAAAAAAGTTCAATGAAATAACAATTGTTGACAAAGATGGTTACCCTTAATATAGAAGAAGGTCAAACACCCACACAATTGTCAAAAATGGTGTTTCTCTTTACTGTTGTCCCGTACAACACAAGGTTGTTGTTGAAGCTTCAAGCACACATAAATATGGATAGGTGCAACCAATGTTCAGCCATTAAGTACTTATTCAAATATATTCATAAGGGATATGATAGAATTAGTGTTCCAATTGTCCAAGCGAAAGGAGGAAATTCTACTTTGCGTGGGGCTATAGATGAAATTCAACAATATCTTGATTGCCGTTACGTATCACCAAGCGAGGCATGTTGGAGAATTTTCTCTTTCAAGATTCATGCACGAGAAACTGCCTTGGAATGTATGTTTTACCATTTGATTGGAGAGAAGGTTGTTTTTTACTGAGCATCCACAATGGATAATGTGCTCGAAAAAGTAAGTGTAACTGAGTTCATGTTTACTGCATTGTTGATTGCTAATGAAAAGTTTGAAGAAGTAAGAACTTTGACATATGGCCAATTTGTATCAAAGTTTGTTTATGATAAGAGAAATACAGTAGAAGTTGGAAACCAAGAAAATAAGGTTTTACGATTGGCCGGTTAATACGGGTTCCACCTACAACAGGAGAATTAATCTATTTAAGAATGATGCTAACCGTAGTTAAATGACCAACAACTTACGAGGACATTCGTAAAGTTGGTGGTAGCCGTAGTTATCAAAGAGAATGATGCTAACCGTGTTAGACACCAATGTCATTGGTTCTGCCGACTCCAATCTTGCTATTTGTATGGTTTCTGAAGTACTAATTTTTTGGTACTTAGTACTTGATTCATCACTTATCATCCAATATTCTTTCATTCTTTTGTGATGTGTGTTTATACCTTTTTTCACGTACAAAATTTTGTCTGTGGCATTTTTATCTTCATATGTTTAACTTGACTTGATTTTTAGGAAGAAATTCGGATAAAGAATGGTCAAAAACCATGTTAAAGTGTGAAGAATTGAGCAAACACTCAATACAAGGAATATACAAAGACTTAGTGAAACTTGTGAAGAAAAAGTGAGATTCGTTTTTGGAATTCTCGCTCGCACGATGCATTATATCGCGGCACAATGACGCTTGCATCGGGGTCTTGATGCCGCCAGTTACAGATGTGATGCGCACTTTTCACCTGACAAGCTTTTTTCATTAAAAACACTTTTTGATCTCTTTTGAAGGGTTATGAATCCCAAGGCTGAAAGTGACGAAAAATGGCGAATTTAGCTGCTTTTGAAGGCCATTGGAGATCATTTTTTCAATGATTTTTCATGTACTCTTATCTAAACTTGTGGTATATTTTTTTACACTATGAGTAGCTAAATTTCTTTGAAGTTAAGTCTTTTTGGTTGATGTTAAGGTTATTGTTTTGATGTATTGTTATTACACTACAAAAAAAACTGCATTTTGCTGAGTGAAAAACACGCTACAACCTTTAATATCACCCAGCAACTGACAATTTGTGAAGTAACGAATCACTCTGCAAAAACGTTAGTAAAAAATATTTGATGGGTTAAAATCAAGCTGCAACCTTGCTTAGTGAAATTCATGCCGCAACATTGCTGAGTAAAATTCACACTACAACTGTTTGTAGGCAAGTAACTAGTGCATATGGCAGTGTGCAGGTTTGACGTTGATAGCAGGACGAAATTCATGCCGCAACTAACAAAGTGTAATACACGCAACAACTTTTATAATATATCATTTGCAGGGTATTTTCCCTCTCGCATATAACAATTGATTAAATAAAAAATATATTATATTTATATTATTATTTATAACAATATAAATATAATAACAAATAATTTGTAGCTAATAATATTTAAATCAAATAAAAATATTTAAATGCAGCATTAATTAAAAATATTAAAACTTAAAAGTAATTAAAAATATTTAAATCCAAAATTGAATAAAAATTTATAAATTATATACAAATTAAAATTAAAAATAGTTTATAAAACTTGAAAGTTAATATTCTTTGTTAGTTCTTGGATTGGCTGGAATTTTGGTAAAACAAAGTATGTTCAATGTTGATGTCAAGGTGCTGATGTTGCAACATTGAGTCTTAACACTGGGTTGTGTTAAGTAGTTTAAATTGCTGAAGTTGGATGTCTGATGTCACATGGCGATGTTGTGACATTAGGTCTGCAGAATTAATAACATCAGGTTTAGTAATGTTGTTAGGGTTTGCGTTTTAGCTGGAATTGTGGAGAGCAGGTTGTCTCATTGGATGCGAATATCTTGGGTTAGATATTCTCTGTTGCATAGAGATTTGATGCAGATTTGTAGAAGATTTAAAAGGTTGAAGATTTGAAAATATTTTGGGGATAAAATCTGTTTTGAAGATTCAGTTTTAAATAACAAAGCAGATCAAATATTGCAAGGAGTCCAAGCCCAATTCGGGTGGCTATATAATGCGCATAGATAAAAGGAAGAAGGTACAGAAAACAGACAGAAGATAGGGAGCTTTAACTGGAGGTTAAACATTGTCTTTGTGCGTGTTTTTGTATACACCATTCTAGTGTGAATTGGTGAGTTGTGTTCTGTCCTCTCTAAAGCTGTGAAGCAAAGAGAGTTGTGTAACTTGATCAAAGATGTGAAGCAGGATCAAGGTTTCTCAAAGAGGTTGTTCTTTGAGTATTTTAGGGATTGAGTAGTGTTCTCATATCTAAGTGGTTTCTTAGGTAGGAAGTCACTAGTAGGAATTAAGTTTAGGAGATTGTCAACTGGGTTGTTGAGTCTGTAAATTAATTCTACAAGTAGTGAATTTCATCCCTGGCTTGGTAGCCCCTAGATTAGGTTGTTTGAACTGAACTGGGTTAACAATTTGGTGTGTTCTTCTGTTGTTTATTTTGTCCATTGTGCAGAGTGCGTTGTTGTAACATCGTGTGTGACATCACACATATCTGGTACCAGAATTTCAATTGGTATCAGAGTAGGCATCCTGTCTGTTTCTGGGTGAGATCTGGGGAAGTTACTTTCTGGTGTAAAGATGGACAAAGAGGTTGGAGGATTTGTCAATAGACCCCCTATATTGGATGGTTCCAATTATGATTATTGGAAGCCTAGGATGACCACCTTCTTGAAATCCTTGGACAGCAGGGCTTGGAAGGCCATTATTAAAGAATGGAAAGCACCTGTTGTGTGTGAGAAGGATGATGCTGGTAAAGATAAAGAAGGCACCTCTAAGCTGAAGCTTGAAGAAGAATGGACCAAGGAAGAAGATGAGCTTGCCCTTGGAAATTCAAAAGCCCTAAATGTTATCTTCAATGGAGTTGACAAGAACATATTCAGGTTGATCAACTCATGTGAATCTGCTAAGGATGCATGGGATATTTTGGAGGCTACACATGAAGGATCATCTAGAGTAAAGATGTCAAGACTTCAGATTCTAACATCTAAGTTTGACAGTCTGAAGATGAAGGAAGATGAGACTATCCATGACTTCCATATGAGTGTTCTTGAGTTGGCCAATGCATCCAGTGTTCTTGGTGAAAAGATGTCAGAAGAAAAGCTTGTAAGGAAGATCCTTAGGTCTCTTCCTAAGAAGTACAAGATGAAGGTGACTGCCATTGAAGAAGCACATGACATCTGCCAGATGAGGGTAGATGAGCTCATTGGATCTCTTCAAACTTTTGAGCTTGGTTTGAATGATGAAGAACCAGAAAAGAAGCCCAAAAGTATAGCTTTGGTCTCCACTCCTGCAGAAGCTAAGAAAGTCAAAGATGATGGTTCTCAGGAAGATCTATCTCAGGCCATTGCAATGTTGGGAAGGCAGTTCAACAAGGTGTTCAAGAGAATGAACGATAACTCCAGGCCTAATGTCAAGAACATCTCTTCTGACATCAGCAAGTCAAAAGAGAAGGATGAAGAGAAGACTGCCCAGGATAAAGGTGTTTAGTGCTTTGAATGTGAAGGGTATGGACATGTCAAGAAAGAATGTCCCACATTCTTGAAGAAGCAGAAGAAGGGCATGTCAGTTTTCTGGTCTGACTCTGATAGTGAAAGTGAAGGTGAGTCAGCAAAGCATGTTAGAGCTTTGACAGGAACTGTTGTTTCTGATGATGATAGTGATGGAGAAATAACATATGAGGAGTTAGCATACACCTATCAAGAGCTTTGTCTAAAGAGTGTGGAAATTTGTCAAGAAAGGGAAAAACAGAAGAAACAGATTGTTCACCTTGAGACTGCTAAAGCTGATCTGGAAAATGAGGTTTTGTTGATTAAATCTCAACTTGATCAGATGACAAAATCTGTTAGGATGATAAACAGTGGTAAAGCTACTCTTGATAAGATTCTTCAGTCAGAGAAAGCTGTTGGAGATAAATCAGATATAGGATATGTGGTTGAGGAAAAGGGTTCTACAGAAGCTAGCACTTCAGGAACAAAGAAGGGGATGTCTCAACCATTGTCTCAACATCAAACTAAGAGACAGGATCCTACACCTAAGAAGGTTGTTCAGCCACAGAATGTTGAGAAGAAAAAGAGTACTCATCAAAGGAAGATGCAGCCTCAAGGAGCTAGTCAGTATATGCCTCCTCAATATCACAAGAGCATGGAGGCTGTTAGGTCCAATCAGAACAGGTTTCATCAGATGTCTCAACATCAGGGTAACTGGTATGGATATGGATATGGATACAACAATGTTGTACCTCATTAATATGGAAGAAGGAAGCCTCATCACCATAGGGGACAGCCTAGAAGACAACATCCTCAGTTCAGGAGACAGTCTACCTATGGTAAAAGACAACAGCACCATAGAAGACAGGCCAACTATGGAAGAAGGAGACAACATTATGGGTGGGAGCCACAGCAATATCATCATCATAATGGTAGAAGATATAACCAATTCAGAGATGACAGAGTTAGATGCTTCTATTGTGGAAGGTTTGGACATATGTAGTACTCTTGTTTTAAGCTTCATGGTTATCCAAATTCTGCTCCTCAACCCAGACAGAAGGAGGTCAGGCCCAAAGTAGTAAAACAATGGGTTCCTAAAGCACAGGACACATGTCTATTGGCTCACACATCAGATGGACATTTTTCTATGGATGCATGGTACTTTGACAGTGGATGTTCAAAGCACATGACTGGATCCAAGAAGCATTTGGTAGAGTTCAATCCTTGCCATGCAAATCATGTTATTTTTGGCAATGGTGAAAAAGGAGTAGTAGAAGGAGTTGGAAGAGTGAAGAATCATGATGGTCTTACTCTTGATAATGTGCACCTTGTTCAAGGGTTGAGTGCTAATTTAATTAGCATAAGTCAACTTTGTGATGGAGGTTACAAGGTAAGCTACACCAAAGATGAATGTGTGGTAGCTGATGAGCAGAACGAGGTAGTGATGAAGGGAGTAAGATCCAAAGATAATTGCTATCAGTGGATACCTCAAGTGGACAGCCTATCTAGTGATGTTAAGGTTGATGTTGTAACATCAGATGGTGACATCAAGTGTGAAAGTATGGTAAAAAGTCAATCTGGGTTAATGACTTATGGTGCTGATACTCCTAAGTTGGATGATGTGTTAAAAGCCAACTTGAGTAGTCAGTTATGTGAGCAAGATGAAGGAGTCAACAATGCTGATGGGAGGATCAAAAGCTGTGACCTTAAGAAGTGTTGGGAGCTGAATACTTGCAAGGCCAAGAAAGATGACAACCTGACTAATGACTCCTATAGTTCAGAAGAAAAATTTCACAAGTTGACAATCCTTAGGTTGGAAGATGCAGATGTTAGAGCTGATGTTAAAACATCTCAAGTCAAGAAAGGTACTTCTAGCCTTAAAATAAAGAAGAGTGATGATGAACTAATTGCAAAAGTGGTTCCTGGGGTTGCTAAACGACTGAAATCAAGGAAGAGGAAAGCTATTGAGTCACCTCCAAAGATGAGAACTGATAAGCAGAAGATCTATGTGGATGGTACTACAAAATCCAGGAGTAAAGTGTTCATCTCTTCCAGAAATAGGAAGATCAGAGATAAGTCTGATGATAATGTCCAGGATATCTCTCAAATGAAGGAAGCCGTTGTTGTTAGAACTTTTGAGAAAATTCAAAAGGCCATACTAGATAACATTCCTGTGCTTTTCATAAAATGGTGGAAGTATGTTCTGGAAAAAGAATTTGGTATAGATACTCTGGGTATGGTTGAGTTTGCTAGGATATGGTTCAGAGAGGGTGATGAAACTTATGGTATTCAGGTGTGTATGAATAAGTTGCTCTGACTGTGTTTTATTGGGAGCTTCTTGAAGGACTTCTTTGTGCAATGAGTCCTTTGAATGGTGATGAGAAGCTGAGTCCCAAAAGATGTTATAACATCATGTTTGCTGGTGGTTATATCTGGAAGATGATTAAGATTGGACATGTGGAGTTGGATGCTCTAGCATTTTTGGTCAGAAGAGGTGGAGATTATGGTCATGTGTTTAGTAGTTTGTTCTGGCAAAGCATGACTACTGTCTTTGAAGACTTCACCAGTTTCAACAACTACTGGTGGATGTAAGGATAGAGGAATTGTGATCTCTTGAAGAGACTGGATCTCAATAAAGCTTATAAGTAAGCTGAGAATTCGTGGAGTTTGTGACACAGTGTTGAGTTTGGATTATGTTGCTGATAGTAAATCCAGTAGTGGAGCATATGTAATACCCTGGTGTCAAGAGTGTCAAGAGTATCCTTGGTGAAGGATGTCTTTGTTCTGGATCTGAAGCTTAGTGCTTACATCTAAGGAGCATCTACATAGTCATACGGGAGAATGATGAAGTAGAAGGTTTGCCTTGGATGGTGAAGATGAATTGTATGATAGCCTTTGGAGAAAGGGACAGTGGTACTAAAATGCATGTACTCAGAAAATGTGCTCAAATGTTCATCTCCATCTAGAGCATTTGTTAATCATGACAGGGGGAGTACTTGTCTATGGATTTTGCAGCAAAGGTGCATTTATTGTGAAGATTGCATGCTGATCAAGCTTGTTGCCTCTTCTGAGGATATAATGTTAGATAACATGTTATGACTTTAGGCTGTTAGATGACATGTTGGTGTGGCCTTGAATGGTTCTAGTCATATGAAGTAAATTGTTTGAAACTTATGCGCACATGCTTCTGAGGAGATGTCTGAAGACAAGATTGAATCATGGCCTTGAATAGATTGTACACTTGTCTGGGTGTGTGTTATTCTAAGTGTGAGGAGTTGACTTAGAGTTCAATGGAAGGCATTGTGTGTGTGCTTCAGATCTTGTGGATGATTGTGTGAAGCCTTCATAACTGGATGGATGAAGACTATGACTGGGTTTTTCAAATGTTATGATCAAGGAGTTCATTGTGATCATTCCTGTGGATATTACAGAGAGAAGCTGATCAACTTGGCAAGATGTGAGTTTTGGAGCATGAGAAAATAACAAACCAAGAGGGAACCATGTGAGTTTTGGTATTTGGATTGTTTGAGGATGAAGCATCAAGTGAATGCGTTTAGCAGGTGTGTTGAACAGAGGGTGTGCTCTTGAAGACATGAAGATGAGTCTTATGTTTTCCATTCATTTAAGGTGTTCATCTTGCAAATGAGCACTGGTTATCTTAGATAGGGGGAGTTGATCTTTTGTTTTGGATATTTTGTTGAAGTAGTTGTCAGGCAAGATGTTACTGGTAAAGTTCATGGTGAAGTTCATGGTGTGTCAATGGATTGAATCAGAAGTATACATTTACCCCAGTGTTTGTCATTTGTTGGCCAAAAAGGGGGAGAGAATGTTCAGTAGTAGCTGCTGAGTCTGGATTTTGTTCTGAGTATATTGGTTGGATGATTCAGAGTTTGCCTTTGGAATTTTTTTTGTGCTAGCTGCTATGTTCAGAGTTTGTCCAATTATGGCTAAAAAGGGGGAGAGTTAGCCTAGTGGTTGCCAAGGTGTGGTTGTGAAGCCTTTTTCTGAATTGATGCAGAAGTTGAGGGGGAGAGTGTATGAACAGCAGTTAGCTGGTTCTTGGTTTGAGGGGGAGTTTGCCCTATGCTGATGTGAAAGTGAGGTTATGCAGCTTGTTGGTTTTTGTTGCTGCTGGTTAGGAAGTTTGTGCAGCATGCTGAAAGCATTGTGAAGTGTAGTTGTTTTGAAGATTGCTGCTGCAGCAATGTATTGGAAAATTCAAGTTTATTCCGCTGCTGAAGTCTCTGAAGGTGCAGAGATTGTTTTAGCCAAAATTAGCCAAAGGGGGAGATTGTTAGTTCTTGGATTGGCTGGAATTTTGGTAAAACAAAGTATGTTCAATGTTGACGTCAAAGTGCTGATGTTGCAACATTGAGTCTTAACACTGGGCTGTGTTAAGTAGTTTAAATTGCTGAAGTTGGATGTCTGATGTCACATGGCGATGTTGTGACATTAGGTCTGCAGAATTAATAACATCAGGTTTAGTAATGTTGTTAGGGTTTGCATTTTAGCTGGAATTGTGGAGAGCAGGTTATCTCATTGGATGCAAATATCTTGGGTTAGATATTCTCTGTTGCATAGAGATTTGATGCAGATTTGTAGGAGATTTAAAAGGTTGAAGATTTGAAAAGATTTTGGGGATGAAATTTGTTTTGAAGATTCAGTTTTAAATAACAAATCAGATCAAATATTGCAAGGAGTCCAAGCCCAATTCAGGTGGCTATATAATGCGCATAGATCAAAGGAAGAAGGTACAGAAAATAGACAGAAGATAAGGAGCTTTAACTTGAGGTTAAACATTGTCTTTGTGCGTGTTTTTGTATACACCATTCTAGTGTGAATTGGTGAGTTGTGTTCTGTCCTCTCTAAAGCTGTGAAGCAAAGAGAGTTGTGTAACTTGATCAAAGCTGTGAAGCAGGATCAAGGTTTCTCAAAGAGGTTGTTCTTTGAGTGTTTTAGGGATTGAGTAGTGTTCTCATATCTAAGTGGTTTCTTAGGTAGGAAGTCACTAGTAGGAATTAAGTTTAGGAGATTGTCAACTGGGTTGTTGAGTCTGTAAATTAATTCTACAAGTAGTGAATTTCATCCCTGGCTTGGTAGCCCCCAGATTAGGTTGTTTGAACTGAATTGGGTTAACAATTTGGTGTGTTCTTCTGTTGTTTATTTTGTCCATTGTGCAGAGTGTGTTGTTGTAACATCGTGTGTGACATCACACATATCTGGTACCAGAATTTCATTCTTCACTCACATTTTCTTACTCATTCTCATTTACTTCCTCTCCTTGCCCTCCAATCGATCCAAATCCGCCAACATACAAGAAAATTGTCAAAGTAAAATGGTGAATTTTAGCAGGTTACGGCGGTTAGAACCGACGTAAATAGAAACTCACGACGATTCCTCTTCTGTCGTAGAAACATGTGTCGCGAGGCTGTTTTACGACGGTTTGTAAAACTGCGCTCCAACTGCTGTAACATTCCGTGGCGGTTTTGAAACAGCCTCCAATATATTATTACAATGGTTGTAACCATCATAATTATATAACATATATTTTATTAAAAGTAGCGATGGTTGTAACCGCCATAATTATATAATATATATTTCATTGAAAATAGTGACGCTTTAGAACCGCTGTTAATTATTTTTTTTTTTAAATTAAAAATTGCTACATTATATCCTCTCTTCATGTTAGTAGAATACCAGTACTATTACAATATTCAATTCTAACAATACAAAATACCATAAAAAATTATAATTTTATTAAACAAAAAAACTATCAATATCCACAATAAGGTCAAGAACCTGTTTAAATTCACCATGATAAAATTTTGAAGAGACAAGTTACATCATCACTATTCACCTCACTAACTTGCATTGTGAAATAAATAATACTTAGTGTATAAAACAAGTTACATCAGATAAATGAGTGTGTCCATAATCCCTGGCATGTTCCACAGTTATTGTAATAGCAAGACTGCTCCATCCCACATCAACATTCTCATCATTTTGCATTGATATAAAAACTGTTTCCACTGTTGCAACCCCATATTCTTTTCCCTCATCACAAGCATTCATCCAAAGGTTGTAGGACAGAACATCGCATGTCACTTTATTTTATTTCATTTGCTGGACAGAACATCCCAGTTCATAGAGCTTTCTTTCCAACTGAGTCAAGTATACTCATAACTGAACAAAGCTAAAGCTTCATCTCCCATTTGATATTCAGCCAAAGCTTGTATAAGTTCCTCTCTTGTTACATAATTGAATAAAGACATAAAAACAAAATTTCAGGTGGGAAAAAATCTGAAAAAATTTACAATCCAAATAGATGAAAATCTGATAGTGATTGAATCTGATAGTTCCTGGATTGGCTGGAATTTTGGTAAAACAAAGGTTATTCAATGTTGATGTCAAGGTGCTGATGTTGTAACATTGAAGTCTTAACACTGGGCTGTGTTAAGTGGTTAAATGCTGAAGATGGATGTCTGATGTCACACAGGTGATGTTGTAACATCAGACCTGCAGAATTAATAACAGCAGGATATGTTATTAGGGCATGCGTATTAGCTGGAATTGTGGAGAGTGGTTAACTCATTGGATGAGAATATCTTGGGATAGATCTGTTACATGGGAGATTTGATTGCAGATCTGTTGGAGAATTAAAAGGTTGAAGATTTAAAAAGATTTTGGGGATAAAATCTGTTTTGAAGATTCAGTTTTAATTAACAAATCTGATCAAATATTGTGACAAGTCCAAGCCCAATTCAGGAGCTATATAAAGCGCACAAGACCAAAGGAAAAAGTACAGATTGAAGATCAAGAGCAGAGGCTGAGTGTCTTAGATATTTGTACGAATCGTGAGTAAACCATTCAAGGGTGAATTGGTGATCTGTCCTCTCTAAAGCTGTGAAGCAAAGAGAGTTGTTTGAATTGATCAAAACTGTGAAGTAAGATCAAGGGTACCTAAAGTGGGTTCTTTGAGTGTTTGTAAGGGATTGAGTGGTGTTCTCATACCTAAGTGGTTTCTTAGGTAGGAAGTCATTAGTAGAGTATAAGTTTAGGAGATTGTCAACGGGTCGTTGAGTCTGTAAATTATATCTACAAGTAGTGAATTCCATCCCTGGCTTGGTAGCCCCCAGAGTAGGTTGGTTGTAACCGAACTGGGTCAACAATTCTTGGTGTTATTTTACTGTTATTGCTGTCCATAGTGCAGAGTGTGTTGTTGTGACATCACACCTTAACATCACACGTCTGATACCAGAATTTCAATTGGTATCAGAGCAGGCATCATGTCTGTCTCTGGGTGAGATCTAGGGAAGTTACTTTCTGGTGATAAGATGGACAAAGAAGTTGGAGGATTCGTCAACAGACCCCCTATTTTGGATGGATCCAATTATGACTATTGGAAGCCAAGGATGACCACCTTCTTAAAATCCTTGGACAGTAGGGCTTGGAAGGTTGTTATTAAAGAATCGAAAGCTCATGTTATGTGTGAGAAGGATGATGCTGGCAAAGATAAAGAAGGCACCTCTAAGCCAAAGCCTGAAGAAGAATGGACCAAGGAGGAAGATGAGCTTGCCCTTGGAAATTCCAATGCTCTGAATGCTATCTTCAATGGAGTGGATAAGAACATCTTCAGGTTAATCAATACCTGTGAAGTTGCTAAAGAAGCATGTGACATCTTGCAAGCTACTCATGAAGGAAGATCTAGAGTCAAGATGTCAAGACTTCAGATTTTAACATCAAAATTTGAAAGCCTGAAGATGAAGGAAGATGAGACTATTCATGATTTCCACATGAGTATTCTAGAGCTGGCCAATGCATCTAGTGCTCTTGGAGAGAAGATGTCAGATGAAAAGCTTGTGAGGAAGATCCTTAGGTCCCTACCTAAGAAGTATAAGATGAAGGTTACTGCCATTGAAGAATCACAAGACATCAGCAAGATGAGAGTAGATGAGCTCATTGGATCTCTTCAAACCTTTGAGCTTGGGTTGAATGAGGAAGAACCAGAAAAGAAGCCAAAGAGTATAGCCCTGGTGACAAATGGTGAAGAGGAGAAAGGGAAGAAATCTGAATCCCAAGAGGATCTGTCTCAGGCCATAGTGATGTTGGGAAGACAGTTCACCAAAGTGTTCAAGAGAATGAATAATAACTCCAGGCCTAATGTCAAGAACATGACTTCTGACACCAGCAAGAAGGATGAAGAGAAAACTGCCCAAGATAAAGGAGTGCAGTGCTTTGAGTGTGAAGGGTATGGACATGTCAAGAAAGAATGTCCCACCTTCTTGAAAAAGCAGAAGAAGGGCATGACAGTTTCCTGGTCTGACTCTGATAGTGAAAGTGAAGGCGAGTCAGCAAAGCATGTGAGAGCTTTAACAGGAGCTGTGGTTTCTGATGATGATTCGAGTGATGGAGAAGTAACTTATGAGGAGTTGGCTTCCACCTATCAAGAGCTGTGTTTAAAAAGTGCTGAGATTTGTCAAGAAAACAAGTGCCACAAGCAACAGATTGCTCAGCTAGAGAATGATAAGACTGATCTTGAAAATGAAGTGGTGCTAGTTAGAGCTCATCTTGATCAAATGACCAAGTCTGTTAGGATGCTGAGCTATGGTACAGACACACTTGACAAGATACTTCAGTCAGAAAAAGCTGCTGGAGATAAAGCTGGGATAGGTTATGTGGCTGAGGACAAGGGAACTTCAGAAGGAAGCACTTCAGGTTCAAAGAAGGAAGTGTCACAATTTTCATCTCAACATCAGCCAAAGAAGCAGGATCCTACCCCTAAGAAAGCTGATGTTTCCCAACCTAAGAAGATTGAGAAGAAGACTGGTCCCTATCAAAAGAGAAAGCAGCCACAGGGAGCTAGTCAGTATATGCCCCCACAATACCATGAGAGCATGCAAGCTGCTCAGATCAAACAGCACATGTCTCATCAGATGTCTCAACATCAGGATAACTGGTATGGTTATGGGTATGGATACACCAATGTTGTTCCTTATGTATATGGAAGAAGAAAGCCACACCATCATGGGAGACAATCAAGGAAACTGCATTCTCAGCCGTCCTATGGGAGAAGATATCAACAAAATAGATGGCAGGGCAGTTATGGTAGGAGGAGACCACATCATGGATGGCAGCATAAGCAATCTCATCATGGCGGAAGATTCAGAGATGAAAGGGTGAGATGCTATTATTGTGGAAGATTTGGACATATGCAGTACTCTTGCTACAAGCTGCATGGATACCCTCAGCCTCAAAACAGATGGAGAGAGCACAGGCCCAAAGTTGTTAAACAATGGGTACCTAAGGAGAATGTGAAGTGCTTATTGGCTCACTTGGATGACAAAGAGGCTAAAGAAGGAACATGGTATTTTGACAGTGGGTGTTCCAAGCACATGTCTGGATGTAGATCCATGTTTGATGATCTTAGACCCTGTCCCTCTCATGAAGTCATATTTGGCAATGGAGGAAGAGGCGTTGTTGCAGGAGTTGGGAAAGTGCAAGGTGATGGTAGACCTGATCTTGACAATGTTATGTTTGTCAATGGTTTAAGTGCAAATTTGATCAGCATAAGCCAGTTGTGTGATGAAGGTTACGAGGTAAACTACACTAAGCATGAGTGTGTGGTGTCCAATGAGCATAATCAGATTGTTATGAAGGGTGCCAGAACCAAAGACAACTGCTATCAGTGGACCTCTCTTGAAGGGAATTCAACTAATGATGTTGATGTCATAACATCAGACTATGACATCAGGATGCTGAAAGGTCACTCAAAGTTAACAAGTTCAGATGTGAATGTTTCAAAAGGAAAGTCTTTATGGAGGGAGAAAATTAGTAATTGGTCTTTAAATACTGAAAAGCTGGCGCCATACCTCAGACCATCATTCTCTAGTGCAGCAAGGTCACGGTTCATCAAAGAGTATTTCTTCCTTCCATTCGTCGTCCTCCACAAGAAGGATCATCTGACCTCATACTGCCTCAAGGGAACAATGTCAAACCTGACGTCGTCTCCATCAAAGAAATCTGTCGCTCAAAGCTCTTCGTGAGATAAGGCTAGGGTTTCTTCAGAAGAGGGATTTGCAGGAGAAGCTTTGAATATAGAACCTATCTCAGTGATGCTCCCAAAATCAGGTACTTCGAGACCCACTAAGCTAACTCCTAAGAGACCTGCTACTATTTTCAAGAATCCTGAAACAAAGAAGGTTGTTACGAGTGTGTTATTTGGGGATAAAACTGTGCCGAAATCATCTACGTCTCAGACTATTGAAGAAAAGTTTGATGTAGACAAAAGGATGGGTAATCTTGCCTCAAAGATTCTAGACAAAGGCATCCCTGTCAGAGGAATTTCAATCCCACTGAATCGGATGCCAGCTGAGAAAGACAACATGCAGGAAGGTAAGTCAAGTCTTCAAGAACTTGCAATGACAGCTATTGAAGATGCTGATCAGAGTGAAGACATGCATGAAGAAATAAATGTTGAGGAGAATGTTAGGACATCTGCTGAACCCACTTCTGTTGAAGCAGATGTTGAAGAGGAGGTTAGAACATCGCTTAGCAGGGATGCTGAGACTACTGATGTAATTGATGTTGATGACTTGTCGGATAATGAAGTCATTGGAAGAGCAGTGCCTAGTCTGTCCAAGAGACTAAGAACAAGAAAAGGAAAGATGGTTGAATCGTCTTCAAAGAAAGCTGCTGATGAGAAGAGGAAAAAGACTGTTGGGCCAACAAAAGCATGGAGTAAGGTTGATGTGAATCCCAGAAAAAGGAAGCTAATGGAAGAATCCGAATCAGAGTATGATGTTGAGGATGATGTGCAAGACATCACTCCTGTCAGAAAGACAATCTTGAAGAGAATTGCTGACAAGATTCCTGAGGTTCCGGTTGATAACATTTCATTCCATTATGCAAGCAGTGCATCGATGTGGAAGTTCATCTGTCAAAGAAGACTTGCTCTTGAAAGAGAGATTGGGAAAGAAATTATGGAAATGAAAGAAATCATATAGGTGATTAAGACTGTTGGTCTGATGAAGACGATTCATGGGTTCTCCGAGTGCTATGACAGCTTGGTTAAGGAATTTGTGGTAAATATTCCTGTAAAGATTTCAGACAAAAGCAGTGTGGACTACATGAAAGTGTTTGTGAGAGGAAAATGTGTTGATTTCTCTCCTGAAGTTATAAACAAGTATCTAGGAAGAAAAGATGAAGTATTTGCTGAGCTAGAAACCACTGAGAATGATGTCTGCAAGGAATTAACTGCTGGTCAAGTTAAGGTGTGGCCCTTGAAAGGGAAACTGCCAACCAGCAAACTCAGTGTTAAGTATGCTATCTTACACAGAATTGGAGCCGCAAATTGGGTGCCTACCAATCATAAAACCACAACAGCTGTGGGACTAGGAAGGTTTATTTATGCTGTGGGTACTAAGAAGAAGTTTGACTATGGAGCATATGTGTTTGAGCAGACTGTGAGACATGCCACCACTAATGCCATCAAACTTCCTATAGCATTTCCTTCACTCATCTGTGGAGTTATGATGAAACAACATCCAGGCATCTTAACAAGTTCAAACACAGCATATAAGAGGAAATCAACTTTATCCTTGCATCCCAAACTGTTTGCTGGGAGTCATGTTCCAGACATTGTTACAACATCAAGTTCTGGGATTAAGAAGGTCAGTCCAAAATCTGAGATGATTCAAGAATTAAGGGCAACCTGCAAGGATCTTGATATGGTTATCAAGACCAGCACTGACAGGAAAATAAAGATTGAGAAGATGATTCAAAGTTTGGAACAAGATGATCATACTGAAGATGAAGGACAAGATAGTGCTGATGAAGCAAGCTCAGAAGAAGACTAGCTTATCGTCTCTTACCTATTATAGTTTTGTTAATAGTTTAGTTTTTGCTATGCTTGGTTTTGTAATTTGAATATTGTGCTGGTTTATGCACTGTTTATGCTTTTAGTTTCCTTCTATGATTTGTTTGCCTGTTTACTAACTGAGAGGCTAACAATGAGAGCTAGGGTATACTGACTATAGTTAATAGGGCTTCTTATAGAAGTTTGCCTAATTATGGCTAAAAAGGGGGAGAAGATAGCCAAGATAGTCAAGAGGATTATTGCCATATGCTGCCAGTGTGGTGCAGATATTAAGGGGGAGATAAGCTGTTGCTGCTAAAAGGTGTTTAGTTGAAAAGTGGTGATGCGGTTATTAAGGGGGAGTACTGAAGATATCATGACATGTGAAGAGTGCAGCTAAGCAGACATCTAGGGGGAGTAAAATTGCTGCACATTATGAGCTACTGAACAGCTGTGATGCTGGTTCATGTTTTCAAGGAGGAGCACCAATTGGCTGCTGTCAATAATGAAGATGGTGCTGCAGCAGATCTAGTGATGAAGACTATGCAAAGTGTCAAACTGCTGCTAATGAGTTTCAAATTAATTGAAGATTATTCCGCTGCTGAAATCTCTGAAGGTGCAGAGTGCAGAAGTTGATTGCAGAGTGCAGAGATTGTTTTATCCAAAATTAGCCAAAGGGGGAGATTGATAGTTCCTGGATTGGCTGGAATTTTGGTAAAACAAAGGTTATTCAATGTTGATGTCAAGGTGCTGATGTTGTAACATTGAAGTCTTAACACTGGGCTGTGTTAAGTGGTTAAATGCTGAAGATGGATGTCTGATGTCACACAGGTGATGTTGTAACATCAGACCTGCAGAATTAATAACAGCAGGATATGTTATTAGGGCACGCGTATTAGCTGGAATTGTGGAGAGTGGTTAACTCATTGGATGAGAATATCTTGGGATAGATATTTTCTGTTACATGGGAGATTTGATTGCAGATCTGTTGGAGAATTAAAAGGTTGAAGATTTAAAAAGATTTTGGGGATAAAATCTGTTTTGAAGATTCAGTTTTAATTAACAAATCTGATCAAATATTGTGACAAGTCCAAGCCCAATTCAGGAGCTATATAAAGCGCACAAGACCAAAGGAAAAAGTACAGATTGAAGATCAAGAGCAGAGGCTGAGTGTCTTAGATATTTGTACGAATCATGAGTAAACCATTCAAGGGTGGATTGGTGACCTGTCCTCTCTAAAGCTGTGAAGCAAAGAGAGTTGTTTGAATTGATCAAAACTGTGAAGTAAGATCAAGGGTACTCAAAGTGGGTTCTTTGAGTGTTTGTAAGGGATTGAGTGGTGTTCTCATACCTAAGTGGTTTCTTAGGTAGGAAGTCATTAGTAGAGTATAAGTTTAGGAGATTGTCAACGGGTCGTTGAGTCTGTAAATTATATCTACAAGTAGTGAATTCCATCCCTGGCTTGGTAGCCCTCAGAGTAGGTTGGTTGTAACCGAACTGGGTCAACAATTCTTGGTGTTATTTTACTATTATTGCTATCCATAGTGCAGAGTGTGTTGTTGTGACATCACACCTTAACATCACACGTCTGATACCAGAATTTTAGAATCAAACCTAACTTGTACTTAACTTCTAAATTACTTGTTAATTAGTGACTCTTATTCAAGTTACTGAACATACTGTGTTACATAAATATACTAATAGAATTAATCAAGCAATATTGACTTGTTGTTATCCTTGTCAAAGTATTGAGAAGCCTTGAACAAATTATCTTCCCTCTCAAGTTTATGCCGGTTTATAGTGGCAGTAATGAATTCATGATAATCAATAGTTCAATTCTGGTCAACATCAGTCTGACCAAACATGTGGGTTGGTTATCAATCTTGAGATCAAGATTGAAGCGGAATCACCATAGGTTATGGTGAATTTCCAACATCTGGTATCAAGAGCTCCGGTTGCGATTCAAGGAGGAAAATCGTGATGGCTATGAATCATTCAAATGGGCACTTTTCGGCGACCCTACCAATTCTCAAGAAAGATAATTATGAGAATTGGTGCAAGCAGATTAAGGTGATTTTCTGTTATCAAGATCTTTAGGATCTTGTGAAGGAAGGAGTGGCACCGCTTGCAGAAGTAGCGACGGATCAAGAAAGGGCTGCACACAAAGAGTTGAAGAAGAAAGATTATAAAGCACTCTTTATAATCCATCAGTGTGTTGATCTAGATAACTTTGAAAAAGTTAGCGATGTAGATTCAGCAAAGGAAGCGTGGGTTATTCTTGAAAAGTCATTTGGAGGCGCAGAGAAGGTGAAAGAGGTGAGGTTACAAACTCACAAGAGAACCTATGAGTTTCTTCAGATGGAAGACAACGAAAGTATTTTAGATTTCTTCACCAGAGTTACAAAGCTGGTGAATCAAATCAAAGTATGTGGAGAGGTGTTGACATCAAGATCAGTTGTTGCAAAGATCTTGAGGTCATTGGCTCCAAAATTCGACCACGTGGTAGTAGCCATAGAAGAGTCGAAGAACTTGTCAGTATTGACGAAAGAAGAGCTTCAAGGGACGCTTGAGTCTCATGAACAAAGGATGGCTGAGAGAGATGCAGGAAAGTCGAAGAGTGATATGGCTTTGCAGGCGCAGTCAGAAAAGGAAAGGAAAGGTAAAGGAAGCTGGAATGGCAAAAAAGGAGGAAACTAGTCGAATCAGAAGAAACCTTGGAACCAAGGCAACCAAAGAGGTGGTGCTGCAGGTAGAAGAAAATGTGGTGATCGAAAATCTGACAAAAGTCACATTCAATGTTTCAATTGTCAGAAGTATGGCCATTATGTTAGTAACTGTCCAGAAAAGAAGAAAAATTAAGAAACTGATGTAAATCTGGCGAAGCATGAAGAAGAAGAGACGTTGCTGATGGTCACAACAAAAGATGAAGAAAGATTCCAAGATCAGTGGTACTTGGACTCAGGATGCTCATCACACATGACTGGGAGGAAAGATTGGTTTGTCAACATGAAGCCCTCGTTGAAGAACATGGTGAAGTTTGCAAATGACAACACTTTAGCAGCTGAAGGTGTTGGTGATGTTCTGATTATGAGGAAAGATGGCAAAAGGTCAACAATTTCCAATGTGTTGTACATTCCAGGTATGAAGAGTAATTTGCTCAGTATAAGGCAGCTAGTCGAAAATAACTACAAGATAGTTGTCAAAGACAAGATGATGAGAGTTCTCGACGCAGATGGTAGGTTGATCTTGAAGGCTCCAATGTCTCAGAATAGGACCTTCAAGATTTAACTCAAGGTAATGGAGCACAAGTGTTTAGCAACGGCAGCCAGCAGAGATGAGTGGTTATGGCATTTTCGACTAGGCCATCTCAACTTCAATGACATCAAAGAACTAAAGAGAAGAAATATGGTTTCAGGATTACCAGAAATCGACATTCCAAGTGAAGTCTGTGAAGAGTGTGTTCAGTCGAAACAACACAAGAATAGCTTCAGCAAGGATGCAGGAAGGAAGTCGAAGGCAATTCTTGAAGTCATATACTCTGATGTATGTGGTCCAATCCAGGTATCTCAACTTCAATGACATCAAAGAACTAAAGAGAAGAAATATGGTTTCAGGATTACCAGAAATCGACATTCCAAGTGAAGTCTGTGAAGAGTGTGTTCAGTCGAAACAACACAAGAATAGCTTCAGCAAGGATGCAGGAAGGAAGTCGAAGGCAATTCTTGAAGTCATATACTCTGATGTATGTGGTCCAATCCAGGTGGATTCGATTGGTGGCAACAGATATTTTGTCACGTTTATAGATGATTTCAGTCGAAAGTTATGTACTTACCTCATCAAGAAGATAAGTGATGTGATTGAGGTATTTTCCAGATTTAAATCCATAGTCGAAAGACATAGTGGTCGAAAGTTGAAGATTCTGAGGACAGATGGTGGTGGAGAGTATGTGTCGAAAGAGTTCGATGCATTATGTGAAAAAGAAGGGATTGTGCATGAGGTGGTGCCACCCTATACACCACATCAAAATGGAGTTGCAGAACGAAAGAATAGAACCATCATGAATATGGTGAGAAGTATGTTGAATGGAAAGCATCTACCCAAAGAATTATTGGGAGAAACAGTTTCGACAGCAACGTATATTTTGAACAGATGTCCGACGAAGAAGCTTGAAGGAGTCACACCAGAAGAATGTTGGTCTGGTGTCAAGCCATGCCTCAGTCACTTGAAAGTGTTTGGATCTATAACACATAGACATGTGCCAGATCAGTTGAGAAGAAAGCTTGATGACAAGTCGAATCAGATGATCTTGATAGGATATCATTCGACTGGAGGTTACAAGTTGTTCGACCCAGTGAATAAGCAGGTAGTGATCAGCAGGGACGTGACCATAGATGAGCTTAAAGAATGGGATTGGGCTGAGAATGCCAAGAAGGATTCAATGAGAATCTCTTGTGAAGAACCAGCCACTAAAGTCGAAAGAGAAGTTCGACAGGAACCAGTTGCAGATGAAGCAGGTTCAAGCTGACCTCGACGAACAAGACACATGCCTGCAAGGTTGTAAGAATGTGTAATTACATCAGATGATGTGGTCGATGAAGAGGGTGAGCTGCTACATTATGCTTTCTAAGCAGATGTCGAACCAGTCAATGCAGCTGAGGCATTGAAAGATTCGAAGTGGGTGAAAGCGATGAATGAAGAGTTAGAATCCATAGAAGTCAATAACACCTGGTCACTTGTCGAATTGCCTCAAGGAAATAAGGCAATTGATGTGAAGTGGGTTTACAAGGTGAAGGTAAATCCTAGAGGGGAAGTAACTCGACATAAGGCGAGACTTGTGGTGAAAGGATTTCTTCAGAAGGAAGGAATCGACTTCGATGAAGTGTTCGCACCTGTTGCTAGAATTGAAACAATCAGGTTGGTTGTTGGTCTAGCAAATATGAACAATTGGCACATATGTCAGATGGACGTGAAGTGTGCATTCCTTAATGGCCCCTTAGATGAAGAAGTTTATGTTGCACAACCAGCTGTGTATGTGAAACGAGGCGAAGAAGGAAAGGTGTACAGGCTGCATAAAGCCCTGCATGAACTTAAGCAAGCTCCAAGAGCTTGGAATAAGAAAATCGATAACTTCTTAAGGGAGAAGGAATTTGTGAAGTGTACGACTGAGCATGGAGTATATGTAAGAAGAAGCAATGGCGAATTGCTTATACTATGTTTCTATGTCGATGATTTGTTGATAACAGGAAGTTGCAAGAAGGAGATCGAAGATTTCAAACATGACCTGAGTGAGGAGTTTGAAATGTCAGACTTGGGAAATCTTTGATATTTCCTTGGCATCGAATTCTGTAAGACTAGTAGAGGTTTGATGATGCACCAAAGAAGATATGCAGGCGAAATACTCAAGAGATTTGAGATGCAAGATTGCAACTCAACTTCGACTCCAGCTGAGACCAGACTACAACTGTCGAAGGATCCAGACGAAGATGATGTCGACCCAACCCAATATAGAAGACTTATTGGGTCACTTAGATACCTTTGTCACACAAGGTCTGACTTAGCATACAGTGTAGGTAAGGTAAGTAGATTCATACAGAAGCCAAAGGTATCACACCTAACAGCGATGAAGGGGATAGTGAGGTATCTGAAGGGGACTCTCGACTATGGCATTTTGTTTCCTGCAGCTGATGAAGGGAAGAAATGCAAGTTAGTGGGATACATCGACTCTAGTTAGGGTAGTGACGCTGAGGATACAAAATCCACAGATGGATACGTGTTTATGTTAGGTGGTGCACCAGTTGCTTGGAGTTCGAGAAAGGAGCCAGTAGTGGCATTGTCATCATGCGAAGCAAAATATATAGCTGCTTCTTTTTGTGCATGTCAAGCAACCTGGATGATGAACTTGGTCGAAGAGATTACAGGGAAGAGTCATGGAGCAATTACCATGAAGATAGACAGCATGTCAGCTATCAATTTGGCGAAGAATCCAATAGCACACGGTCGAAGCAAGCACATCGAAATGAGGTTCCATTATATTCGAGAGCAGGTAGCAAAAGGGAAGATGAATCTGGAACACTGCAGAACTGAGAATCAGATTGCAGATATCATGACGAAGGGAGTGCAAGTCGAAGCCTTTAGAAGACTAAGAGCCATGATGAATGTAGATAGTTTAGACACAATGAATTAGGTGGTGTGTTAAATGTAATTCATAGTGTCGAAGTCGAAAGCATTCATAGTGTCGTCGAAGGTGTTTCGACAGAATCGTGTTAGATTTGATTTGATTGGATTCAGATTTATTTAGATTAGATTTGATATTTTGGGCTTTTAATTTTGGGCCTTTGCAAATCTATATCTATAAATAGGAAGTATCCGTGCATTGTAATCATAACATTGTATTGTATTCACAGTTCCAGATTTAGCAGTGAAAGTGCAATATATTCAGAAATCCCAAAGTTCGTGGGTAACACTTCTCCTCCAAATATTTCTCTTCTCTCTCTTTTCTTCCTTGTTGTTCTTGTTTGTTCTTCTTCTTTCATTGTCATTACGTATTGTTTGTGGGTTGGTTATTAATCTTGAGATCAAGATTGAAGCGGAATCACCATAGGTTGTGGTGAATTTTCAATATTTCTGCCAACAAGTGTCACACCTTTCTTAGCATGAACTGTGAGATAAAATAGACTTAAGATAGGGATTTCATGGTGTGAAAGATAAGTGAAGTCGATGTTCCAAAATTATATTTCCTTACACTGACACAAGAGTACTTCTGTCATGATCAAAAACGAGGATGGCCAGCTTATCATTTCAAATAGTCTATGGGAGTTATTCTCCCTTGATAAAATGGGTAGAAATTTGTCGCCACTTGGTGTAATCCTCTTAATCAAGTAACAAAAATAGTAAGCAAATTATAAAACAAAAATTATATATATATATATATATATATATATATATATATATATATATATATATATATAACTTAAGGGTGATGCTTACAAGCCACATAGAATCACGGTAATCATAGTTGTTATACTTTCCCCACCATGAGGTTTTCCATGTATAACCAAGAGCCTACCAACCCATAGTTAAAGCACAGGAACATGTTGCAAGCACATATGTAAATCAAAGGCAAGTCTCTTGGACAGGACTTCTTACTATACCATATTTAAAAGTTGCTTGCAATGACGTTGCATATGAATATTTATAGCCAATGTTAGATTTGTAAATGCTGACAAGATCCATATATAGGAAATTACCCGCATGACAAGAAAAATATACACACTCATAACCAACAACACTTGAATAATTCATCAAATAATGAGAGCTTCACCATTTTACAAGTCAAGGATCAACTCTCGCAAAAGCTTGAGTTATTACTTAGGTTATGTCTTATGAGTTAAGACTGTGATAAATTGATAACTACTTCAGCATTGGTGCACAATAATAACCAAACCAGCACAAGCATAGTATTTTCATACAACAGTAGGAAACATTTTTAGGATCTTTATATTTTAAATAAAGTGCTTTAAAGAAACACTTCGGATCTAATCCAACACATGGTATGAAAAATTAAGGAACTAAAAACTGACACTATATAAGTAATCACCTCATGGTACCAAGAGAACAAAGAAACGATCCTTAATGCACCGACTACCATTGGAATATATCAAGCATATCATATCATTGGTTCAATGCAATAATAAATAAAAAGTACAAGCAATAAATAACATGTTCAACAACGATGGCTGCTTCAGAATCAATGCAATCTGCCACCAATAATAGATAAAACCAATAGCAACATCATATCTATCATATAAGAAAAAAAGGTGGTCTTTAAATCTCCTAATTACCCTTATTAGCAATTAAATGTGCCACTTGGCAACTTAAACTACCCAATAATATGCCACTTGGCAACTTAAACAATTCTAATCCATTTAATAAATTAATAAATTATTTAACAATTACAACTATTTTTACAGACAAATAAAAATAAATAAACAGTTTTTTTCTTGGACTGCATGAGCAGTTTTAATATACAGTTTTTTTTTGGATACATTATGAGCAGTTTTTCTACCACATGTATAACGACAGTTTTTTTTTTTGCTACAAATAATCTATAACTATTCTCCATTCACCACTTGATATTTATCTTTATTCAGTGTCTTCTTTAGTTTTATGTTGTATGTTGAATTATGATTTATACCTATAATAATACAGTCTTTTTTCTGCTGGTCATGTATGTGTATCTGATTTTCAGTTGTTTAAATTTTTTTCTAATTTTTCAATGTTAATTGATAGGGAGATGGTGATGAAGGCTATTGATGGATGTCAAACTAAAAGTGGTTGTTAGAATTACAATACCTGTTACCATTCACACATAAGAAAATATCCATGAAATGTATATGCAAATTGAAAGGGGGCTTTAGCACTAAAACAACAAGAATAAATGATTATGAACAGACTAACCATAGATAAAAGGTACAACAATATGGGATAACCTTTTATTTTTTTCTATTTTATTCTTTTAATTACTAGGCTGATACATTAAAGATAGGTGTGACTTATAAACTGTACGCTAACTGCATACAACAAATGTTGTTGTTACATTAAGAAACAAGGGAGGATTAACAACCTTAAGAGATAGAGGAAATATGAAATGAAAAAGGATTGGAAAGGAGAAGAAAAACTTAGATGACATCATTCTAAAAAGTAAGAGTGTGTTTGGATGAAGGATTTTAATGAGGGAAAATAATTTTTTGAGTGAATTTGAAATGACTTGATCAAAATTCATTATTTGGATAAAAAATATGGAGAATTGTTAAAATGATGTAAATTTATGGAGTATTTTATTCATGTTAAATATAAAGAATTTAAAATGACACCAAAAAGTAAAGAATTTCAAATTGTTTTTTAACTCTATATAATATGAATGTTAAATTGTTTATTATTAATTTTTCAAATTTTGCAAAAAGGTCCTAATATTTTATGAAAATTTCAAATTCACCCCTAAAATTTTCAAAAAATTGCAAATTAGTCCTTAATAATTTTCAAATTTTACAAATTGGTCCCTTCAAATTTTCAAAATTTATAAATTGATCCCTATTTTTCATATTTTAAATTTGACAAAAAATTTTAAAAATTATGAAAATGACCCCAAATTTTTTACATTGAATCATTTTAATACTCCATCCAAACAAAAGAATTTAAAAATGAATGAATTTCAATTGAATCATTTGAATTACTTAAAATTTTAAATTCCCTAAAAATTCTCAAATTCCTTATCCAAACACACTCTAAAAGTCATATATTTTTGACATTTAACATTTGCTAATATTTTACTTTTTTGTTTTTATTTTTTCTTTCATTATGATTTTCACTAGACAATAATATTCTATTTATCTTTAGTGTAATTTTATTAACAATGATATGAATTTTCATTTGATTTTAGAGAAATAATCAATCATGTTACTTATTTGTTTTTATATTTATCCTTTATTTTTTCTATTAAATTCTTATGTTTTCTCATCAATTTTTGATTTGATTCTAATTTATTTTGTTTAGAAAATTTGTCAGAATTAACATGAGAAGAAGAAAGTCCACGTGGATGATAGAAAAAAGGAGTCAATTTTTTAAAAGGGACCGAACTTGCAAAACAAGGGAAAAAAAGGATGAAGAAGAAAGTGTATTTTTAGATCAAAATAGGATAGAAGAAGCATGGGTAGAAAGAATACTGAGATGGAGCAATGGTAACTGGCAAAGAAAATTGAATAAACTAAACACCATAAATACACAATTAAATATATGATTTTGTGATACTTCAAATAAATAGAATAAAAATGTATATATATTTTACCAATTAAACACCATAAATACAAAGTCATATGTGTAAGAGAAATAAGCATGTATGTGAACTTTGAAATATTATCTTTTAAATAAAAGTTTAGACTATCTTTTTTGCACATTTATTTTTGTACAGAAATTGACAGATAAAGATAGAGTTTATTTTAAAAATATTAGATCCCATTGTAGAAGCAAATAAATATTCTTTTAATAGTTTGATTTTCATTTTAATATTTTACTTTATTTAAAACATGATTTTAAAACTTCGTTTTAAGCAAATAATTTACCTTTTTTTAATACTATATCAAAAAAGTATACATGTGTTTTCGGTCTATATCAGCCTAATATTATTTCACCAATTCCTCTATTTTAATTTACTAACTATTTAATAAAAAGATAACATAATATGCATAAATACATTTCCTAAATTTTCACTGTTTCTTCATTTTATGACAGAATTATAAAGGAATCTTCCAATCCAAAATCGCGTGAAGAGGTAAAAGGGGCGATCAACTTGCTTTGAAAAACCAATATGCCATTGAAAGTGAAAGTTTTTGGTTGGAGGTTGTTGTTAGATAAACTCCCAACAAGGAAAAACCTTGAAGCTAGAGGTATTAATCATAATGCTCATTGATGTGTGTTTTGTTTTATGGTCATTGAGGATTCCAACCATATTATTTGTAATTGTTATAAAAGTAAATTGGTATGGAAGATGGTTTTGGAGTGGTTAGGTATTCCTTGGGTAATTAAAGAGGATTGCTGTGAGTTTCTAATGGCATGGTTTATGTGTTTGAGAAGTAAATGTTCTATCTAAAATGCTTGTCTTATTTGGTTTGCTACTAGTTGGTGCATATGGTATTCGAGGAATCAAATTTTGTTTAATGACGAGGTTTGTGATTTGAAAAGTGATTGTTAATAGAATTATTTCTTGTTCATGGTGGTGGTTAGCACTTGTTTCTAACGATAAAATTCAATGTAACTACTATGAGTGGTATAAATTCCCGTGTGACTTTTTGTAGGCGGGTTCATATTGTAATTGGGTTGGTGTACCCCTAGCACTCCTAAAAATGGAAGTCTCTTGATTATTAAAAAAAATCACACAATATTAGTTGTGACTTGATCATTTCAAATCCTCATGAAATGGTTTGTGTATTTTGCTTCCAGACGGTTGAAACTAACAGTCATCTATTTACATCTTGTTTCAAAACTAAGGCAATTTGGCAAGAGGTTGGATCTTGGATTGGCTGTCATTCTCCATCTTCATCTTGTTGCGTAGATTCGTTCCTCCAGTGGAAGAACTCCTCCTTACTTGGCTGTTCATCTTCGATGTTTTGGCTTATCTCGAGCTGGTGTATCTGGTGGTGCAGAAATCAGGTTATTTTTAACGATTGTATTGCTGATTCAAAACAGATTTTTAATATGATTGTTCAAGTCTCCTGGAGATGGAAAGCTTTGAATTGCAAGAAGAGATACAATTGTAATTTATATGAATGGCTCAAAATGCCATTGGATTTCTTGTAGCTAGTTTGTTTTTTCTTAGGCCCTGTTATTGTAGTTGTACTGTTTTTTTTTTATCTGCTAAATAGAAGTTGTATCATTTTTGGGTCTGTTTTTGGCCTTCCTTAATGAATTTGATTATAAAAAAAAACTTTTCTAAAGATGTATTGTTGTTGAACTTTATTTTTATAATCATTTTTTAATATTATTTTTAATATTATTTATAATTTAAATAGAATTTTAATTTTTTTAATTTTTTAATTAGAGTCCAACATTAAAAATTAAATCAAGCCTCAACATTTTTTAAAGTTTTAATTTTTCAATTTATTTTTTACTCTTTCAAAATAAACCTCTACGTATATTATCTAGCACTAGGAATCAAGTTGGTTGGAGTAGAGGTTGGGTTGGAGCAGTGAAACAATTCAAGAGGTTTAATTTAGAAGAGTAAAAAACAAATTGATTTTGTGTTGGAGTAAAAGTCGGAGCAATGACACAAGGGATGTACAAATTACTATGACTTAAATAGATCTTAGAAAATTATAGGATGAATTAATGATACTAGTACTTTATTATTATAAGTATGCTATTAACTCACAATCTGATGCAAAATGATAAAACCAACATACTATTCATACAAGAAAAATTAGATAAGAGTCTTATTTTTAACTTTATTTAGTATTTATTTACGAGAGAGATAAATACGTCTCACTAATTTAATAAGCATAACTCATTACTTAGTCAAATTAATTTGAGCATTTCTTATCACAACACCCTTGTTTTTTTAGGCACCATCTGAATTTTCGGTTTTGCCCTCTGATTCTGGATGTGCACATCCGGACACACCATTTTTTTAAAAAACGCTGATGCGTTCCGGAAATGCACATTCGAAAACATTCCTGATCTGCAGATCCGGAAAACAGCAGAATTTTAATTTTTTTTTTAAATCGGTTTTTTTGCTTGGTCGCATATATTAATAAATCGTCGCAACTTAATATACATTTGACAACATCCATATATAAAATAAAATGATATATATATATATATATATATATAAAATAAATGTCTGTCACAATACAGTGCATACATGTAATATAAATATGATACATAAAAAAAAACTACTGCGTATGGCGAAGGATCTCTCCTGGGTCCCCTGCTCCTCTGCCCCTACCCCCCAACCTGGATCGATGTTTGCGGTACTGAAGTGCCCCCCAGCAATCGCAATCATCCTATCCACGGCAAGTCTGGCACCAAAGTCCTCAGGGAGGTGACCGGCCTCAATGGCCTGCTGCCCTATCTGTACTATCTGACGACAGCGTGGTAGGACATCCTGAGTATGGTCCAGCTGAGATTGTCGCTCCTCTAATATCTCTTGATGAGCAGGTCTGGGTGGCGATCTCTCAGCAGTGGGCACCATGCATAAGTGTGAGACGGTGTAGAACCACACGATGTGCCCGGCAGCAACACTCCAGTCTGTCTCTGCTCTGGTCGCCCGAGCCTCCTCCGGTACCAAGTGGGACTGGTAGTCAGCATATAGCTCATCTATCTGCATGCGGGTCAAGCCTAGAGGAGCAGACTCATGAGGCATCCTAGGGATCGTCTGCGTGTAATCGAACTGACGCAAGACGCGCTCCGGGAGGTATCGGGCAGTAACGGTCGAACTGCATGCCAACCATCCTGAGAACAAACAAACCTCATCGAACGGGCGCGTCACACAGTGAACGGCATAGGGGCAATACAAAACGTCCTCAGCAACCATCCGATCTATATACACTCTGAAGGGGTCCGGCGCCTGGTTCCCTCTGAGCAGGACAAATGCAGCAGCACGTGGCATATCCTCAGTGTACCCCTGGACACTCCCCCAACCAGTAATGTAGGGAAAGTGCTGTAAAATCCACGCCTGAAATGGAAAACATAACATGGGTGTCAGACATTATAATGAATACAGAAAGAAAAGAAATGCAAAAATCACTTAGAATATTAGATTGTTACCACGTATAGCGTACAGCTGCCTGCCACAGTCTTGGCTGCCCAGCGGCAACCATCAGAGAGCCTGGAATAGGTGAATGCCAGCGCAGCCGCCCCCTAGTTGTACCCATGGATCTCTGTCTGATTGGAAAGGTACCTGAGGTAGACAATATCAACATAATAGGTGCTGGTGTCCACAAGCATCTCAGGGCACGCGTCCTGTGGATCGCCACCTCAGCTGGATCACCATCTGCCCGTCCTGCCTCTGCAAGCGCCTCAGTAAATCTATCCATCAGAAACGAGAACCGGACGTGTGCGCCCCTCAACTGGTGCACCTCTGCATGTGCCTTTTCTGGGCTAACCCTAAGCTCTGTAACCAGCAACTCCATGTCGTCCGCCTTCGTCATCCTACCGTGACGGAGAAGGGTACCCGTGATCGGTAGATGTAAGAGGCACGAGATGTCGTCCAGCGTGATCTTGATCTCGCCGTACGGTAGATGGAATAAGGATGTCTCAGGGTGTCATCTCTTAACAAATGCCATCAGGATACCGTACTAGATCTGGGAATACCCAATCCTAGACAGGCCTCCAAGACCAGACTCCGCAAGTGCAGACGTGAACCACTCAGCCTCTGGCAGCATCTCAATCGTGTCCATAACCTTGCCCCTATGGTTATAGAACTTCTGTGAATCCTTCTCCTGAAAATTTCCAAATAAAACAATGTTACAAATGAACATATTTTCAACGAATACAATTCTATAAATAAACCGCGAAAGGTTACCTGTCCTAGCCAGACATATCTGGCAGTATGCTCAGAGTACCCCACGAGTAGGGACATATCAGACGCTCCCCCGAGGTAACCGCCCAACTCGTCGAAATCCTCATCAGCGTCAACACCCTCATGTGCTGGGTGATCACCCTCTGGAACTGGAACAGGAACAGGGGAACGAGGAGGAGCAGCTGATGGAGCTGGAGTCTCCCGACGACGCCTGCGTGTGGGCTGGGACCCTGATGAACTAGCAGTAGAATCCCGACGCCTCCGAGATGTAGAATCGGCGGCTGACGGGGGAGTGGCCTGAACATGTGATGTGGAAGTGGCCTGAACCTGTGATGTGGATGGTTGTGGTGTAGGATGTCCCTCAGTTGTAGGGGCTACCCCAACTCCCTCTGCGCCGGAAGCCTCGGGTGTAGACTGCATCCGCTCACGTCGGACAGATGTGTGCTGAGCTGTCCGTCCATGTATGGTACGATCGTCTCTGCCAGCCATCTAATCTGCAAAGCATGATAAATAAATTAAATTTTGTTTAAAAATAATTAAACATAAACAAACAAACAAACAAAATAAAAAAAATAGTCTTCCGGATGTGCACATCCGGAAGGACACAGAATTTTTAACGTTGGGTATTTCCAGATGTGCACATCCAGAAACACTCAGAAAACTAAACGTTACAATCTTTCCGGATCTGCACATCCGGTACGTATTTTGAAGTTTAAAAATGGCAGCCATGGCCACTGTAACATGTAAAAGGGCATTTTAATGCCCTGATCGTCCGTTTGAAGCAGTAAAAATGACCTACATTGTCTCTAACCTATGTTATTCATACAACCTAACAATTTCTACACCTAAATGTCTACTATAAATCGATTACTCGAAAATTACTCCGAAACTCTAAAATTTGAAAACTTACCGATTAAAATGAGATACAGAGGATTTGGAGTGTGTTCATCGTTGTAGAAGTTGCTCTGCGCCGAACTCGAGTGGAAAAAATCGAGATTTGTGGTGATTGAAAATTTGAGAGTTTGAGAGAGTTTGAGAGATTTTGGAAATGGAAAAGTGAAGAATGAGGGGGAGGAAGAACGTATGGTGCGAATTAATAAGAAATCCTTCCGGAAGTGCACATCAGAATTGTTTCCGGATATGCATATCCGGAAAAGTTCTGAATTTTTTAAAAATTTGGTGCGTCCGGATGTGCACATCCCAAATCAGGGGGACAAAAAAATAATTTCACGTGGTGCTTAAGAAACTTGGGTGGTGCATTAAGAAACCCTCATTAATTTTCATTTGTGTATATTTTTATCATAAATAAAAATAAAATCAGGATAGCTCAATTAAACAAATTCAAAGTCATTATTTACATTCAATGTGTGTTTTCCTAAAACAATCTCACAATTTTATATTAAAAAGGGCAAAATAATAATAACTTTTAAGTGTTAGTTTCTAAACTAAAAATAATAGATATTTATTCTTAGGTAAGATATTTATTGCCTAGAGTATTTATTCAAAGCCTCAAATGTTAGAAGGAGGTGGGATGAGAAATCACCCTGGACTGGACCCATGTTTAAAATGGAAGAAAGGAACTTCAAACGGTTTGAAGACGCTTTCGGGGGAGAAGTCAAGTTATCAGGAAACTCATATAATATTCAGGATGTGTTGAATAGGGAGGGTATTTTTCACATCAAAATAACACCAATGGGGACAAGTCTCTGTTTACTGGAGGATTTAGAGGAAAATGCGGTTAGAAACTTAATCAAAGAAGATGAAGACTGGTTGTTGAAGTGGTTCGTTGATATTAGACAGTGGTCGCCTACGGAAGTAGATAAAGAAAGGTTAACTTGGGTAAAATGCTATGGAGTTCCATGTCATGCATGGAGGCAAGAGTTCTTTAGATACATCTCAAGCAGGATTGGAGAATATATTCGCAGTGATGAGGAAACGGAATCACTTTCAACACTCGATGTGGCCAAAATCCTGATAAAAACAAAATATACCAGTAATCTGAATGAAGTGATAAACATTGAGATTAATGATGTTTTATTCTGCATAAAATTGGTTGAAGACCTCCATGGTCCAAAACGAATTATCTTTTCTAAAAATGTGGAGTCATGAGTTGATTCTGAAGAAATATATGTTGAGGCACAATGGACGAATCTGAGGATCAAGAAGAAGATGCTGAAGAGCGCGATAATGGCGGAAAGTCTGGGGAAGAGGACGAACCAAGAAACAAAGGCGGAGGGACAGACTACGGTGGGGAGATCAGGCAAGTGGAAAACATTGGGAAGACAACAACATCAGGAATCGTGGCTCTGCAGAGAGCCGCCCAAATTCTCTCTGCAGACACGCAAATCAAACACATGCAGACCAAAAAGTTAACTCTTGGGTGTAGCTGTAGGGCTACCCAGAATTTTGAAAAGACAAATACCTTTGTGGCTATTGAGGGTCCTACTCATCTAAGAGGCCAGATGGGACTGTACGAGGAGGATAATCTGAATTTAAATCAAAATAATAAGGAAGATGATAATACACGTGGGGCAAAGAATAACACAGAGTTAGAAGGACTTTTAAATTCAAACGATAGGACTTTGACTTTGGGCCATGAAACTGGCCCACTTAACTTAAAAGAAAAAAGGTCCAGACACAAACTCTTGGTAGGGGCAGAAAATGCTATTGGGCCTAAAGTTCATTCATCAACCAGAAAGAAAAAGTCATTATCAGAGATTTACGACAATGTCCAAATACCTTACGCACCATCTTATTTCTCTGCGTTGATCCATTCTGCTCTTCCATCTATACAGGAGAACCCTTTGTCGGTGATCAAAGCTGATCACATACCCAAAGACACTCATCTTGAAGATAGCGGCTCTAGATATTCAGGGGGATTAGTCATCTGCTGTGATTCCATATCAGACAACGATGTGGAAGCTGGAAATGAAAGATTGAAAAGAAAATTAGAGGATGTTCCTACAAAGATTTGGGAGACATTGAAGAATTTAGGGCTCGAAGGAGAAGAAGACGATGAAGTCCTCGAAGGCATAATCAGAAAAATGGAGAAGAGAGACAGAACTAGATTCGAAAAATTGAAGGAGGCAAGAACAAGTGAGACATGAATACTACATCATATAATGTGTGTGGGTGTAATTCTTCTATTAAAATTAGAAGAGTTCAAAGATTAATCAAGAAGGAGAATATAGAGTTCTGTTTGATCCAAGAAACAAAGAGAAAGATTCTAAAAGAAGGTTTCGTTAGAAGTATTTGGGGTGGTGATGATTTTGAATGGTCAGCTATAGCATCTGTTGGACAATCTGGAGGTATGCTCATGATCTGGAACAAGAACTCATTTAGTTCTGTTTTTAGTTTTTCTGGACCTGGTTTTCTTGGTGTATTTGGCAGTTGTTGGAAGAAGGAATTATACATTGTTAATATATATTCATCATGTTCCTTGAATGAAAAAAGAAAATTGTGGGGAGAGTTGCTAAAATTAAAATCCAAATTCCCAAGAGCTGACTGGATCTTGGGGGGTGATTTCAACTCTATAAGATCAAAAGCAGAGAGAAAAGGTAGAGGAACATACAACATGGCAGAGTTGGAGAAGTTTGATACGTTCATAGATGATATGGGGCTGGTGGAACTCCTGGTAATTGGAAATAGATATACATGGTTCAACTCAAATGGTACATGTAAAAGCAAATTGGATCGCTTTCTAATTTCTGAAGGCCTGTGTAGAGCTTGGAATGTGGTTAATCAAAAAGTAGAGGATAGGGAAATCTTTGACCACAGACCAATTTCACTTGTAATCAACAACTGGAACTGGGGGCCCAAGCCATTCAAAACTTTCAATGCATGGTTTGAACACCCGGATTTTTTGAAGTTTGTCAAAGAGGTCTCAGAAGGAAGCACAATCATTGGCTTTCCAAGTAGTATTTTGATCCAAAAGTTCAGAATACTCAAATCAAGACTAAAATGGTGGAATAAATATGTGTTCGGATTTATCGACTTGAGGGTTGAAGAAGGGATTGAGAAGATCAACAACCTTGAAGGGGAAATGGCAGATATGAACTCTGAAGTGCCTGAGGATATTTTACTAGAAAGAAGTGAGGCCATTGAAGGGTTATGGAACAACTTGCACCTTAAAGAAAGCATTCTTCACCAAAAATCAAGATCAAGATGGATCTTGGAAGGAGACAACAACTCAAGATACTTTCACTCTCTGATAAACTCTAGAAGAAGGGTTAACACGATGTCTGCCATGAACGTTGGTTTTTCGTTGGAGGATAAACCCGAGGATGTTAAAAAAAGTAATTTGCGATCAGTTCTCTAAGAAGTACAATAGCATCTCTGTTGGAAATGTCAACATGGACTTGAGCCAAGTGAATAAACTAACTGAGGAGGAAAAATCAAGGCTAATAGAACCATTTACCAAGGAGGACATTCTTGAGGAAATAAATTCTTGTGATGGTAATAAGAGCCCGGGTCCTGACGGGTTCAATCTGAAGTTCATCAAGAAATCATGGGACATCATTGGTGATGAGATTTCAAACTGCATTTTCGAATTCTATGAGAAGGGTTGCCTTCCCAAACCTTTCATTTCATCCTTTTTTGCTTTAATTCCAAAAGTTGAAAACCCTCAGTCACTGAATGAGTTTAGACCTATAGCCTTAATTGGTTGTATTCACAAAATCATATCTAAAATCTTAGCAAAAAGGCTTAGCAGTGTGTTGGGAAACTTAATTTCTCCTAACCAGACTGCTTTGATCAACGGAAGACGGCTACTCGACGGTGTTCTTTTGGCGAACGAGATATACGATCACGTAGTGAAAAGAAAGAATTCAGGATTCATGTTTAAAGTGGATTTCTCGCAAGCTTACGATAGTGTAAGATGGGACTTCCTCTTCAAGGTCCTTGAGGCAATGAACTTCGACTCCAATTGGCAAAGATGGATTAAAGGTTTAATATGTCATGGTTTCGGTTTGGTTCTAATGAATGGTAGCTCGTCAAAGGACTTCAAGATTGGTTGGGGTTTACTTCAAGGCGATCCTCTCTCCCTGCTTCTTTTTGTTATGGTTACGGAATGTCTGGCAGTTCTGGTGAAACAAGCTGAATACAACAACATATTGTCTGGTTTAAAGGTTGGGGAAGGTACATCAATCAGTTTGCTCCAATTCGCAGACGATGCCTTATTTTTCTGTGATGAATCGTGGTCAAATATATGGGTGTTAAAGGCTATATTGAGATGTATTGAAATTCTAACAGGTTTGAAGGTCAACTTCTGCAAAAGCAGTATTATTGGGATACGTTTAGAGAAGTCAAGAGTCGCGGCAGCAGAGGAATTTCTCGCGTGCAAAGTTGGAACAACTCCTTTCAAATTTTTGGGATTGGCTGTAGGTGGAAAACACAATTCCATCTCTTTCTGGAAACCAATCATAACAACAATCAAAGCCCGTTTAGCTGCATGGAGGGGAAGACTTTTGTCTATTGGCGGTCGGGTAACGTTAATTAACTCGGTTATAGCCAATATGCCAATTCACTATCTATCTTTTTACATAGCTCCTGCCAAAATTTTGAAGGAGATTAAATCAATCCAGAGGAAGTTTTTATAGGGTGGAGAATGTGAAAAAGAATGCATTTAGGTGGTTTAGGCATCAAAGACGTATCGGTTTTTAACAGAGCACTAATGTTTAAATGGATATGGAGAATGCTTAATGAATCAGATGCCCTCTGGAGTGTCACTATAAAGGCAAAATATGGTGAGAATATACAATGTTGTTCCAATATTTTACCAGTTAGGAAACCAAGATACTGGTCTAGATGGTGGTATGATTTAAAACCGTTTGGCAACACCTTCAAATGATCAAGGAATTAACAAGATGATATCATGGAAGGTCAGCAAGGGAACGAAAATCCTTTTTTGGCACTCGCGTTGGATAGGTGAAACTCTATTAAAAATTATGTTTCTTGGTTTGTTTGATTCTTCTCCAAATCAAGACATTCTCATTAAAGATTATGGAGAATGGCGTGATAACTGCTGGCATTGGGAGTTACTCCGTAAGCATGTAATTTTGTAGGAAGTAGACGAGGATACCGTAATAGATTTGCTCCAGCTGCTAAATGAGGTGAACATTAATACAAATGAGGATGATTTGTGCATCTGGCCTAAAGACAACGATAACAAGTACAGTGTGAAACAAGGTTATTCAATCTTGTCCAAAATCATGGAAGAATCAACACTTGACAGCATAACAAAGGAGGCAATGGATAAGTTATGGAGAGTAGGATTTCCTTTGAAGATTAAGATTTTTGGATGGAGATTATTATTAAATAGATTACCGACTCGTGACAATCTTGTTAAAAGAGGAATCATAACGGATTATCACCAAATGGCCTGTGTATTTTGTTTCCAAGTCACGGAAGATACGTCGCATATATTCCTTAATTGTCCCAAAACAAAAAAACTTTGGAAGGAGATAGAGACTTGATTAGGTGTGCATCACAACGAAGGAACTAATTGCTGTGAAACTTTTCTGCACTGGGCAAACTCACCAGGACTGAACAAGACGCTTTGCTTCTTTTGGCTCATCTCGTGTTGGAGTATTTGGAGGAATAGAAATCAAGTGATTTTCAACGATTACGTTGCGGAACCGAAGGATATGTTTATGGGGATAGTTCAAGCATCTTGGAATTGGAGATCCTTAAGCACACCCAAGAAACGATTTGGTAGCTTCTACGACTGGTTTAAGAAGCCACTTGATTTTTATAGCTGAGAATCTCATACTTTTCTGAGCTATTCTGTTTTTCTGGTTCACTTTCTGTTTCTGTTTTTTTCATCAGGTTAGTTTTGAATTATGGGAAGATTGGTTGGGAACTTGTGAATTCTGTAATTTGGTGGTAAGTATAGGATACAGGATAGAGTGGGAACTGCTTTATGTTGGGACCAGTTCTACCTCTGGTTTTTTTCTGTAGGATTATTTTTCCTGCTAGTGCAGGTTTTGGTAACTTGTAATTGGTTTTGGCC
Source organism: Lathyrus tuberosus (assembly GCA_022829125.1). Classification (NCBI taxonomy): domain Eukaryota; kingdom Viridiplantae; phylum Streptophyta; class Magnoliopsida; order Fabales; family Fabaceae; genus Lathyrus; species Lathyrus tuberosus. Next base: position 50,418 of record JALAZF010001113.1, read on the forward strand.
ACAAGTTTGACTGTTTTTTTTAGAGTGTTTAATTTATTTATATTATTTTTAACAGTAATTTCTATTAAAAAATTTATTAATATTTCGTATATTAAAATATTCTATTTATCCGTGCCTTATATTCATTTAACAAGAGACATACTAAAAGTTTACATTGAAAATTGTCTAAAATAAATTTGTTAAAAACTTTAAAGGCTTAAAAAAGTATAAAATATTTATAAGCACAAAAAAGAAAAAAAAATTATCCAAAAAAAAGTTTCTAATAACTTTTAAATATAAGTTTCTAAACTTAAAATATTTATTCCTTGGTGAGATATTTAGTTCCTAGAATGTTTAGTTTATTTATATTATTTTTATTAGTAATTTATATTAAAACTTTTATTCAAATTCCTTATATTCAAATATTCTATTTATGCATGCCTTATATTCACTAGTGGGAGACCCGTGCATTCGCACGGGTACTGGTATGGTACGCGCATTGGGTGAGATATAAGAAATAATCATGTTAAGTCTGAAGAAGGAAAAAAAATTTAAAACGAAAACGAAGTTAGATTACATAAAATGAATAGGAATATAGGAATGCAAAATGATGAACAGAATTAGTTGAAGTAGTGTTTTTAATAGAAGGCAGTACAATAAAACATAAAAAACTAAGTTAGACATACAAAGAAAAGAAAAGGCAGTAATGATATAGAATACCCAAAAAAGCAAGACATGTTGGTTAATAGAAACAGGAAGTTTGGAACATAAATCCATCATGCAAAAAACAAAGTCGGAATAGAGAAATGAAAAGAAAGCATTAGCGATTTAAAAGTTTGACAACAACGTTGTCACCACGAGGATCCCTGACAATGAAAGCGAGGCGATCACCCTTTCTCAGATGCTTTTTTTTTGCGAACTCATACCATCCCTTGCCAATGAACATATCAACCCCATACTTTCTTTCGGATCGGTGAAGTTCAGACTCGTAACGTTCCCGAGTATCCGCATCAAATAATGTAATACCTCTGACCCCAAAGTTGCAGCATTCATGAATCACTCTGTGGGGGATTTGCTAAACAAAAAACAGAAGTATGAACAAATTTGTAAAGGAATGTAAAATTTAGTAGGTAAGTAGCAAAAAAAATAAAATGTTGTGACTTACAATGACGTCGTTTCTTGAAGTTTTCGCATACCTGATTTTGCGTTTCCAAACAAAATACTTTGGACCACCGCGTGAAATGTTTGCACAGGCCTCCGCATCGGAACTACTCCGTAGGATTCATTTAACATAGAGAGAAGGAAGTAAGTATTCGTATAGTTCATACAGAAAGTATAAAATAAAGTAAAAAATTAGGAATCATGATGTAGAAAACCTTGTGAAGTAGTATACAATGTATTACCGGTCACTATCAGATGAAACATTAATGCGACATGTATGAGGAGGTAAGTTCTGATGCGGTTGATTATTGCCTGTAACCGTGACTGGAACGAGAGGTTTGGTCGTTAGTTCTTTATCTACGTCAATGATATGCGGTGGAATAGAAACAGGAGGTGATTGTTGAAGTTGAGACGGTCTAATTTAAAACAACAGTATGAGAAATATATATATGTAAACACAAAAGATATAAGTAATTGTAAGAGCAGAAGTACCCTGTGATTGTAATTGGTTTTGCAGATGATTGTCCATGCTGACGTAGTTTCTGGAAATCCTCAAATGACATGATGTTTTGCCTGTGGATTTTAAGTTGCTGAGTTTCCTCGTATTCCAGATAATCAAGTTGCATCATAAGGTTTTTGCGTTTCTGCTCTCTGGCGATTTGATCGTTACAGAAAATGCATGTTAGAAAATACAGAAAATGTTGTATCAAATGCTAAACGCGGAGTTACTTTAACAGGTGGTAAGAATGAAAATGAAAAATACAGACAAAGAAAAAATCAGTTATGGTTATCAAGACAAATGACGCATAAACCCTAAGTTCAAGTTGCACATAAAAAATTGAGAAGAATGATGTAAAACGTTTGCAAGGAAGACGCAAAAAATGAAGTCTGAAACATTATCGAAATAGATTTCATACAATACTGCAATTTATTTTGTAGAGGTTCCACATCCAATTTGTAAAGAAAGGTTTAATCTACACCACATATCATGAAACCACAGAAATGAAGTAAAGAATGAAGATGATTTTATAAAAACTTACCCGATTGGAGCGGAGAGAGTGATGTTGTCGGCCATTTTGAAGGAAGACTATGAAAATACGATTGTAAAAGTGAAAAAGTTGTCTAAGGTGAAAGGGAGTAGAGGGGAAAGGTAAACAGTAACAGAGGACAAGTTGAAAAAGAATTGGGCCGTACCAAAAATATAATGGGCCCAGTAATAGGGGCCTAAAGAAGGCAGGTAGTTTTTAAAAGCCAGATGTAGAGATTGGGAGAACAAAGAAAAATAGTCTGATACTAATGTGTTAAAGTTTCAATACATACACCATAAGGAATACAAATAAAGCATAGGGGCAAATATGGCAAAGGTTAAAAAAGTAATTACTGCATTTAGAAAAATTATAAATTTGTAACATGTTGTCATTGTGAAAGGAACGCGGAAGGACGAGTTAAAACTGAAGGGAGTGGAGAAGTAAGGGAAAGGCAGTGTGTTGGTTTCAGTTTCAATTCAAGAGTATCGACAGAGGTAGCGGAGGCTGGAGGAATGGATGAACAAAGAGGAAACGACAAACAACCGTCGTAAGTTTAAGGGGTTGCATGTATTATATTTTAGATGTGTAATATATTGTTGTTTGTTGACACCAATGTTAAGTAATAATGAGTGTCTGAATATAGGTCCCCAGTTAACATTGATGTCGAAGAAACCCTAAATCGTATGATTGCGGAGGTTTCTGGAACTACGAAAGGTAGGTGGAAAGGAAAGGTAGCTGCATGCATGAAAGATTTTGTTGATTTAACCGTTGAAAGTGGTGAGGGTGAATGCAATCGGGTAGAGAAGACGTGCAACACTAAGGCAAGGTAACCAAAAATGTTGATCTTGACATGCAGTAAGGGAAGTTGTTTGTGACATACAAAAATTATACTTTAGGTGTTATTTAGAATGGCAAATCTACAATATGTGTAAATTGTAATACTGATGTCGTTTTTATAATGAACAGGAACGCGGGAGAAGTCGAACTCGGGGTTGGTTTGAAGGAGAAAGAAGATACATATGCTGAAAAGCTGAAGACTTTGAGAGCCAGGTACATCATATTTGTATGTTAATGAATGGTCATTAAAAGTTTAAGAACGAACACCTTAATCCATTATTTATGCTTACGTCATTCTAATGTGAAGTTTCAGTAGTGGTTAATATTGTGAAAAATGTAAACAAAATAATGTATTTATTGTAATATTGGATATGTAGAAATGTTGAGACCTGGTTGAAAGAAAAACAGGAAATCGATGACCAGCTTCTTGAGTTAGGGGTGGAACCATACGGGGATACTTCGGAAGGGGAGCCAGGTAGGCCGTGAAGAAAGTAAGATTCGGGGAACCTGGAGTGGGAGTTCTTGGTGGCAGAAAGACGGACGGTGGCAATAGTGGGCAAAGAGGTCACCGAAGTATTCTGAGGTACACAAAATGCCAAGTATAATAGAGACAAAGAGCATAATTGGAATTGTACATAATGTATCAAAAAGAGTGTTATATGGTTAGGTTTGAGTATTGTAAGACATGAAAATGATTGATTATTGTGTTATAAAAATGTTTATTATATTTTTCCCGTGGTATGCAATATTGAAAACTGTCGTCGTCACATTGTTTGATTCACGGAATAAGGGTGTGTTTGTGGAGATAATACATATAATGTTGAAATGCAGGGTCAGTGTTGCTGCATACCCTGTCTCAGACAGGAGAGATGCTGAACCTGTAATGCAGGTTGATATAGGAACTGGAAATGCTAATCCTATCATTGTTGAGGATCAGGTACAGGGTTCAGGGGAAGATGACGCAGATGAAGAATACTGCTGGGAAAAGACCCTGAGCTACGAATACAAAGCCATGACAAACGTGATGGTAAGAATTGGTAATAATATTACAAATATACATGAATGAGTAGAAGTATGAAATAAGGGTGATTGACTCAGTTAATTAATTGGAGATGACTACATTGCAGTACTTTCTGGCATATGTTTCGAAGAACATCTTAGGAGTGAGGCAGACGAAGATCGAGTTGGTTGATCTGGACAATGGAAGACTGTACCATGCGAAGGTTATTTCAGCCAAGCGTGACAAAAAGACGGTGAAGACGGAAACGTTTCTGGGTTCAGGGTGGTACCAGTTCGCACAGTATAAGAGGCTTGGTCGGGGAGATAAGCTTCGATTTAGAATAACATCCTTAGGAGATAGAGTTTATGTGTCTGTTGTGAGAAGGGAAAATTGAAGTATGTATAAACGTCTTAGTTGGATGTCGTATTATTATGTCAGTATGGTTTGGGGTAGTAGTTGCTGAATGATCTGTAATGTAGTAGTTATTTTGTTTATGTTTTGCAAAGACCATGTAAAATGATGGCCATATTTTGTGTTTAACAAATGGGGATGATGTCAAGAACTATAGTATTCAGTGTGGTAATGTAAAATGCAGAACATATGAAAATGTAAGAATGAAGTTTCGTTAAATGAGGATTGGAAGACGGTTTGTGTTGTTATAATTTTCGTATTTGTAAACCACATTTATGTTATGAAGGGTAATTGTTGCAAGATGTAAAAACGGTGTTATACATAAAACATAAATGTTAAATAACATGATAAAATAGGTCCCGCGCGTAAAGTTAATATACGGTAAATTTGTTAAATACTTAGTAGAAAGGCATTTCATATAGGTGGGTGATTGAATAATTTGCAAAGTTTAATGTAGTTAATATAAGTGTGTTGTAAATATATGATGTTTGCAAGAAAATGAAATGTTCTAAAGACAGTGGCAGTGTAAATAATGATATAATCGCAATGAGATACATCAAAAAAATTGAGGCATGATGACCATTATAAAAGTGTAATATAATAATAAGTTGAACTAAATAGGTGGGAATCATCTGGTTGTACAGAAACAGTAGCATTCCATGAAGTGTAAGGATTGCAGAAAGAACCACCAAAACATGTAGAAATCAGGTTGGTCCTGTGATGAAGAAAGTGTCAATTGTTAGTGTATATGTCATGAAATTTAGAGCAGTTGGAAAACCGTATGTCAGTGTTTTGGAATAATACAATACTGAAATCTGTGAATGAGTAGTGGAAAAAAAAAGCGAACAACATATCGAGTACGAAGTAGAATAATAGTCATAAGGCAAGAGAATGAGAATGAAGGCAGTGACAATCAGAGAATACGAATGGTAGATAAAACAGAAAACGTAAATATGCATTGTAAAAAAAAAGAAGCATACCGGCTAAACATTGCTGAAAACTTCCTCGTCGGGTTAGAATCCCATACTTTTCTGAGCTATTCTGTTTTTCTGGTTCACTTTCTGTTTCTGTTTTTTTCATCAGGTTAGTTTTGAATTATGGGAAGATTGGTTGGGAACTTGTGAATTCTGTAATTTGGTGGTAAGTATAGGATACAGGATAGAGTGGGAACTGCTTTATGTAGGGACCAGTTCTAGCTCTGATTTTTTCTGTAGGATTATTTTTCCTGCTAGTGCAGGTTTTGGTAACTTGTAATTGGTTTTGGCCACAAGTTTGGTTGTTTTTTTTAGTGTTTAATTTATTTATATTATTTTTAATAGTAATTTATATTAAAAAATTTATTAATATTCCGTATATTAAAATATTCTATTTATACGTGCCTTATATTCATTTAACAAGAGACATACTAAAAGTTGACATTGAAAATTTTCTAAAATAAATTTGTTAAAAACTTTAAAGGCTTAAAAAAAGTATAAAATATTTATAAGCACAAAAAAGAAGAAAAAAATTATCCAAAAAAAAGTTTCTAATAACTTTTAAATATAAGTTTCTAAACTTAAAATATTTATTCCTTGGTGAGATATTTAGTTCCTAATGTTTAGTTTATTTATATTATTTTTATTAGTAATTTATATTAAAACTTTTATTCAAATTCCTTATATTCAAATATTCTATTTATTCACGCCTTATATTCATTTAACAAGACAGACTAAAAGTTCCATTAAAAATTTTCTAAAATGAAATTTGTTAAATACGTATAGAGTATAAATACGTGTATGCATGCGTGTATCCAGCACCTGGAATCATCGAAGCGAGAAAGTAAGCATGTCAGGGCCAGAGTGTTGCTCAAATCCACCAATACTGAATCCAATTGCAGGATCTGGTCACGTTGACAAGATTGGTGCTCTCAATGTCTACATCGCCGGAGACCAGAATTCCAACTCCGCCGTTCTTCTCGTCTCCGATATTTTTGGTACCACCTCTCCTTTTTTTTTCTCTCTGCAACTCCCAAAACCTTGTACTAACTGCTCATGCTCAATTTTTCTTGCAGGATATGAAGCGCCAAATTTTAGGTATGGCTGATTTTAGGTAATATTGTTTAGTGTTCATTGTAATGTAAGCACCTGTTAAGCAATATTGTTTGCTCTCTGTCATGAAGGAAGCTTGCAGACAAAGTTGCAGCAGCTGGTTATTACGTGGTTGTTCCGGACTTCTTCAATGGTGAACCCTACAATCCGGAGAATCCTAATAAACCCTTGCCTATTTGGATAAAAGATCATGGAACGGTTAGTTCTTGTTTAACAATTATTGGTTTTTATGATTTTTTTCCCTTGATAAGTATAAACGAAACATACTTCGTTTCTCTAGTAAATTATAATCCAGGTTTTGTATTCTTATTGGATTTTGATATTGGAAGGTGCATGACAAAATTCAGATGACTTGTTTATGTAACTTTCGTTTTGCTTCCTCTCACCTTTATTGACAGTTTTGAATTGTTGATTGAAGTATTGAACATTACAATTTGTCTCAAATTAAATGTACCAATCATTGATCTCTGATGCATATCTATTATTATATTAATAGGATAAAGGTTTTGAAGATGCAAAACTCATAATTGAATCTATAAAAAGTAAAGGTGTTGCATCTGTCGGAGCTGCTGGATTTTGTTGGGGTGGTGAGTGCTACTCATTCTACTTATTTCACATACATCATTCCCTATCCTTTTCTATGAAGACGTTTCAGCTTCTGATATGATGGGTTTACTTATCGGTCGAGTTTAATGTTTGAAATGCAACTAGGCTAAAATTGAACTCACAATGTAATATATTTACTTCCTTTTCTCAGCTAAGGTTGTTACTGAACTCGCCAAATCCAAACTTATACCAGCTGTTGTTCTATTGCATCCATCATTTGTCTCTGTGGATGACATAAAGGGTATGGATTTTCAATTTTTGTATTCTTAATTTGCATTTTCTTTGTTTAGAGAATGTCTTTAAAAACGTCCGCCAAAAGGAACTGCTAAATCTATGTTGTGGCTTCTTTTAAAAACTAAGCATATCAGTTGTGATTACCATCAATTTAAGCATGCTTGTATGTTTTCAAGTGATACACCTACTGTCATTTCCTTAATGATTATATTTATCTTCATACTGTGTTTGAAATACCACCTTAAAAAATAAGCCTCGTGATTTGTTTCATTTTTGGATTTGTCAAATTAATATACAGATGATTAGATTTTACTGCAAAAATTAGGAAACAGAGAAATTCTTCACATTGTCTTTGCTTCTTTTTTGTTACTTATTTTCGTATTAATTGATTATGCAAATGTTCTATTTTATTTGGAACTTCTTCCCTGCAAACTCAAGTCACTTTTCATGTTGCAATGATTGAACAAAGAAAAAGCAGAAGTAGTAGAAACATATTTCTTAACTATCGAGATGTTCATATTAAATTCAGGTGTTGACATTCCAATTTCTATACTTGGAGCTGAGATTGATATGCGTTCTCCTCCAGAGCTTGTGAAACAGTTTGAAGAAATCCTTACTGCTAATTCTGTGGTCAGATTAATTTTTCTTTCATTCGTGGCTATCTGCCATCCTTTGATGTTCTAATCTTATATTTTTTTGGCTCTTACGTATGCACACGCGCACACACATCTTGTTCTTCATCTTTTTAAACACTAGTGACTCATGTACGTATTTTTGTTGTGCAGACAAGTTTTGTGAAAATATTTCCTAAAGTTTCACATGGTTGGACTGTGAGATACAAACCGGATGATGCAAAAGAAGTGAAGGCTGCAGAGGAGGCACATCAGGACTTGCTGGACTGGTTTGCTAAACATCTCAAGTGAGAAATCTTTGTCAGTTGTGTGTACCCGAAGTGCAGTATGCAACATTCTGCACATTCCACAAAGCTTCAGTTTACCACAAAATAAATGTTGTATTGTTTCATGTTGGACATGGATTATAGATCAAATTCAGCAGTTCATGTAGTTTGTTATATTTACTTATGAACTTTGTTACAATTTGTTAAATCAATTGATCAGCATAACTCATATAATTCAGTTTCAGTAGGAGCATGTTTCAGAGATTATGTTGCTTTCCTTTATCACCTCAATAAGAAATAAACAGTAAACCCAGAAAGTCTTATCATAAAATCTTAATCTAATGAAGAACACCATAGTTGATGTTTCATTTATAAATTCAAAAAAGCGAAAATGAGGCCATGTTGTGAAGAAATTACATTACAGAGGAAAATGGTAGGTCCTGAATGCTGCTCAAACGCACCAATTCTCAAACCAAACTCAGGAGTATGCCATGTTGAAAAACTCGGTGGTCTAGACACCTATGTCAGTGGTTCCGCCGACTCCAATCTTGTCATTTGTATGGTTTCTAAAATACTAAGTTTTTGGTACTTTGTACTTGATTCATCATTTATCATCGTATAATTTTCTGTGATGTGTGTTTATATTTTTCTCCATGTACAAAATTTAGTCTATGGCATTTTTATCTTTATATGTTCAACTTATTTTGTAGGATTTGAAGCTCCGAACCTAAGGTATGGATAATATTTTAAGTGTTGTTTTTCTAAGTTTAGTTTTGTAAAATGATTCATTGTGCTTTTGTGAGTTATGATGCAAAATTTATGTCTTTTGTAGTTAAATGTGTGTTTCTAAGTCTGCTAATAAACCTCACTAATTAAGGACAAGAATACTTTGTGGGGAAGTTTAATACAATATTATCTTAAATAATATCCTAATTGACACTATAAATTTAATAGATACTGAAGAACAATAAAACAATATCTCAACACTCCCCTTTTAAGGTGGTGCACATACATCATAAACATCTATCATGTCACATATGTAAGGATTCTCAGATCTTTGAACAGATTTTGTAAAGAGGTAAGCAAGTTGAGCATTGAAATTAACAAATGACATTTTGATGGTTCCGGTGGTAATTTTCTCTCTACGAAAGTGGCAGACTATTTGTGCGTGAGACACTTTTAGTGAGACACTACGACAAATAACGTTTTTTATGACGAAGTTAAAATCTCGAACAATAAAAAACCGAGAGAATAGGTATTGGGAGCACCATCTTTTATTTTTTTTATTTTTTTAATTAACAACTTTTTACCTCAGTTTTTTAAAAAAGCGAGGAAATAGATCTATAAGGGAGTTCGCTTCGACACCCAATCTTTGCATTCTATGTTTTTTTTCAGCTGTTTAGTTTGTATTTCTCACTTGGCGCCTTTCTAAGTACCTGATCGGAGCGGATCAGACTGGATCGTCGTGGCCCTCACGTAGGACAGGTGATGATGCTTGTAGGGGAGGAAAAGGGGTGGAGGTACGTGCAAGGTACTCCGATGTCAAAGTAAGTGTTTGGTCAAAAAAGAGAGAGTAAGAGATTTCAAGTATTGGATATTTGATACTTGCCCCTCTCAAGCGAGGGGGTATTTATAGGTGGATCCCTAGCGAGCAAAGCGCCTGGTCTGCCAACGAGGAATTGCCAAGTGGAGGGCAGGGCGCGTGACCCTTTTGACACGGACTAACTGTTTCCGTGATATCTGGGGAGGCAGTTGGTCGCGTGAACTACTTTGCTCGTGAAGGGGACATGCCCAACGGCTAGTTTCTGCCCAACGGCTAGTTTCGGCCCAACGGCTAGTTTCTGGCTATTGGGCCTGTCCAAAGGCTGGATTGGATTGGGCCTTGCCCCTCTGGGGGCACAGCGCCTGCCCAGCCCAGAACAGGAGCCCCCCAAGTCCTTGCTCTGGAGGAGAGTGAGGACTTAAGGTAGCCGTGTAAACAGTCGTCTTTGGATGGTACTCTGGGGAGGATCTCTTCCCCGTCTAAGCAATAGGTGTTGTTGACCGGCGGACATATTTAAAAGATGTATTTTCTGTCGAGCACGCTCTTGTGGAAGTGCTCGTTTTTGTGTCGGGGACCATTGGTGTGCGCACCAGTGAGGGGATGCGCTCGCGGGATATCAAAAGTCTGGTGCATGTAACGTTCATACTTGGGAATGTCAGACGCATGAACCTTTTGACACGTGTTGAACATGCAGCTCCTTTGTCAGACCTAGGGCCGCCTAGGCAATGATGGCCTTTGCGATTCCCTACGAGCAAATGCTTACAAAAGGAGGGAGGAGGGACTCATTTGTTCATTTCTCACAAATTTCCTCTCTTCTTTTATTTTGCTCTGCACTTTGTCCTCTCGCCGGAGCCGCCGTAGATCTTCATTTTCACCGTTCACACCTTCATCTCCAGCTCCATATTCAAGTAAGTTATTCATTTTTTCTGTATTTTTCTTAAGTGTTCTTCATTTTCTGCGTTCTTCCTGAACTTTCTGGTTGAAGATTCATGTGTTCTTTGATGGACACATGAATTTCTGGGATTTTCATGAAGAACGTGATGAACATGGAACAGATGTTGTGTTTTTGCGTAGATTCTTCTTTGTTTTGGTTAGGATTAGTTTTAGGTTTGTAGTCGGGCATTAGGCCTATTCGACACAAAGCTCTGGCTTTTCGTGATGAGCTTGCCTTGCTTTGAGCTCCAAGTAGCGTAGTTAGGTCGTGGAGACTCCTCTCCGTCCCAGGGGGCAACATCGTCGTCGTATTAGGTTGCGGTCAAAGTGGGCTCGGGGTTGTCCTCGACTTCTTCCTCGCCCTTTCACTTGACTAGTGGTGGAAGGGTGGATTTGAACTTAATCGTCGAATTCACTTTTATCTTCCTCTGCTTTTCAGGTGAAAATGGTTAATCCTCGTGATGAAGTCGCATCTGACGCCCAAGCCGCGCAAGAGGAGGCGGAGCAGGCCATCAAGTATGCTAACGTTCAGGTCGCGACGAGGGACCTTCAATGGATTGCGCACGAGCCGCTGTCGACCAAGTCGACGTTTACTGAGGAGGAGGTTCAGGAGTTCCCCTATCTGGAGGATCGGGCCGAGGATGCGCCCGCGCAGTGGAGGGTCATTCGTCCGACAAAAAATTATAGGATTTGTTCGATTTACCCGGGGATGCGATTCCCCATGTATGAATTTGCCTTTGTGGAGACTAGGTTTCGGCTGCCTTTCACCGACTTCCAAGAGGCCCTTTTTCGTCACCTAGAATTGTGCCCAGCCTAGGTTCATCCGAACGCGTTGGCCTTCATACGTGCCTTCGAGCTGTTGTGTCGCTTTCTCCGTGTCGGGGCGGCGGTGGACCTTTTCTTTTGTATCTTCCAGCTCCAGCGAAGTACTACGGGCACGAAGCAAAGCTGGGTGTCATTCAAACAGCAGGGCAAGCTCTTCTGGCCGTACTACGAGTCTGTTCGTCATTTTAAGGATAGATTCCTAGTCGTGAAGCCTGTTTCTGAGGCGGCCAAGAGATCCATCTCGACGATTGAAACGGTGACCTTCGATGGTCGGCAGGTTAAAAGGCCTTTGTCTAAGTTCCCTTTGGAATGGGTGTTCGCCCACTTCAGATACAGGGCTGGCCAGTTCTTGGTAAAGCACGATCAGCTTTGTGAGGCCGACAAGGAATCCTATCGTGTACTCCATGCCTATGTGGAGAGCTTTACGCCGACCTTCGTGGTGGACAGGGACGGTAAGGAACTGATCGGGGATGATGGGGTGCCCGTCAGAGCAGACCGTTATATTAACATTAAGGCCTTCCTCAAGTGCGAAAACGACGACGTGGCCTTCCAGCTTCTTGGTATAACTTGTTCTTGTGTCCGCGCTTATTAAGCTTTTTCTGTCTGCTAACTTTTATCTTTTTGTGTTCGCAGAGAAAATGGCTGACATGAGGGAGCGTTTAATGAAGTCGCAGGCAGCCAAGGTCCAGAAGAAAGTGCCTTTGGTGTCCAAAGCCAGAGCGGCCAAGTAGCAAGTGACGATAGAGAAGTTTGTGTATGGCGCTGGTCCTACCCCTGGGATGACCTCTGTACCGCCAACTTCTGACTCATCTCACAAGAGGAAACGGGATGATATTGGAGCCTCTCCTGCGGGTTGCTCGGGTGGCTCTCCTGGAGGGAAGTTCGTGTTGCCCGCCTATTATCAACAGGGCAGATGTTTGACGAGGGGAGCTCCGTCGTCGTCCTGGATCTGGATGTCTCGGCGATTCTGTCCGCCGACCCACAGGTGAGGAGGAATCTCCTCTGCCAGGATGCAGTCGGAATGATCAGAATATTGGAAGCGGCTCTGGCCCTTGGAGATGCAGAGGTGGCTTATCGCTCCGACCTTAAAGAAGCCAAGACTAGGATCAATGACTTGGAGTGTGAGAACGTGGGGATCTACAATGAGCTGAAGAAGTTGCAGGGTCACTAGGAGGCCAAGATACTGCTTCAAAAGTAGGTGACCCAAATGAAGGAGGAGGTGAAGAATGTTACTGACGAGAATGCCCGCCTGAAGGAGAGGATTGCGGAGCTGGAAGGGTCGTCGGCGGCGGGTGAGGACGAGATCGACGATGAGAGGGCCTTGAAGACGAGGAAGTACCTGATTGAGAGGATTTGTATCCTCGGGGAGGAAAACCTATGGGCAACTGAGTTTGGCTTCAATGCTGATTTGGAGCAGGTGAAGGCCCTCAATTCTGGCGTCCAGCTATTGACTGAGGGAATGGGTCTACTCAACGTGGTCGTCAATGGCGAGGTGGTCCCCCCGGAGGGTGTCAGTGAGGTCGTTTAGTTTGACTAAGACTTTTTTGAATGTACATGTATTTTGTGGGCCTGCGCGCCTTTTTGATGTAATGTTTGTCGGGCATAGCCCCTCTAATGTATTCTTGACTTACTCTGGCTTTGTAGCCCATGTTATTAACTTTTTGTTATGGATTCTTGTTGCATTTATTTATGCATGCTTGTTTGAATGAATGTTTGCTCAACTTGTTTTTATTATGCCCGACAGTTTGGAACTTGTTGGGGAGGGAAAAGGAATTTTGCCGAGGATGAGACTAGGATCTCGGTTGAGATACTAATCCCATAGGCTTGGACTGTTCCCATCGCGAGCTGGGTGTCCTGCCTTCTTGGTGGGGCAACGGCGGAGCTCGATTGAGGTGTCCCCGTTGGGCGCAGAGTCCGCTCGTCTCATGAGCAGAGGCTGGTCGGCGTTGTAAAGGAGGGTCATGCTTCACCAGGGCACGATCCTGTGGCCGCGCCGTCTCCCCGTTCGGGGAGATCTCGTCGGCAGTTAGTCCGACCTTGTGATTGGGCTTAACTATAGTATTGTTTGAGCTTTTCAGCATTCCATGGTCGAGCAAATGGTTTTCCGTCCAGGGCTTCTAAGTAGTAGGCCCCGGTGCCCGTTTTGGACTTGACCCTGTAGGGTCCTTCCCAGTTTGCGGCCAGCTTTCCTTCGCGTGAATCTTTCTGGTTTCTACGCAGGACCAGGCTGCCAACTGGGAAGTCGCGCTTTATGACCTTAGCGTCGTGGCGCAAGGTTATGTGTTGCTTCAGCGAGGCCTTGCGGAGAGCTTCTCCTGATCGTATTTCTTAGACCAAATCGAGCTCTTCTCTCAAGGCTTCGTCATTCATTTCCTCGTCGAGGGGAGCTTCCGTTCGTCTGGAAGGCTCTCTAATTTCTACCGGTATCACCGCCTCGGTTCCGTAGGCTAGTCGAAAAGGGGTTTCCCAGGTGGTGGACTACGGTGTTGTCCTGTAAGCCCAGAGCACGCTATGTAGCTCCTCGACCCATCTCTTCTTGGATTCGCCCAGCCTTCGCTTTAGACCACGCAGGATCACCCTGTTCGCCGCTTCTGCTTACCCATTGGTCTGGGGATGCTCAACGGAAGTAAAGTGCTGCTTCGTGCCTAATTTGGCGACGAAGTCTTGGAACGTTCGGTCCGTGAACTGGGTTCCGTTGTCGGTTATGAGGGCCTGGGGCACCCCAAACTGTGCGAGGACGTTTCTTTTGTAGAAACGAAGTATGTTGAAGGCTGTGATTTTGGCGAGGGCTTCGGGTTCGATCCACTTTGCAAAGTAGTCGACGGCCACGATTAGAAATTTGTTTTGATAAGACCCCATTGTAAAGGGGTCGAGTATGTCCATTCCCCACCAGGCGAAGGGCCATGGCGAGGATAAAGTGTTTAACTCATTTGGGGGGTGCCAAGTGCATGTCCCCGTGACGCTGACATCGGGCGCACTTTTGGACGTGTTCCTTGGTGTCGTGCTGCATGGTTGGCCAGTAATATCATGCTCGCAAGGCTTTTCGTGCCAGGGATCTTCCCCCCAAGTGTTGCACGTTGATGCCCTCATGGATTTCTTATAAAATCTCAGGGACCTTACTCTCCTCGACGCATTTCAAGAGGGGAATGGAGAATCCTCTTCGGTAGAGTTTTCCTTCAACCAGCACATACGAACAGGCTCGTCGTTTAGTTATGCTAGCTTCTTTACTATCCTTGGGCAGCTCCCCTTTGGTGAGGTAGTCGTATACGGGAGTCATCCAGCCATTGGTGTCCCCGATGATGTTGACGTCGAGCAGCTCGGATGGTTTCTCAATACTAGGACGGGCTAGTACTTCTTGTACAACGGACTTATTTCAGCCTTTCCTGCCAGTGCTGGCTAGTTTGGACAGGATGTCTGCTCGCGTGTTTCGTTTGCGGGGGATGTGCTGGACTTCCCATGCATCAAACTTCGTGATCCTTTCCTTCACTAGGGCCACGTATTCGGCTAGCTGATCGTTCTTTGCTTGAAACTCTCCTCGTACTTGTGACGCTACGAGCTGGGAATCGGTGTAGATTTTTACTTACTTGGCGCCCACGTCCTTGGCCAGGCGTAGTCCTGCGAGGAAGGCTTCGTATTCGGCTTGGTTGTTGGACGTAAGGAAGGACAAGACCAACGATACTTCTATCAATATTCCTTCCTCGTTTTCGAGGATGATTCCTGCTCCGCTCCCTAAGGGGCTGGATGCCCCATCTACGTAAACGGTCCATTTATGTACTCCACATGGCGGGGGACGGTAGCAGGGTCATTTCTGCCACGAAGTCGGCCAGCGCTTGCGCCTTGAGGGCCTTTCTACCCTCGTATTGAATGTCGAATTCTGATAACTCCAAGGATCATCTAAGCATCCTGCCCACCATATCTGGTCGGCATAGCAGTTGTCTGATGGGCTGGTCCGTACGGACAACTACGGTGTGGGCCAGGAAGTAGTGTTTAAGCCTCCTCGCGGCGGTGATGAGAGCAAGGGCGACTTTCTCTATCTGCGCATACCTGACTTCTGGCCCTTGCAAGGCCTTGCTGGTGAAATAGATGGGCTTCTGCCTGTCTGTTGTTTCGCGGACGAGGGCAGCACTAATGGCTTCGCTGGCGACAGAGAGGTATAAGTGTACGGTTTCCCGTATTCTGGTCGGGAAAGCACAGGTGGCTCGGACAGAGCCCGCTTAAGGTGGGCTAGGGCTTGCTCGCATTCTTCTGTCCATTCGAAACTGGTCTCTTTCCTGAGCAGTTTAAAGAAGGGCAGGGCGTGCTGAGCGGATTTGGCCATGAATTGAGAAAGGGAGACGAGCATCCCATTTAGAGATTGGATGGACTTCTTTGACCTGGGCGTGGGGAATTCTGCGAATGCTCGGCACTTATTTGGGTTTGCTTCTATTCCCCTTTCGGTGAGATAAAATTCGAGGAACTTCCCTGCTCGCACACCGAAGGTGCACTTTTCTGGGTTAAAGTGCATTTTACATTTCCTGGCCTGGTCGAAGACCTTTTGTAGGTGAGTCGTGTGGTCGGATTCCTCTTGGGACTTTACGATCATGTCGTCCATGTATACTTCGAGCATGTCCCCAATCTCTGATCGAAAGACTTTGTTCATCATGCGCTGGTACGTGGCCCCAGCGTTTTTTAGACCGAAGGGCATTACGTTGTAGTAATAGTTCCCCGAGGAGGTCATGAATGCGGTATACCTCTTGTCCTCTTCTGCCATAGGGATTTGATTGTATCCTGAATAGGCGTCCATGAAGGACAAGAGTTTGAATCCTGCAGAGTTATCTACGAGTTTATCTATGCTCGGTAAAGGGTAAGCATCTTTCGGGCATGCCCGGTTGAGATCGGTGTAGTCAATGCACATGCGCCATTTTCCACTGTGTTTTTTCACAAGTACAATGTTGGATAGCCAGTTGTATACCTGGCCTCCGATATGAATTTTGCCTCTGTTAGGGTTATTGCTAAAGGTGATGACTTCAAACTCCCCGTCTGGAACTGGCCGCATGAGAGTTGAAGTGGGGGAGTTGGTCATCCCTGTTGGCACTACCTCACCATTGTCTTCCTTGCAGTCTTCTGAAATTCGGCTGTCAAGGCCGATGATGTGCACGGGAAGTGCAAGCTTCTTATTCGGTTGGTCATCTTCGGTTGGACGTTCCTTATCCCTTGCCCGCTTGGCTGCTTTCGGCGCTGCTCCGATTTGGTTATGTCCCCTGGTCGCTGCCTCGAAGCATCTGCGGGCGGCTTCTATGCCCCCATGTAAAGTTGTGACGTGACCTTTCTTAGTATAATACTTTAGCTTGAGGTGGACGGTTGAAGGAACGGCGATCAGTTCTGCGAGTGCTGGTCTGTCCAAAATGCATTGATACAGCGACGGGCAATCGATCACCAAAAACTGGGTCTTGATCGACCTGGGCGTTTCCTCCTCCCTGAGTGTGACCGACAGCTCCACGTATCCCCAAGGTCAGGCCGTTGCTCGGTTGAACCCCTGCAGATCAGATCCCACATACGGCGAGAGGTTCCTCAAGTCTAGCTTTAGGGCGCGGAACAGGCCCGTGTACATAATGTCCACCGAACTGCCCTGGTCGACTAGGATCCTCCAGACGCCGGTGTTTGCTAGTCTGGCCCTGATGAGTAGAGGAATGTGAGAATTCAAAGAGCCCCCGGGCAGCTCCTCATGGTTAGAACGTGATTGGTTGGGAGCGTCCTTTGATTTTCTCGAGCGTAGACAACCGGTCAGGACTGCAATCTATAAGTTGTTCGAACTTCCTCTTGACAGATCCTACTGTCAGCTCATTATACCCCCCCGCATGAGATAACCATGGTTGTAGGGAAAGCATCCCAAGTGCTGTGCGCGGATATCCAGGAAGGCTCTTCGAGGTAATCAGGAATGAGACAATTATGTCTCCTTCTTTGGATCTGAAGCCTCTCGTCGGGTGGACTCACCTTTCTTTACGTATTATTTCAAATGACTCTCCTTGATGAGGATTTCTATTGCGTCTTTAAGGTGCATGCAGTCCTCAGTTATGTAGCTGTGGCTGCGGTGGAAGCGACAATACTTGCTTTTGTCGACGTTGCCCTTGGACGTTGTTGGTTTGGGGAATCTGATGCCCCCCTGCTTGAATTATGTGTTGATGCATTCGGAGAGAATGCGTTCACAGGGAGCCTTAAGCAGGGTATATTCTGTAAAACGGCCAGCAGGCCCTTTACCTTCTCGAGGACTGTCGTCTCGTCGCCTTTCTCTTCCTTGTCGGGATGACTCCAGCTCGTCTTTTTTTGGTGCCTGGGTGTTGTCCCGATCTCTTGCATCTCGGGCATGATAGGCGGCCTCCTTTTCCTCGTATTGTATATACGCTTCAGCTTTCCGGAGAAGTTTTGTCAACGTTCGAGGAGTCTCGATCCCGACGGCTTTGCGAAACTCACTCTTTGGTTTCAGGTCCTTTTCGAGAAGATACTTCTTCATATGGTCCGTCGTATAGACCTCCACGGCTTCTTTGTTGAACCGTTCGATATATGCCCGCAGGGATTCATCCCTTCCTTGTATAATAGCTTCCAAGGTGGCCTCTGACTTGGGATATCGTCGGGAAGCTGTAAAGTGTTGGGTAAATTGAGTCTTCAAGTTCCTCCATGAAGTGATCGACCCTCGAGGGAGGCACTTGAACCAAGCCATTGCCGCATTTCTCAGTGTGATCGGGAATAATCTGCATTTTATGGCCCCGGTCACGTTGTGGTAATGGAGCATTGCTTTTATGTTCTCTATGTGTTCGCTGGGTCGGTGGTCCCGTCGTAGGTTGCTAGAGTATAGGGCTTCTCTAACCCGCGAGGAATTCTTGTGTCCATGATCTCCTGTGAAAGGGGGTCGTGGACGTCGTCGTCGCTACTTGAGCTTGGAGAGCGGGAGAAGGAATGGCTATGACCACGGCTTCTGCTGCATCGCAGAGAATGCCTGCGTGTATGGCGGCGCTCGTGCTTATCTGGCTGTCGGGGCTTTTTGGACGCCGGGGAGCATCTCGACTTTCGCGGAGGAGATCTGCGGTGCCTTCGGGCGAGGTCGGATGCAGGTTCTTTCGATCTTGATCGCCTTCACTCCGGGGATAGACATCTGGACCTATCGCGTCTCTGTTTCGGAGGGGGAGACTGAGGACGTGGAGACGGGATGGCCTGTTTCTCAGAAGCAAGCCGCTCTTGGAGGACATGCTCGAGAGCGTTAATCTTCTCTCCTTGCTGGAAGATCAAAAGGTTTGATCTGTTGAGAGAGGCGATGAGAGCAGCTGTACTTGAATCAGCGTTCTGCAGGACAGGAATGGGTTCGAAAACCCATTCGGCAGCTGGTGCCCTAGGTTTCACTTCCTCGGGGGGTCGGGGAAGCAGTATTTCCGTCCCGCTGGTCGGTTTCTAGAAGCACATGTCCGTCGACGATGTGGTCAGCGTCGTCAGTCACAACGGCAGCAGCAGAGTCTTGGCGGGCATCATTCTTGGTGGAGGTCATGATGATCTTTAGAAGATGAAGCTTTGGTCTTTGAAGTGAAAAGAAGGGAATCTTGAAAATGACGGGGAAGCTAGATTCCCACAGACGGCGCCACTGATCGGAGCGGATCAGACTGGATCGCCGTGGCCTTCACGTAGGACAGGTGATGATGCTTGTAGGGGAGTAAAATGGGTGGAGGTACCTGCAAGGTACTCCGATGCCAAAGTAAGTGTTTGGTCAAAAAAGAGAGAGTAAGAGATTTCAAGTATTGGATATTTGATACCTGCCCCTCTCAAGCGAGGGGGTATTTATAGGTGGATCCCTAGCGAGCAAAGCGCCTGTTCTGCCAATGAGGAATTGCCAAGTGGAGGGGCAGAGCGCGTGGCCCTTTTGACACGGAGTAACTGTTTCCATGATATCCACGAAGCCAGTTTGACACGGACTAACTTATATTCAAGTTTAACTAAACAACCTTCATCCTGTTTTAAGAAAAATAACACCCAGTCTTCTGAAAAATCATCTTGATTAATTGCTTCTTTAAGTTCCTTTCTCCAACATAATCATACATACCAGAGATAATTTTATTTGAACAGAGTATCCACAAGCAGGTTCACACGAATCTGGCTTCTTATGAGCAGAAGAATCTTCAAGATATCTAAGAAAAAGTCCTAGATATTTGATTTTGACCTCCATATAGTCTGTTAGAGATGCCTTTAATAGTCCTCCACTAGGAATTAGAACACATACTCCTATAGGAGATAATGGAACATGATGGCTCCAAGAGTTTGACTAAATTTTGGTAAAACTTAATGTTGGGAAAGATGTTCCAACACGAAGGATTTTGACCCAGACTAAAGATGTCGAGTGAGATGTCACAGCATGAAGACTCGACATCATGACTGACACATCAGGTTTTGTTTAAATCTGTTCCATGATTCAAGGCATGACTAGCAATGGATCAAAGAAGAAAGATACAAAGCCCAACTCAGCAGAAGACTATAAAAGAAGACCAAGACCTAGATAGAAGAGAGAGACGACGGCATAGACTTAGGAATCCTATTTTGTAAAGTAGGTTTTAGGTTTAAGAGTCGTAGTTTTCCCTTATAAGTCACCCTTTGTATCAGTTGATACACTGTGGTAGATTTAGGTGTCGCACAGATCCATAAGCCCTGAGGTATTGGATTGTGTATTGTTCGTGGATGAAGCTTTTAAGCAAATTTGAGTTAGCTTGTTTGTCAAGTATGCTTGACAGAATTCTGTATTGATAGGGACGATGAAGAAATCACAGTTGGTGATTAGGGTGTGAGTGGGGTATCTCATATCTGGGTTGTAAATCATTGAGTTTAGCCTTGGTAAAGATGTTCATGGGGTAGATGTTAGGGATAAAGTTGTAAACGTGGGAGTTTAACTTTGTAACAGTCTACGGTTAGTGAAGTCTTCATCCTGGATTGGTATCCCCCAGATGTAGGTGAGTTGCACCAAACTGGGTTAACAACTAATATGTTCTTTATCATTCTACAGGTTTATGTTTTCTGTTAGGGTTCATGATAAACATATTGGATCAGATGTCGTGACATCTGAGAGTGTGCAGTCCTAATATTCAAGTATCAGTCTGCTGTTGCGCCTCCTAGTTTAAAAGATTATGTAGCATAATGTCTTGACATGTGTTAGGACATCTGCTGTCTGTATAGGCCCAAAATTTCAATTGGTATCAGAGCAGGCATCCTGTCTGGTTCTGGATGAGATCTTTGGGAGATACTTTCTGGCGTTTAAACAAGGAGAAGTTTTAGAGATCAGATCAATCAACTCAAACATACCCAAGGGTATTAATGGATGAGATGGATGTTCTGGATCGAAGGGAGAAACCCAGAGGTTGTTCAGGTTGCTGAGGAATTCTACAACAAATACAGGAGAAGTGGCTAGTTCTCTTGTTGGTGTGTCTTATAAGATGTTATGGCATCTTATTAGGGCAAGCAGGATCTGTTCCTTGGTGGTTCCGCTGCATGTGTTTCTGATGGAAGAGCTCTAGAATTATGGGATTCTGGAGTTGTTACTGAAGACAGTTGGTGGAAGGTCTCAATCGTCGGCCTCTATATATTTGAAGATATTTGTGTTCTTTTATTCCAGAGTCGGGAGCGATGGAGTGAAAGGTGTTGTTGGATAGATATCTGGTATGGTGACTTGGTACTTGGAAGCTTGGTTTCTTAGTGCAGTTTGGAGTCAGTTGAAAAGGAGAGGAGTTGAGTTAAAGTTTATCAGGTTCTTGCTCTAGGAGTTTGATAAATGTTTGAACGGCTAGGTTGTCAAAGATACTTGAGAATTCTCTCAAGTCCACTCATAAAGACATCTATGTCGTGTATCTGGAGTCTTCTAGTTACTCTTCTGACTAAAAGGTGTTTTCTTGAGACACAAAGTGAAGACCGTGGAGGTGATTTATTTTCACCATTCACAAAAACGTGCAAGGAAGAACTCATACTTTCAACCCTAAGAATAAGTTCACACAGTTGTAGGCAATTAGGATTCGTTCAGAGAGAATCTTAAGAGCTTGAGTCAAGGGGGCAGCCTTGATATCTTAACAACTTGCACAAACTGAAAAAGACAGCATGATGAGGAATATCTTGGGATATTCAGAATATGCTGGATTTGAATAAGGGTTATTGCACAAGGATTTAAGATCAATTGCTATTTGTGGAATCCACAAGTATTTAATTAATTATCCTTGAAAGTCAAGATTGAGGATGTTCTAACATCTCTTCATCAGAGGTTTGGAGAATCATGGGAGGGGTTCTGCATTCGCTCAAAAGTCTCCTAGGTGTTGACCTGGGATTATTGGCTTAGCGTCTGTTTCCTGGAAAGTATTGTGAATGACTTGTCCAGATGGTGATGTTGTTGAAGATGGAGATGGAAGACTATGAAGGACATCATAATCTTGATGGTTACAGCTTGGGTCAGTTTATTTCTGATCCAGGTGCTTTGGAGCATAGTGTTTGCTCTGTTATGAAGGTCGAGGATAAGTGGCAGTTATCTCTGGCTTTCTTTTGACGACTCTACTAAGGGAAGTGGCATTCTTTGGTATTGCTATGGGGTAGTCGTGGACTACTTATTTTCTAAAGATTCAGATGTGGCAGGTTTGAAGTCTTTGGAGTTTCAAAGCAGAATGGAGGTTGTCTACTCAAAACTTGGTTGTTGAATCAAGTTCTGTGAGAGCATGGAAATCTGAATCTGCAAAGGGAGAAGGTTCTTCTAAGTGGCAGAAGGAAGAGCTGAATTCAACAGTTTGGATGTCATAATATTTTGACATCTAGCTTAACATCAGAAGTCTTAGCCGGGTGACGTGTGGTCATACCCCAAATTTGTCCTACCTGTTTATAGTTTTCATCTGTTCATCCACTAGCCATTATTCAGAAAATCCAAAAAATATGTTGTCTTCAATTTCATCCCTCTTTTAGTTTTATTCATACCTATTTTTATCCTTCATCCAATTAAGTATCCGTTTAAATCATTTCCATATCCACTTTTAATATTTACTTCAAAAACCTTTTTTTAGTTACCCATTAACCATCTTTTATCCATTTCCATTTTTTAACCATATCTATTTTTTCAATTACCCAATTCCATTATCCAATTTCCTTATTTAAATATCCATTTATCCATCCATATATTTATCCATTAATCTAAATATCCATTTATAACCATTTTCAATTATCTTTCCTATTTTCTAACCAATTTTCCATATTTCAAATTCAATTCCAAAAATCCATTTTCTTTCCATAAAAATCCATTTGATTCACTACACATCATCCAATTTTATTAATCAATTCCATTTTTCTTTACCGATATATCCATAACTCATTAACCATTTTTATTCCAATTCAATTCAATTGTCAATTCTATTTCAAGCCCAAATTTCAATTTTTATTTCAGTTTCAAGGACTAAAGTTCTAATTTTCAAATTCTATCTCTTTTCAAGTTTTCAAGTGTAAATCTCAAAGTCCAAATTCAGATTTTTCTAGTTCCAAAGACCATTATACATTTTTATTTTTTTATTTTTTTTATTATTTTCTCTTTTGCCATAAAACAAAAACAAAGCCTATTGTTGTTTTCCTTTTTACTTTACATGGCCATTTTCAGACATACAAAGTTTTGCAAGGGAATAATAATAAAGCCAAAACACAAGGACCCCACAGCTGAACTTGCATCGTTGCACTTCATCTCATACGCAAGCCTCAACCAAACTACACCAAATTGGAGCTAACAAAAGACCTGCAACACAAAGTAAGTATGCTACAAAACCTCCCAACCTGCTGTGAATGAGACATAACAACAATAATAAAACAAAACATGTGTACCATCAAGCTTAGGACACAAGTTTGTTGTGGTTTTAAAAAGGCGGGGTGTTTCATTTAAGGGGAGAAGACGAAAAGAAAAAACTCACTGAAAAAAAACTTCAACGTCTCTTTTTTTTCACTCCATTCGAACTCAACCATGAACAACAACAACATTGCTAGCTTACACATCAAACCATAACAGTCACTCCCCTCATCACCACTGCAAAAACATTAACCTTACTCGCACACCATACCGCCAATGCACATCTATGTACCATCCTCAAATATAACCACAACCGAAACTACAGTATACAAAATCAGCATATTAGCAACATAAAGTGCAAAAACATCGTGGAATTTTGGTTGAGACCGACAATCCGGTAGAACTGTACTGCAAAATAAAATGGCTAGTGTGAGTAGAAATGGCAAGTAAACAAGGCCATTGGCTAAAGCATAGGATGAAGCTTTGTAGCTCCCACTTGATGTCTCCTTCATTAGAATCTCATTTTCTTACAGAGAAATCGGTAGAGCATCAATGGTGCTTGATAACAAAAACGTTAACATGAAAGCAAAAAACCCTTCGAATCTCCAGCAATCAACTCCAAATCCTGACATCAAACCCTCACTCGCCGTAAAAACAACAACAACCTCACCATTAAAAAACCATCACCAATAAATTTCACCAACGACTCAAGGTGCGGACCTCACATTCACCAAATAACAACAAGCTCAACCTTCAAGCCAGAACATCTAAAGATCAAGCCTCTCAAAGTGAACTTCAGAACTAAATCAGAAAAGGGGTAGAAGAAGACGATCTGAGACAAAATAATCACAAACCTGAATCGACCGTGACCTGAGCGAAGAACAAAACCGAGTCGAGTTCGAAACCGGCGGAGCCAAGAGAATGAGACCAAGCGAATGAAGTGGACGAGGGAAGATTGAGCAAATCGTGAATCACTACACTACATCATCATCACGACGCCATCGCCGCTGCGGAGAAAGAAGAGGACGCGGCGAAGTGAGGAAAAAGATACGTTTCGCCGGAAAGCTTCAAGTCAGATTTGTTCCAATTTAGGTACTATTAGTCTCCTTTGAGCTCTCTATTGTTTGATCTGAACTTCTCATTCTTGCAATTTGTTGTTGTGCTCTGTGTTTGTAGAATTAGGGTTTGGTTATGAATGAGGTCGATTTTAGAATTTGGTGAGGTTTTAGAAAAAGCTAGTTTCAGATTCGCAAAGAGGAGAACAAGTTGATTAGGGTTCTTTTAAGTTGTTTGGGGTTTTGGGGGGGGTGTCGCCGGAGAAGACGGTGGCGGCCGCCGCGCGCCGCCGCTTCTCCGGTCGTGTAGGGTTTCCGGCGAGGAGTATATTTGGAGAGAGAGAGATAGTTGCTAAGTGAAGGAAGAGGATAGAGAATGATGTTTGATTTCTGAGGCGTAACCCTTTGATCTCTATTTCCACTCTTGGCATATTTTTTGCTGGCAGACCCAGACGGTGACACGTTGTCACCGTCGTAACCTTTGATCCTCATCATCATGCTATCAGGTTGATCCTGTATGTCCACCATTCTCTCCCTACAGAATTGTTCTTAATTCGTTTTTGGGGCTTGAAACTACCCTTGTTTTTCGGCCCATTTCTAGGTTTTGTTTTCTTAATTTGTTTTAAAAAACTTTGACTAATTTTCTTAAAAAATATTAAAATCTTTTATTGATTGATTTTTATTAATTTTATTAAAATCATTTATTTAATATTAGCTAATTATTTTAATAATTAGTTTTATTAAACATTTGATTTTAATCTAATTAATTTAAACAACAAAATACTTTCTAATTAATTTCTAGAATCCTTTCTTTAATCAATTTTTAATTAATTTTACTAAACCATTTTATTTAATACTAATTAACTTTAAGGGTTAATTTTATTAAATATTTTAGTTTAATTCAATTAATTGTTTGAATTTTATTTCTAAAAATCTAAAAACAAATTAGTTTAGAATTTCTCCTTTAAGCTAACCTTAGGGATTTAGGATTATAGTTATACTAACATGTTTGATTTTCTTTCTCCCCCCATTTTATTTGATTATATCTTTGTGAGGTTTATCTTTTTCCATGTGGATTAATTTCATGCTCTAATTATATGTATGTCATTCATAATTTGCTTGTCCAAACCAGACTCTTTCAAACTAATACCTTGACTTAATGTCAAGCCTTTTTATACCTTGTAAGTCGATCGTTTTCACGATCGCAATCGACCTCACGATGCCTCCTCTTGGGCTTTATACAACGATAATTGTTGCACATTTCACTTTGGTTTTGTATGTGTGTATGTGATTGCCTTACTTTAATTATGGCTCGATTTATTCCCACTTGATTAATTACACCCCTTTCCCATAAGATTAAAATCAATCCTTTTTTACAACAATAAACAAGCTTGATCCAACGTCAAGTATTTTCCAAATCAAATTCAATTAATTTCCACTTTCACTTGATCCACATATCAAGTCCCTTCACCTCTTGTAAGTCGAGCGCTTTTGCCTCGCAATCGACCTTACCTTAAACCATAGGACCTCCTTTCCATTAGTCTTCAACCATTTCGCACGAACATTCAAAACTCGATCAACACCGGGCATTTTTTCAAATCAAAAGGAGAAAAGGGAGTAGAATGGAATCTTCGATTCTTCTCCTCAATTATTTGGGCCCGAGGAATCTTTCTTAAGTTTAAGTAATTGTCTTCTTTAAAAGACTCATAACGCGATTACATATCAAACCCTTTTTACAATAAATCAAATCAATACATCCTAACTACACTTAAGTACTATTTCATAAAAGAAGAAAAGGGAGCAGAATGGAATCTTCGATTCTTCTCCTCTATTGTTTGGGCCCGAGGAATCTTTCTTAAGTTCAAGCAATTGTCTTCTTTAAAAGATCCATAACGCGATTACATATCAAACCCTTTTTACAATAATTCAAATCAAATCTTCTTTTCTTAAACAGTTGGATGAAAAAGAGAGAGAGTCGGTTCTTCGACTAGCTTTCCCGATTACTTGGACCCGAGGAATCTTTCTTAAGTTCAAGTAATTGTCATCTATTTAACATACTCTAACTATATTAAAACTCTTTGCATAATTAAGGGTGAAAAAGAGAGAGAGCCGGTTCTTCGACTCGCTTTCCCGATTACTTGGGCCCGAGGAATCTTTCTTAAGTTCAAGTAATCGTCACCCAATCAAAATACGAACACATTAATCCAACTCCTCGCCGCCGTGCAATTAAAACTTTTCCCAAAGAACATTGTTTAAGTCATTCTTTCGCGCATATGAACTCGTGCTTCAGCCTCCCCTAGCGAGCAGACAAGCCAATGTTTAGCAGTTAGAATGCAACCTAAACTCTCGTTCGCCTAAAACACAAACGCAAATCAAACTATTTTCTCAATCAAATCCTTAACACACTTAATCCAAATAAAACAACTTTTCACAAAAAGAACATTGTTTAGTCCATTCTTCCGCGCATATGAACTAGTGCTTCAGCCTCCCATGACGAGCCGACAAGCCAACGTTTAGCAGTTAGAATGCGAATTAAACTCTCGTTCGCCTAAAAAACACGAACCAATAAACCGTAGTCCCACGAACTACGAATGCTCTGACTTTCCCATTGCACGAGGGAATACGTAGGCCCAAGGGTTCTCAATCCTTGCCGAGCACAATAATAAAAAACCACCCCATTTCCCCTTAGAAAATAAATCCTTTTCCTTTAGAATATAAGCAAACAAACGTAACTAACTTTCTCACAAATCAAATCAAGAGGTTCCCGTTGAGTACAACGGACGTAGAGGGTGCTAATACCTTCCCTCTTGCGTAACCGACTCCCGAACCCGAATTTGGTTGCGATGACCAAGTTCTTATCTCCCTTTAAAGGTTTTATCGATATTTTCCTTTCCCTCTTTTGGGATGAATAAAGTTCGGTGGCGACTCTATTTCGAACAGCTTTTTTCCGTGTCCATCGCGAGGATCGTATTTTTCGAGGTACGACAACATGGCACATCAGCTTAAGATAAGGTGATCTACAGGAGAATGGGAGTGATGGATTCTTCAAAAAGGTCTATCTCATGCAGTTTGCGGGAGCTATGTATGAGAAGATGTAACATGACTAAGAGGCTTGGTGGATCCAAGATGTCTTGCTATAGGGCAAGTAGTTCGTGTGACTTGAAGATCTGGTTTCATTAGTAGATCAGGGTATCTTGTGGGAATTCTGAAGATGAGTGAGGTCAATCAAAAAGTGGCATTTGATTGGTTTCACAATGTGCGTTCAAGCAGGATGCTTGAAACTGATTGCTCTTTTGTAGAAGAGTAGTTAGTTGAAATTATTGAAGGTTCTGGTTCTCTGGGAGCTTGTGGCAGAAGTTCTAGGTTGAGAATGGAAGCATACCTTCTTGGTGGTTGAGAGTTTATTTCTCTTTGGGTTCCTGAAGACTTCTTTGTTCAAGCTGGTGGGTCAGTGTTGTGTGAAGTTCTTCAGTGTGGATTACTATGTTGATAGTAAGTCCAGTAGTGGAACATATCAAGAACTATGGTGTGTGGTGTCTGTGATGTGTGGAAGATGTCCTAACTGATGTTAGAACATCTTTGGGTTAGTTATCCTTGGTGAAGGATTTCAGGTTCTGTGATGAACTGGTTACTTGCATCGTGTCCAAGAAGTATCTACATGATCATCCGGGAGAATGATAGAGTAGAAGGGTCCCTTGGAAGGAGGATGTAAGTATTTGTGAAGACTGAAGTGGATCATGGGTTGATTGCATGGAAGTTTATTTCCTGAATGCGTTCAGAAGCAGAGATTCACCATAAATCAGAAGTATTCCAGATTATCATATGGGAGAATGATAGGAATGATTATCTTGGATTGCGGGGTTTATCTCTATTGCTGGCTGGGTGAGGTCAGTGGAAAATCTTGCATACGACATTGGGGCCCTTGGAGCAAGTCATGCTAGTAGTGGATCAGTTTAGCAGCTGGGAAGTTTTGGAGCATGCATACGATAGCTGACATCGTGGTAACAAACTAAGGGGCCCTGTGCGTCTCTTTGAGGAATGTGAAGCATTCTAATTCAATTGGTTTGTGCCTCAAGCAATGGGATATCTATACATGAGAATTCAAGAGGAATTCGTGTGGTGTATAAGATGGTTTTGGAATGAGGGGGATCAATGGGACTTTGATCTCAAGTCAAGAGTTTGTTATGGTTGGTATACACGTACTCATGGGATGCATGACTTTGATCATGTGTGAGTAATTATTGTTTCTTGTCAGAGGGAACAATAATGAGTTAATGGTTGCGTTCAGCAGGTGTGTTGAACAGAGGGTGCACTCTTGAAGACATGAAGATGTGTCTGATGTTTTCCAGTCATTAGCTTGGGTGTTCAGTGGAGGAGCACCAGTTACCTTAGTCAGGGGGAGAGGCCTCTTAATCTGAGATGAAGTTCCAGTTTGCATTTGTGTGTCAAGCAAACTGAGATGTCAAGATGGCTTGACATTATTGTTGGGCTTCCAGTTTGCATTTGTGCGTCAAGCAAACTAAGATGTCAAGGAGGATGGCTTGACATTACTGTGGAAAATCCAGTTTGCATTTGTGCGTCAAGCAAACTGAGATGTCAAGGAGGATGTCTTGACATTAGAGTATTGTTGCAAGTTGTGGGAAACTTGGTAATGCATACTTGAATGGTTCTTTTTTTATGCTTGAGAATCATTGATGAGTCTGGGAGGATTTATTTTTCTCTGCAGATTGTGTTCACTATACTGTGAAGAGTTTATTCAATAGTGAAATCTATTGGTTGCTGACAGGAAGAGATTGGTTCTGTACTAATGAAAGAATTCTGATTGTAATTGATTCTGCTAAATCTGGATTAAGAAAGTCCTATCTGTGGGGACCATAAGCCTGACAATATCAGGTTAGGTATCAGGACAAGGTTCAGAAGTAGTTTCGAGGACAAGTCAGAAATGATGGAATCTTTTGACTAGTCTTTTGGCTATATTTACATAGCCTTCTGTTTAAGAAGAGGTGTAAACATTCGTCTTAAGTTGAGGGAAAATGAGTTATGTTCGGATCATCTTGGTTTGGGTATGCATGGGCCACTTTTGTCATCTTTTGGCTAAAAAGAGGGAGAATAGCTCATTGGTGAGAGGTGTATGGTATGTGCTGCTGGTATATGCAAAATGTTCCAAAGGCTGTTCCAACGTTTTTTGGTTATAACATCTTGGGAAGTTGTGTTTTATGACCAGAGTTAGAAAGAAAGTTGTGTTTTGTGACCTGAGTTACATTCACTATGTTCCAGGTATCACAAGGAAATAAAGAGGGTAACTCCAAATTATCTTCTCCCTTTCCTCACCACTTGCTTCAAGTACTTTTCCACTGCATGCATCAGGTTGAAGGATGTTTTAGCCAAAATTTGTCAAAAGGGGGGGATTGATGGCTCCAAGAGTTTGACTAAATTTTGGTAAAACATAATGTTGGGAAAGATGTTCCAACACGAAGGATTCTGACCCAGACTAAAGATGTCGAGTGAGATGTCACAGCATGAAGACTCGACATCATGACTAACACATCAGGTTTTGTTTAAATCTGTTCCATGATTCAAGGCATGACTAGCAATGGATCAAGGAAGAAAGATACAAAGCCCAACTCAGCAGAAGACTATAAAAGAAGACCAAGACCTAGACAGAAGAGAGAGACAACGACATAGACTTAGGAATCCTATTTTGTAAAGTAGGTTTTAGGTTTGAGAGTCGTAGGTTTCCCTTGTAAGTCACCCTTTGTATCAGTTGATACACTGTGGTAGATTTAGGTGTCGCACAGATCCATAAGCCCTGAGGTATTGGATTGTGTATTGTTCTTGGATGAAGCTTTTAAGAAAATCCGAGTTAGCTTGTTTGTCAAGTATGCTTGACAGAGTTCTGTATTGATAGGGACGATGAAGAAATCACAGTTGGTGATTAGGGTGTGAGTAGGGTATCTCATATCAGGGTTGTAAATCATTGAGTTTAGCCTTGGTAAAGTTGTTCATGGGGTAGATGTTAGGGATAAAGTTGTAAACGTGGGAGTTTAACTTTGTAACAGTCTACAGTTAGTGAAGTCTTCATCCTGGATTGGTATCCCCCAGATGTAGGTGAGTTGCACTGAACTGGGTTAACAATTACTGTCTTCTTTATCATTCTGCAGATTTATGTTTTCTGTTAGGGTTCATGATAAACATGTTGGATCAGATGTCATGACATCTGAGAGTGTGCAGTCCTGATATTCAAGGTATCAGTCTGCTGTTGCGCCTCCTAGTTTAAAAGATTATGTAGCACAATGTATTGACATGTGTTAGGACATCTGCTGTCTGTATAGGCCAGAATTTCATAACATAGCTTCTGCACCTATATACGCTTAGATCAGAAATAAACTGACCCAAGGAATGTTCATCAAGATTATCATGTGTTAATCTTCACCTCTACCAGCACACCTATCCATAACAAGTCTCTTGGATAGAGACTTCATAAATTGCATACCAAATGTCTCTTCAAGTCTAATCTAAAGAAGATTCCCAACACTTTTGATCAACACACAATTGTTGCATCCAAAGCATATGCCACAACACTCCTTTGTCCAAGAAATTCACTCCTTGAATCAACAAGATTCTACATACACGCTTCTGGAATGATGTTTCAACATCTGGTTAAGCATCAGTTCCTTTTCCAATGAACAGGTCATTGAAATTGGTTCTGAAGCCATTACTAGAATTACACACCTTGATTACATTTAAGGACAAGATAAGGACTTTTTGAAAACTTCTTAGATGATACCGACTGTATCCATTCTTTAAGACACATCAGATACATAAAATAGGTTCTTGAGTTCTTGCAACTGTCTGAAGCTGCACCTTCTGGTGTGGCATTTTGGCATCATCTTTCTTGAACACCAAGCAAAATGATAATCAATTAAATACTTGCTAAGGCCACAAATAGCAATTGATTTTAAATCCCAATTCTGTATTTTTCATTCACCAAATGTCATTCGAATCCATTTTAGCTAGAGAATCTTGACGATGATTACAATGTTGAGACATTAGGATTAACCTCCATGACACAACTTGCTTCTTGATACACAACCTCTTGATAGTTCAGTGTTCTCTTTGGTGTTCAGACTAGGAAACCCATATCCTCCTAAATCTTCCAAAAACATCTTCACTGGATGAACCCTCTACAACTGTTCAGTTCTTACAGACTCCTATTTCTTCAGCTTGACACCCCTCCTTATTCTAGCTACAAGATTAGGAATAAGACATCCAACACAACCTAGGAAAAAATCTTCAAAGCATAAATCTTCCTTAGAATACCGTCTTCAGACAAACCAGTAATATCCTTGGATAATCAGGATCACTTTCCAAGAGTTAGAAATTTCATGTAGTTGCTCTTGAGATTAGTATAAAAAATTTCTCCACAAAGATCCAATGTCATCACACTTATAAGAATTCTTTGACATTGACCAGCTTTTACTCCAGTTCCAGCCCAGTTGAATGTCAGTACAATTATGCTGACATTTGAACAACCATATCGTTCTTTATTTTCTATTCCAGAATAGACTACCTTCCAAGAATTCTGATAGGGAATCCTCAAACATAGACAAACTCTTAAAGGGTTGGGAGCAAAAATAAATTGCTCGTGTCTTTCTTCAATGGTATGACATTCTCATGTCATACTTCTTAAATAAGTACCCGTGGATCTTCTTCTTGACAATCTTCTCTTCTGAACTCTATTTATCAAACACATTCAGAAGTGCCTTTATGAGTGGACTTGAGAGAAAAATTAAGTATCTTGGGCTACTTTAAACGTAACATAGAGTGTTTACTAAATCCATAGATCATGAATTTAATAAACAGGAACTCAACTCAACCTTTTTCCTCTTATTACCCTTCATGGTACCTGGTTGAAACTATCTTCCAAGCAACTTAGGAAGATCCTTCAGGGGAAGCCAGATCGCAATGCTCTCTTCTTTATATTACTCACAGCTAGTGATGGCTTGAACATCTATAGAGGTTGAAGCCATCTTCAACATGCGCTAGGTAAGATGTTAGAACATTTTATAAGATAATAGCATCATTATCTGCAACAGCGGTAGAATCTTTACAGAAGTATTAGTCAACCATCAGTAGTTGTCAGGCTGGATTCAAACAACTATCATCCTAGCTTCCGATCCCCTTGAACACAACAATAATGGATGGTATGATCATACAATCTCCTTCCTTGTTCGAAAGACCAGAAAGTATCTTCCCTAGAACTCATCTAGAAACAGAACAGGATGCCTACTTTGATACCAATTGAAATTCAGGTATGCAGATCTCAGATGTTTTGAGAGATGTTGAGACATTGTTCTCTACTTTACTAAACAAGGACAAAATAAGAACATTCTGATATCTCAAAGTCATAACAGTGTCATGACAGATGTTTCAACATCTGTCAAGACATATATTTTAGAGCATAAGAACAGACTGAATTATACATAGCAGAATGATAAATAACACCAAGATATGATAACCCATTTCTGTGTACAACAACACCTACATCTGGGGGCTACCAAGCCAGGAATGAAATCCACTATCAGTAGTATTAACTCTAAGTATACAACCTCTGGTAACTTATCACTTAATTGCCTACCCAGTGCAACTTCTACCTAGAAACCCGTCTAGATAAGAGAAACCCATCTCAATTCCTAAATCACCTTAGTGATATCTAACAATCACAACCTTCGGTGACTGTATCAAACTATTCAATTGAAAGACAACCCTTTCAACACAATATTTAGTCAATACTCTTGACTAACACTAATACTTGAATTTGCTTAAATGCTTCATCCAAGAACAATATTCAATTCATTACCTACAGTTTCTGAATATGAAAAACTAGGTCTACCATAATGTATCAAACCGATGCAAAAGGTGACTTACAATACAAGAAAAACACACGACTCTCAAAACCCTAAACCCTTATTTTTGCTTTACAAAAGTCTTAACAAGGAATAGTAATTTGCCTTGAGTCTAGGTTTTCCTTTTATAATCTCCGGCTGTCCATGGGCTTCGAAATCTCTGTCCAATCATTCATTGATCCATGTTCTGATTGCACCTTAAATCTTGGAACAGATTTGCAGCAAACCTGCTATATCAGGCCAAGATGTCGAGTCCTTAAGATAGGACATCTTGTCCGACATGTTGTTCTTTATAGATTTCTTCATGTTAGGACATCTTGTTCAACATCATGTTTTACCAAAATTTAGTCAAGTCTTAGAGCCTTCATTTTCCATTTAATTTTCATTTTCCATTTTATTTTTGATCATTTTCAAATATTTTTGCATCCAACTTTTGAGATCCACTTATTCATATTTTTCTTGACTTCTCATAATTTTCTTAACCATTTATTTTGCATTTTGCTACATTTTTTTAATTTTCCTTTTATTTTGTATTTTAAATTATTTTTAAATCTTTTTTATTTTTATTTTTATTCATATTTTTTATTTTCCTCTTGATGATTGCTTGGTTGATCATGTCTTCAACATTTCAAATCATTGCTTGATGGTCACTTGGTTGATTCAATCTTCTCTGGTCCAAACATGTTGATAAATGATCATATGATCATTTTTGGTACTTTGTATTAGAGATAGGTTATCCCTTATTGGATAATGCTTTGAGTATTTGGCTTGTTGATAGATGATCCCTACATGATTGCCTCAACCTTCATCTCCTTCTCCATCTATCTTCTTCTTTTGTTTTTAACTTTTGCGTCGCATATTTTTGGAGGCTAACTTTGTGTTAGTTACTAACATGTCAAGCACATAAATTGTTATTGACCGCCCTCAGATAGGTATGACTTTTACATAAGCCTACTTACTATTGCTTAACATAGCGCTAAATTACCCCGATGCGATAATTGATCATTAATCTTGATCATTAACCTCTAACGCACTTACTTTACTTTCTTGCCCTTTAATTTGTGCAATTTACTTTCTCACCTTTTATATTCTTGCAATTTACATTTATTGCCCATATATCATTTATTTTACTTCATGCACTTTACCTTTAAGTCATTTTATTTTCTTTGATCTTTTATTCCTTTGTCTTGTTATATAATCTAAAAAGAAAAACAACATGATAAAATGAAAAGACCAAAAAAATGTCATTTCTCATTTGTAGTCCCAAGCATGGACTATGGACTGTGTGATTAACCCTAGCATCATAGAGTTTTGGACTTAATGTTTGACCCTGGTAAAATGAGACTTGAACTTGGACTCTTATTTACATTGCATAGTTTATGACACTTTGCACACACATGGCTTTCTCTTGGGCTACATTACAATGAGACCCTTTATTTCTTGCATACTTAGCTTGTATTTTTCATATATCCCTCTCCCCATTTGGGTGTACTCTTTTACTTTCTTGCTTTCTTTAGGTTGGGGTTTTGTTTGCTAGCTTTCCTTAGGGACTAGGATCGACCTCACCATTTTCTTAAACCCTTGATCCAAAGTCAAGTGGTATTTTCTTAATAAAACCCTTGATCCAATATCAAGCGGCATTTTCTCAAATAAACTCAAAACATGTTAAAATACGATTAGAATTGTGCGCCACGAGCCTTAAGTGGTGGAGAAGGAGTGAGAATGAAGCTTTCTTGCCCTCACTCTGAGTATTTTGGGCACAAGATGCTTGGCTTGGCAGTTTGAAATATTCACCTCTACCCATAGTCTTTAGTGCAATTCAAATAAAAAAAATTCTCTTTCAAAACACTAAAATCAATCTCAACTCATCAAATTCTCTTTTCGCGCCTTAGGGCATCATCCCGAAAACCCTTTTTCAAGGTAAAATCAACCAACACACACTTATTTTCTAGCCCTGAACTACAGAGCTCTAATTTTCTTATTGCACTATAAGGATACGTAGGCACGAGATTGTGAAATCTTGGCGAGCACCCTAATAAAAAAACCTCCATTTTCCAATAGCAAGTAGACCTTTAGATAAACGACACTCATTCGCGCTTAGACAACCTAGATGGTTCCCATTGAGTACAACAAATGTGAGAGGTGTTAATACCTTCCCCTTGCATAACCGACTCCCAAACCCAAATTTGGTTGCGAGACCATATTATTCACCTTTTAGGGGGTTTTAGTGATATTTTCCCTTTCTTCGGAATAAATAAAATTCGGTGGCGACTCTGTGCATTTTTTGCGTAGCGACAGCTGGCGACTCTGTTGGAGACTCTTCCCTAAGCAAGTCAAGCCTAATCTAGGTTGCCTTCTTCGTATGTTTAGGTGTTTATCTTTTGTTTTACTTGCTTTATTGCCTTTTACTTTAAATATTTTTATCTTATCTGTTGTGGCTCTCTGATGTTGTGGTATTGGATGGATACATTGATTGCAAATCTTGAGGGAAAGACTCTCCACCCGAGTCTAGAGTGTAAACATGAGATAGGGTGAGGTTGAGTAGTATGGGCTCCAGAGAAGCTTTTCTCGTGAGAATCGATACGAGAACCTGGCTTAGAGTAGATTATTTTTAGGCCATTGGTTGGAAATGGATATTTAAGCTCAAGTTTCACTCTAATGGCACAATAGAGCGATACAAAGCTCGCCTTATTGCCAAAGGCTTCACTCAAACTGAAGGCCTTGACTATCATGAAACATTCACCCCCGTCGTCAAAATGACTACCATCCTCGCTTTACTTTCCATTGCTTCCACTCAACGTTGGCATTTACAGCAACTTGACATAAACACGACTTTTCTTCATGGACATTTAGATGAAGAGGTTTATATGAAACTTCTCCCGGGCCTCACCAGCCCCTCCAAACACTTAGTTTGCAAACTGAATAAATCCATTTATGGCCTTAAATAGGCCAGCCATTAGTTGAACAACACCCTCACTACCACCCTTCTTGATTTAGGCTTTATTCAATCAAAGGTTGCTTATTCTTTATTTACTAAAAAGCATAATAATCTTTTTACTGCTATCCTTGTCAATGTTGATGACCTTTTGTTTGTAGGAAATAACTTGAGTGAAATCAATAATATCAAGTTTGTTCTTGACAATCGTTTCAGCATCAAAGACCTTGGTCTTCTAAAATATTTTCTAGGTTTTGATATTACAAAATCATCAGCTGGAATAACTTTATGCCAGCATAGATATTTCCTTGACTTATTAAATGAGACGAGTCTTTTAGGGGCTAAACCTGCCTCCACTCCTATGGACCGAACTTTCAATTTACAAGCTAATCCTGATGGTCTTTTTCCTGATCCTTCGCAATTTAGACGGTTAATAGGTAAGATGATTTATTTAACCCACTCTCGCCCTGACATTTATTTCTCTGTTTGCAAACTTAGCCAGTTCCTTGCAAGCCTAACAAAAACTCACTTCACTGCTGCTTTTTGGATTATTCGATATCTGAAAAATACTCTGGCAAATGTTATGTTCTTCAATGCTGGTACAAATCTCACCTTGACTAGTTTCATGGACGCTGGCTAGGGTTCTTGTCAGCTAACCTGCCGCTCTACAACCAACTTCTGTTTCTTCCTAGGTTCCTCTTTGATTAGCTAAAATCCAAAAAGCAAACCGTCGTTTCTCGATCATCTTTAGAAGTCGAATACCGTGCCCTTGCCAAAACCACCTGTGAAGCTCAATGGCTTCTCCATCTATTACAAGATTTCTCAGTCTTGCATTCCAACCCCGTCACTATTTTCTGCGACGATAAAATTGCCATTCACATCGCTAATAATCTTGTTTTCCACGAATGCACGAAGCACATTAAAATGAATTGACACCTTATTAGAGACAAAGTTCACGACAAAATTGTTCATCTTCAACCTATTTCTTCCTCACAACAAATTGTAGGTCTCATAGTTTGTTAGCTTTGCTTAGACAAGCTAGTTTTTTGGTAGTAACATAGTTTGATTTAGGTAAGAGGTATTAAGTTTTCATGGTACTATTTGTAACATTGTTTCATGAATATTTTATAATTGATCAAATTTATTTAAAACTTTGTCCTATGGTATTTTGTATTAATGTTTATGTATGAAATATTTGATTAGTGTTTGATTGTGATGAAATTTTGTATTATTTATAATTGTGTACAATATTGTGGAAGAAACAAAAGAAAAATGACAATTAGAAAAAAAATGACATTGTACTTTTAAATCAAATGAACCGATTTAAAATAACATTACTAAATCAAGTGAATTGATTTAAATTTGAAATTTTAAATCGGATTATATAGATTTAAAAACTTTCATGACTTTTTAAACTTTTTTTAAATGTGTCAAACCGATTTAAATAAACACGTTTAAATCAGACTAACTGATTTAATAAAATATTTTAAATCAGATGATACCTGATTTAAAATCCAAAAACTTTCTAAATCGGCCAGAATTAAATCGGACAACCAACCGATTTAAAAAGTCATTTTTAACCGATTTAAAAAGTATTTTTTGTACTAGTATTTCAACTCTATAGTTTCTAAACTGGAATTACTGAACATTGATTCTAGTTTAAGGGGGTGTTAAAATATATACATAATGCCTAGGGATGTAAATGGATATCCATGGGGACGGATACTATGATATTCGTATCTGCCCCGTTGAATAAATATGATATCCATATCTGCCCCATATCCATGTGGATATCCGTTAAGCGGGTAATCCGCGGGTTTTACGGTATCCGTGGATATTTACAGATATCCATGGATAATATTTTTTTATGAAAATTATTTTTTTTAAATATACTTTTAACTTCTTTTAAAGACACAAAAAATTATTATCATATAACATCCATACAATTCGCTCTTAATTTAACAATAAAATGTCATCACATTAATTTTCTTCTTATTCACCAAAATATAATTAGATCCAAACATAATATTCATACATTTCATTTTAACCAAACAAATAAAAAGATATTGTGATTATGAGTTATGATGGAAGAGCGAACACAAAGGAGTAGGAAAGGAGACACTAGTTTGATAGAGGAATGACAACACTAGTTGGTTGGACTGTGAAATTGTTGAAGTGGGGTATGAAGTATTGAAGAGTTTAAATATAAAATGGCTAATAGAATTTGAAAGAAATGTGAAAGGTTTTCTTCAAAGAAAATTTAAAAAAAGAAGACTGTTTATTTTAGAAGATGAAAAAATAAGGTATAATAAACTAATGATATTTAAATAATTTTTATAATTTATTAACGGATATGGATATCCGCGGGTACGGATATCATTAAACCCATATCTATATCCATTAACAAAAGGATATTTAAATATTCATTTATTTTATCCGTGGATATCCATTAAGTTATCCGCCTCATATCCATGATGGATTTTGTCCACAGATATCCGTGGGTACAAATATTTTTGTCATCCCTAATAATGCTTATTTATTTTTTCTTTTATTTGCCAAAGTCAATCTATTGTATTTCTCCTTGGTAGTTAGCTTTATTTTTCTGTATATATAGGATACTTTTGATATTTTGTAAGCAAGGGATTTCTTATGATTCTCAATAATATTTTTAGTTTCCTAGTTTCGGTTAGTATTCTTTTTTGTGATATTGACTCACATGTTAACAGATATTGTAAAGATCCTATGTCCATATGAATCTTCAAAATAGTAACGAATGATATCAAAAACCCATAAAATCTTTTAGTGACAACAATTTAAGACCATTTCTTAACACACTACCCATATTTCTTATACACCACGTGAAATTTCGTTTTTGCCCCCCAGTTCCGGATGTGCACATCCGGACGCATCGTTGTTTTAAAAAATTTGCCTTGTTCCGGATGTGCAAATCCGGAATGACAAGTTACGCATATTCCGGATGTGCACATCCGGAAAAATGGCTGAAACTTAAAAGGTATATTAATTTTAAGAAATAATAATAATATGTATTTTAACAGAAGGTTAGAGGAATGAATATGACAGACATCCTTTAATGATAACTTCAAAATATTTATCAAAACGCATGATGGCCACTTGTTCCGTATCCAAAATCTGTCTAGTAGTTCTAACCCATATTTAAACAAAATAACGGTCATCCACCTATGGTGACAAACATGACCTCTGTAACCATAAGTTATATATCCTAAAACGGCACTGTGAATATCTGAACTCCCAAATCTATCATCGAAGATTGTAGGACAGATCAAGATCAACAATAAAACATTACTTCTTTGACGTTATCCAAGATAAATGGCAGCAGAGTCGACACAAAGTTGGTGGTACTCCTATTACCACTTGCAGAACCAGAATCAGAATTTTCGACTTCACTTATGTAGTATCGAAGGTGGTGCCTAATTGATACATGTTGATGTATATTTATGTATATGTATATATTATAACTTTAGCTTTTTAGTTATCATAGTGGCTAAAACCGGGGAACACTTGCTAGCTTTCCGCGCTCGATACTACATAAGTGAAGTCGAAAATTCTGATTCTGGTTCTGCAAGTGGTAATAGGAGTACCACCAACTTTGTGTCGACTCTGCTGCCATTTATCTTGGATAACGTTAATGAAGTAATGTTTTACTGTTGATCTTCATTTGTCCTACAATCTTCGAACCTGGAAAATATAATCCTTTTAGGCTTAAACCCAGTTGATTTATAGAAAGCCACACGTCACTCCCTGAAAACCAAAATGGTAAATAATAATGAATTATTTATGCATTCAAACACGTTTCTTGTATCGTGTAAGTTAGTAACTACTCTCATTCTTAACCTTTCTTCTCCACAAAGCTCAGTCTTTTCGGTGCTCTGTGCCCTTACAGGTAAATAATAATGCATTTTTTTATGCATACAAACTTGTTTTTTATTCATCAATGTTTCACTCTGTAATGCATGTTTACTCATTGACATTGACTGAAGATTAATGGCTACACCAAAACAACACATTGAAGAGATACGAAGAACAAAGTTTTCTATTGGAGAGATACGAAGAACAAAGTTTTCTATTGGAGAGATACGAAGAACAAAGTTTTCCATGGGTGGGAAACCTAATCCCTTGACTCAAGATCTTCATCCTGCTGTCAAGACCTCCTCCCTCCTCTCATTCGAATGTATATTAACTTGCGATGATATATTGACGTATGCGACCAACCGACAAAACCGATTTTTTTTAAAAAAATTATGCTATTTTCCGGATCTGCAGATCAGGAATTTTAAAAAATAAAGTTATACTATGTTTCCGGATGTGCACATCCGGAACACATCAGCGTTTTTAAAAAAAACGATGCGTCAGGATGTGCACATCCGGAATCAGGAGGTGTTCTGGACTGGGCAAGCGCTGTGCCCCCACAGGGGCAAGGCCCAACCCAATCCAGCCATTGGACATGCCCAATAGCCAGAAACTAGCCGTTGGACACGTCCCCTGCACGCTCAAAGCAGTTCAGCGACCAACTGCCTCCCCGGATATCACGGAAACGGTTAGTCCAAGTCAAAAGGCCACGCGCCTCGCCCTCCATTTGGCAATCCCTCATTGGTAGACCAGGCGCTTTGCTCGCTAGAAATCCACCTATAAATACCCCCTCGCTTGAAAGGGGCAGGTATCAAAAATCTAATACTTGAAATCTCTTACTTGCTTTCTCTCTTTTTGACCAAACACTTACTTTGGCATCGGAGTACCTTATAGGTACCTCCACCCCTTTTCCCTCTCCTACAAGCATCACCTGTCCTACGTGAAGGCCACGACGATCCAGTCTGATCAGCACCGATCAGTGGTGCCGTCTGTGGGAAACTAGCTTCCCCATCTTTTGATTCAAAATCCTCTCTTTTTCACTTCAAAGACCAAAGCTTCATCTTCTAAAGATCATCATGGCCTCCACCAAGAATGATGCCCACCAAGACTCTGCTGCTTCCGTCGTGACTGACAACGCCGACCACATCTTCGGCGGACACGTGCTTCAAGAAACCGACCTTAGGGATGGAAAGACTGCGTCCCCGACTCCCGAGGAAGTGAGACCTAGGGCACCGACTGTCGAACGAGTTTTCGAGCCCATTCCTGTCCCATAGAACGCTAATTCAAGCATAGTTGCCCTCATCGCCTCTCTCAATAGATCAAACCTTTTGATCTTTCAGCAAGGAGAGAAAATTAACGCTCTCGAGCATGTCCTCCAAGAATGGCTTGCTTTTGAGAAACAACTCAGCCCGTCTCCACGTCCTCGATCTCCCCCTCGGAAATGGAGACGCGATAAGTCCAGAAGTCCCTCCCCAGAGAGAAGACGATCAAGATCGGAGGAGCCTGCGTTTGATCTCGCCCGAAGGCACCGCAGATCGCCTCCGCGAAAGTCAAGACGCTCCCCGGCGTCCAAAAAGCCCCGTCGTCCAGATAGACATGCTCGCCGCCATACACACAGGCATTCGCCGCGACGCAGCAGAAGCCATGGTCGTAGCCATTCTTTCTCTCGCTCCCCAAGCTCAAGCAACGACGACGATGTCCACGACCTCCTTTCACAGGAGATCATGGACACAAGAATTCCTCGCGGGTTAGAGAAGCCCCCTACTCTAGCAACCTACGACGGGACCACCGATCCCGGTGAACACATAGAGAACATAGAAGCAATGCTCCATTACCACAATGTGACCGGGGCCATAAAATGCAGATTATTCCCGATCACGCTGAGGAAGGGGGCAATGGCTTGGTTCAAGCGACTTCCTCGAGGGTCGATCACATCATGGAGAAACCTGAAGACTCAATTTTCCCGACACTTTACAGCTTCCCGACGACATCCCAAGTCGGAGGCCACCTTGGAAGCTATTATACAAGGGAAGGATGAATCCTTGTGGGCATATATCGAACGGTTCAACAAAGAAGCCGTGGAGGTCCATACAACGGACCATATGAAGAAGTATCTTCTCGAAAAAGGCCTGAAACCAAAGAGTGAGTTTCGCAAAGCCGTCGGGATCGAGACTCCTCGAACGTTGACAGAACTCCTCCAGAAAGTTGAAGCGTACATACAATACGAGGAGAAGGAGGCTGCCTATCATGCCCAGGACACGAGAGATCGGGACAACACCCGGGCACCTAAAAAAGAAGAGCCAGAGACATCCCGACAAGGAAAAGAAAGACGACAAGATGATCGTCCTCGAGAAGGTAAAGGGTCTGCTGGCCGTTTCACGGAATATACCCTGTTTACGGCTCCCCATGAACGCATTCTCTCTGAATGCGTCAATACAGAATTCAAGCAGGGGGCCTCAGGTTCCCCAAACCAACAACGTCCAAAGGCAACATCGACAAGAGCAAGTATTGTCGCTTCCACCGCAGCCACAGCCACATAACCGAGGACTGCGTGCACCTTAAAGACGCAATAGAAATCCTCATCAAGGAGGGCCACTTGAAACAATACGTGAAGAAAGGTGAATCCTCCCGGCGAGAGGCGTCAGATTCAAAGAAAGAGACGGAATTGTCTCAATCCAGTCCTCCCCCGCAGGTCACCATGTCTATTACACGACCAGAGGACTTCGTCATTCCTGATTACCACGAAGAGCCTTCCCGGATATCCACCCACAGCACTTGAGAAGCTTTCCCTGCAGCCATGGTTATCTCATGCGGGGGGTACAATGAGCTGACAGTAGGATCTGTCAAAAGGAAGTTTGAGCAGCTTATAGATTGCAGTCCTGACCGGTTGTCTACGCTCAAGAAAATCAAGGGACACTCCCAACCGATCACGTTCTATCATGAGGAGCTACCCGGGGGATCTCCG
Organism: Lathyrus tuberosus; assembly: GCA_022829125.1. Classification (NCBI taxonomy): domain Eukaryota; kingdom Viridiplantae; phylum Streptophyta; class Magnoliopsida; order Fabales; family Fabaceae; genus Lathyrus; species Lathyrus tuberosus. The sequence goes on from JALAZF010001113.1 coordinate 93,515, forward strand.
AATTCTCACATTCCTCTACTCATCAGGGACAAACTAGCAAAAACCGACGTCCAAAGGATCCTAGTCGACCAGGGCAGTTCGGTGGACATTATGTACACAGGCCTATTCCGCGCCCTAAAGCTGGACCAGAAGAACCTCTCGCCATATGTGGGATCTGATCTGCAGGGGTTCAACGGAGCCACGACCATACCTTGGAGATACGTGGAGCTGCCGGTCACATTCGGGGAGGAGGAAGCGTCCAGGTCGATCAAGACGCAGTTTCTGGTGATCGACTGCCCGTCGTTGTATCAATGTATTTTAGGCAGGCCAGCACTCGCAGAACTAATCGTTGTTCCTTCAACCGTCCACCTCAAGCTAAAGTATTATACTGAGAAAGGTCACGTCGCAACTTTACATGGGGATATAGAAGCTGCCCGCAGATGCTTCGAGGCAGCGATCAGGGGACAGAACCAGATCGGAGCAGTACCAAAAGCAGCCAAACAGCCAAGGAAGGAAGATCGTCCAACCGAAGATGACCAACCGGACAAGAAGCCTACACTTCTCGTGCACATCATCGACCTTGACAGCCGAATTTAAGAGGACTGCAAGGAAGATAATGGTGAGGAAGCGCCAATAGGGACGACCAACTCCCCCACTTCAACTCTCATGTAGCCAATTCTAGACGGGGAATTCGAAGTCATCACCTTCAGCAATAACCCCAACAGAGGGGTGAATATAGGCGCAGGATTACCCGACGAAGTCGAGCTGCAACTGAAGAAATGCCTGGACGACAACGCTGACCTATTTGCCTGGAGCACAGCAAATATGCCCAGATTAGACCCGGAGACCGCGTGCCACCGTTTGAACATTGATCCAGCTGCCCGCGTCATCGCACAACGGAGAAGAAATCAGTCCAATGAGAAGGCACAGGCTGCTGAAAAACTTGTACAAGACCTCTTAGAGGCAAAATTCATATTGGAGGCCAGGTATACAACTTGGCTGTCCAACATTGTACTTGTGAAAAAACATAGTGGAAATGGCGCATGTGCATTGACTACACCGATCTCAACCGGGTATGCCCGAAAGACGCTTACCCGTTACCGAGCATAGATAAACTCGTAGATAACTCTGCAGGTTTCAAACTCCCGTCCTTCATGGACGCCTATTCGGGATACAATCAAATCCCTATGGACGAAGAGGACAGAAGGTATACCGCATTCAGGACCTCCTCGGGGAACTATTACTACAATGTAATGCCCTTCGGTCTAAAAAACGTTGGGGCTACGTACCAGCGCATGATGAACAAAGTCTTCCGATCAGAGATCAGGGACATGCTCGAAGTATTCATGGACGACATGATCGTAAAGTCCCAAGATGAATCCGACCACACGACCCACCTGCAAAAGGTCTTCGATCAGACCAGGAAATGTAAAATGCACTTTAACCCAGAAAAGTGCACCTTCGGTGTACGAGCAGGGAAGTTCCTCGGATTCTATCTCACCGAAAGAGGAATAGAAGCAAACCCGGATAAGTGCCGAGCATTCGCAGAGTTTACCACGCCCAGTTCAAAGAAGCCCATCCAATCCTTAAATGGGATGCTCGCCTCCCTTTCTCGTTTCGTGGCTAAATCCGCTCAGCACGCCCTGCCCTTCTTTAAATTGCTTAGAAAAGAGACCAGTTTCGAATGGACAGAAGAATGCGAGCAAGCCCTGGCCCACCTTAAGAGGGCTCTGTCCGAGCCACATGTGTTTTCCCGACCAGAACGCGGGGAAGCCTTGTACTTGTACCTCTCTGTCGCCAGCGAAGCCATTAGCGCTGCCCTCGTCCACGAAACAACTGACGGCCAGAAGCCCATCTATTTCACCAGCAAGGCCTTACAAGGGCCAGAAGTCAGGCACGCATAGATAGAGAAATTTGCCCTTGCTCTCATAACCGCCGCAAGGAGGCTTAAATACTACTTCCTGGCCCACACTGTAGTTGTCCGCACGGACCAGCCCATCAGACAATTACTATGCAACCCAGATATGGCGGGCATGATGCTTAAGTGGTCCCTGGAATTATCAGAATTTGACATTCAATACGAGGGTAGAAAGACCCTCAAGGCCCAAGCGCTGGCCGACCTTCATGGCAGAAATTACCCCGCTACCATCCCCGTCATGTGGAGCACATAAATGGACCGTATATATAGATGGGGCGTCTAACCCCTCAGGGAGCGGAGCAGGTATCATCCTCAAAAACGAGGAAGGAATATTGATAGAAGTATCGCTGGTCTATCCTTCCTTACATCCAAACAACCAAGCCGAATACGAAGCCTTCCTCGCAGGGACTACGCCTGGCACAAGACGTGGGCGCCAAGGAAATAAAAATCTACACGATTCCCAGCTCGTAGCATCACAAGTACGGGGAGAGTTTCAAGCAAAGAACGATCAGCTAGCTGAATACTTAGCGCTGGTAAAGGAAAGAATCAGAAAGTTTGATGCATGGGAAGTCCAGCACATCCCCCGCGAACGAAACATGCGAGCAGACATCCTGTCCAAGCTAGCCAGCACGAGCAGGAAAGGCGGGAAATAAGTCCTTCATACAAGAAGTACTGGCTCGGCCTAATATTGAGAAACCATCCGAGCTGCTCGACGTCAACACCATCGGGGACACCCAGGGCTGGATGACTCTCGTATACGACTACCTCACCAAAGGGGAGCTGCCCGGAGGGCAATAAAGAAGCTAGCATAACTAAACGACGAGCCTGTTTGTATGTGCTGTTTGAGGGCAAACTCTACTGAAGAGGATTATCCATCCCCCTCTTGAAATGTGTCGAGGAAAGTAAGGTCCCCGAGATTTTACAAGAAATCCATGAGGGCATCAACGCGCAACACTTAGGGGGAAGATCCCTGGCACGAAAAGCCTTGCGAGCAGGATATTACTGGCCAACCATGCAGCACGATGCCAAGGAACACGTCCAAAAGTGTGACCGATGTCAGCGACACGGGAACATGCACTTGGCACCCCCAAATGAGTTGAAGACTTTATCCTCACCATTGCCCTTCCGCCTGGTGGGGAACGGACATACTCGGCCCCTTTACAATGGGGTCTTATCAAAACAAATTTCTAATCGTGGCCGTCGACTACTTTACGAAGTGGATTGAAGCCGGAGCCCTCGCCAAGATCACAACCTTCAACATACTTCGTTTCTACAAAAAGAAACGTCCTCGCAAGGTTTGGGGTGCCCTAGGCCCTCGTAACCGACAACGGAACCCAGTTTATGGACCGAAAGTTCCAAGACTTCGTCGCCAAATTAGGCACGAAGCAGCACTTTACTTCCGTCGAGCACCCCCAGACCAACAGGCAAGCAGAAGCGACGAACAGGGTGATCCTGCGTGGTCAGAAGTGAAGGCTGGGCGAATCCAAGAAGAGATGGGTCGAGGAGCTACATAGTGTGCTCTGGGCTTACAGGATAACACTGTAGTCCACCACCGGGGAAACCCCCTTCCGACTAGCCTATGGAACCGAGGCGGTAATACCGGTAGAAATTAAAGAGCCCTCCAGACGAACAAAAGCTCCCCTCGACGAGGAGATGAATGACGAAGCCTTAAGAGAAGAGCTGGATCTGGTCGAAGAAATATGGTCAGGAGCAGCTCTCCACGAAGGCCTCATTGAAACAACAAATAACCTTGTGCCACGACGCTAAGGTCATAAAGCGTGACTTCCCCGTTGGTAGCCTGGTCCTGCGTAGAAACCAGAAAGATTCGCGCGAGGGGAAGCTGGGCCGCAAATTAGGAAGGCCCCTACAGGGTCAAGTCCAAAATAGGCACCGAAGCCTACTACTTAGAAACTCTGGATGGAGAACCATTTGCTCAACCATGGAATGCTGAAAAGCTCAAACAATACTACAGTTAAGCCCAACCACAAAGTCGAACTAACTGCCGGCGAGATCTCCCCATTCAGGGAGACGACACGGCCACAGAACCATGCCCTGGTGAAGCATGACCTTCTTTAACAACGCCGGACAGTCTCTGCTCATGGGACGAGCAGACCCTGCGCCCAACGGGGACACCTCGATCGAGATCCGCCGTTGCCTCACCAATAAGGCAGGACACCCAGTTCGCGATGGGAACGGTCCAAGCCTATGGGATTAGTACTTCAACCGAGGTCCTAGACTCATCGCCGGCAAAACTACTTTGCCCTCCCCAACAAGTTTCAAGCTGTCGGGCATAATAAAAACAAGTCGAGCAAACATCCGTTCAAACGAGCATACATAAATAAATGCCACAAGAATTTACAACAAAAAGTTAATAACGCTGGCTACAAGGCCAGAATAGGTTAAGTATACATGAAGGGCTGTGCCCAATAATCATTACATCAAAAAGGGCACGCAGGCCCACAAAATACTAGTACATCCAAAAAATAATATGAAACATATCCTGGTCAAACTAGACGACCTCACTGACACCTTCCGGGGGGACCACCTTGCCATTGACGACCACATTGAGTAGACGAATTCCCTCAGTCACTAGCTGGACGTCAGAATTGAGGGCCTTCACCTGCTCCAAAGCATCATTAAAGTCGAACTTGGCCGCCCCTAGATTGTCCTCCCCAAGGACACAGATCCTCTCGATCAGGTCCTTCCTCGTCCGCAAAGCTTTCTCATCTCCAGTCTCATCTTCACCCGCCGCCGACGAACCCTCCAGCTCTGTAATCCTCGCCTTCAAGCGGGCATTCTCGTCGTTGACATTCTTTACCTCCTCTTTATTTGGGTTACTTCCTTCTGGAGCAGTATCTTGGCCTCCTGGTGACCTTGCAGCTTCTTCAGCTCGTTATAGATGTCGACGTTCTCACACTCCAAGGCATTGATCTTGGACTTCGCCTTCTTAAGATCGGAGCGACGAACTGCTTCTGCATCTCCTAGAGCCAACGCCGCTTCCAATATCCTGATCAGTCCGGCTGTGTCCTGGCAAAGAAGCTTCCTCCTCACTTGGGGATCAGCAGACAAAATCGCCGAGACGTCCAGATCTGGGATGACGACAGAGCTCTCCTCGTCAAACATCTGCCCCTGTTGATAACATGCGGGCAGCACAAACTTCCCTCCAGGAGAGCCACCCGAACAGCCCGCGGGAGAGGCCCCAATATCATCCTGTTTCCTTTTACGGGAAGAGTGAGGAGTTGGCGGTACATAAGTCATCCCCGGGGTAGGACCAGCGCCAGACACAAACTTTTCTATCATCGCTTGCTGCTTGGCCGCTCTGGCCTTGGGCACCGAAGGCACCTTTTTTTGGACCTTGGCCGTCTGCGACCTCATTAAACGCTCCCTCATATCAGCCATTTTCTCTGCAAACACAAAAGACAAAAGTTAGCAGACAGAAAATGCTTAACACGTGCGGATACAAGAGCAAGGTATACCAAGAAGTTGGAAGGCCACGTCGTCGTTCTCACACTCGAGGAGGGCCTTGACATTAATATAACAGCCTGCTCTGAGGGGCACCCCATCATCCCCGACCAGTTCTCTACCATCTTTGTCCACCACGAAGGCCGGCGTAAAGCTCTCCACATAAGCATGGAGCACACGATAGGCCTCCCTGTCGGCCTCACAGAGTTGATCGTGCTTCACCAGGAACTGGTCGGTCCTGTGTCTGAAGTGGGCGAACACCCATTCCAAAGGGAACTTAGACACAGGTGTCGCTCCCGGGATTTTCATCCTGGTACAAACGTGAAAGTGGCGCGGAAGAAAGAAAGAAGAGTCGTCAGCCAGGCATTTTTTATCCCAAAGAAAGGGAAAGGTAATGCTGCACAAACCCGGGGAGAAAGGAAAGAACGAGGTCTAGCGAACCAAAGAGAAAGGGTAAGGGACTCGGTTACGTGAAGGGAAGGTATTAGCACCCCTTCACGTCCGTCGTACTCGACGGGATCCACGCTTGCTGTTTCGATCAAAGGGTGATAGAAAAGATACTGGAAAAGGAATGGAAAGAGAACGAGAAACAAATGTAGGGAAAATAAAAGAAGTGCTCGAATGGGCCCTACCCCACTGCCTACGTATCTCATCGGGAACATGAGAATCAGAGCGACGTAGTTCCCCTCAATAAGGGTTGCTTTGTTTGTGTTTTTTTATGGAAACGTCAGAGTGCGCGTCCCAGCAGTTAGGTGTTGCAGCTCGCTGTATGGAGACTTAGGCGTTACCTGTTTGCGGTAGAACGGACACGACGAGTCCTTAAGGAATAGAATGAAGGAGACGAGAAGAGAATTTGTTTGTTAGTTTTTGTATTTTGAAAAGAAGTGTTTTGATTATTTTGTGTTTACAACGCATATTGTATTTAAGTCTCTCATGTAGGATCGAATGCCTCGCATATCGACCCAAGACGGGACGTATGCTAAACATTCTAAGAAAGTGAGAGAAGACCACTGACTATCTTATTTTCACATGAAAGGTTTAAATACAATATGTGTTATGCCTTTATTAAGTGTTTTTGCTTTTTGTTTTGAGATGAGAAGAAGAGAGACTCAGAGGGTAAGAAAGGTAAAAGTCTAAAGGGAGACTAGTAATCCTATTTGTTATCATGCATGGATGATCCTAAAGGTTAAGTGTGGTTTGAAGAGTACTATCCTAAAAAAAAGGAGGAGAAGAACATAAGAAGCAACTTACTTCCAAGATAGAAGTTAAGTTGATCTTAAAGAGGGATGAAGAAGATTAAGCAAGCAAAGAGGCATTTAATCAGGAATTAATCAGAAATTAATCAACAATTAATCAAGAATAGGCAATTAAAATCATAGTAAAAAATAACCAAGCTAGAATTAAAATGCTAAAAAAAAAAAAGATTAAATTCTAACAAGAAGAGTTAATCTAAAATTAATTCTAACTTTAAAATTAAACCTAAAGTTAATTCAAGTTAATTCCTAATTAAAATCTAATTCTAACTAATCAAATTCTAAAGTTAAGACTAAACATTAAAAGTGAGTTAGCCAAAATTATGATTAAGAATTAAAATCAAAACCAAAGTTAAATTCTAAATCTCTAATTAAAATCTAATTTCTAAAATTAAAATCTAATTAGAACAAGATTAAATTTTAAAATCAAAGTCATTATCTAATCATTATCCAATTAAAAAGAAGTTACAAATAATTTTGAAAATAAAAAGAAAAGGCAGGTGCAGTTAGTATTCCAGGGGTGGAAAGAAAAATTCTGGGCGTTGGGCTTTGAAGCACAGCAGGCTCAAGGATTTTCACCAGCCAAGGGGGGTGTTCAAGTAGTGATAGGGAGGTGTGATAATGAACAGGCGCGTGGGCCTTAATCAACTGGCCCAATGGTTTTTGTTTATGGTTCTAGGGAGGGGGTACGAAAGAAACAAGGGCTTGCGAGAAAAAAACTTCAGGCGCTGGGCTGATGTTCGATGGCCCAAAGATTCTCCTCCAGGGTGCACTGATGAAAACAGGGTGGTAAGAGTGAAATTCTATGGGGCTGAAAGTCCAATCCAATGTGAAACAAATTTGGCTTAAAAAAACCTAGATGAAGATCGTTCCCACACTCTTCTTCTCCAAATAGCCGCTCTCATCTTCCCCAACGATAAACCGCCACCGGAAACAAAAACACCACTGAGCCGGCTCAATCTCCATCACGATCTTTCTTCTCCGGCAACAACTCACACCACCACCTCAAATCAAACTCCCTCCGTCGAATCCTTTTCAACACGTCTCCTTTCTCAAATCGTTCTCCTCCGTTAGCTCGCACAACATCACCGCCGAAAAACATCACACCAGAATCTCCTCCCACTCCGCCACCGTCTTGCTCATCGAAGTTCAAACTCACACTCTCAAGACAAAAGATTCTCAAATCTAAAACAATCGCAAACCTATACTAATCAACAACAATCGAATTGCAAATCCAAAGCAACAAACTCATGAACAAATTATCACACATCAATGTTCAAAATGAGATCGACGTACGTACCTATCGGAGTCGCTCCGATGGCGCTTCGAATCGACAAAAATCAATAGAAATCCAGAGGTAATATCACTTTCATTCCTCTTCCTTCTTCTCCGACCTCTGTTCGTTGTGTTGTATGTGAATCGTTGCTTTGCCGCTTGAATCCTCTTGAGTTGTTGTTGAATTGCGAATTGCAGGTTGTTATTTCAAGTTCTATCTCGTTCTTCTTCTTCTCCATGAGTACATGTTGAATCTCTGCGTTATATTGTTGAACGCTGAAATAAGGTACCCTCGATTTGCAGGCTGTGAGTTGCAGGTTCTATGATGTTAAGTTGATTTCCAGTGAGGTTGTTGGAGGACTGAAGCTTGTTACAGAATTGGTGAATAATTGGTGTTGATTTGAATGGGAAGAATGAAGGTCGTGAGTGAGTGGAAGCTTGAAATGTGAAGATGAATTCAAAAGCAGAAGAATGAGATTACTGATATTTGAGAGTGAAGAATATTTGAAGGTGATCCTTGAAGCTCTGCGATCTAAATTTCAATTTATAGCATGAATTGGAGGGGTAGAATAGGTATAACAATTGAAATTCTGTTAGAAATTCTGAGTGACTTGTGAATTTTGGTGAAATTGGTCACGCGTATTATGCAGTAAGAATTGTATCGTTTTTTTCATTTTCTGTTGTTACTTTCTGAATCGTGGCTTGGTCCACACTTAGTAATTCAATCATCCTTTACATCAGTGGGAATTTTGCACCCCACGTACTGCACCCGTGTATTTGCAATTCTCCAGGGCCCACATGTGTTTTTTCTTTAAATGTTAATACGCATGAATATGCCCATAGGAACCTTTCAACATCAAGAATGGAATTTGAATATGGTTTTTTCTTTGAGGTTTATCAAATGAAAGTGGATTTGAAATATGATTAATGGTTATTAAAAGGAGAGTTAATGGTTATTTAAATGGATATGTGTAGAAAGTGATTTAATATATGGAGTAAAATTGGATATGAATAAGAGTGGAAAAAAATTGAAAAATGGTAAATTGGTTAATGAATGGATAATAATAAAAAAGGGTTAAAATGAATGGATATGGACATGAATTGAAATGGATAATTGGTTTAGAAAAATGGATATGGATATTAGGAAATGAACAATGGATTTGAAAATCAAAAGGTGGATAAGAACATGATTTAGCAAATGGGTAGCCAAATGAATCCAAAATTAATCCCAAACTTTTTCACGAGCCTCTGATAAAGTGCACACAGCTATCACTGAATAATCTTGCCATTGAAACAAAAAATCCAAATCAAACATCCTCTGAATCTTTGATCACATGAATCCTCACATGAACTCTTGCTTGACAACCTGATGAAGTCTACAACTCAACCTTGAAAACAAACCCTAATTTACCTTGATGTACACTGATAAATCTTGAAGAAGATAACTTGAACTGAGAAGAAATTAAACCCTGATTCACACCAATGAATCTCTGACCCAAAGCCTTTGATGAATCCTCTGAACAAGAATATTACAAGTACCAGACTTCAAACTCTTACAAATAGAAAACCCTTATTTAAAGAAATGATGCAATCCCATGTCTTAGAAGACCAATGCAATGATATGATTATGAGTTATGGCCTAATGAAAAATGCAGATGATTGGGCAACATATGCCAGAAAAAGGTTGAAAAAGTATGGCAAATTTTGGGGTGCTACAGTTGTCCCTATTCAATCAACTTGGACCTGAAAGGGTGATAGCAACGACTTTCAAACATTCAAGGTAGAAGGTGATTGAATACAAAATGAACCCGAAAATTTGCTAACTGCAAGGAGAGAAAATATTAGTGGAACCCAGTCACATCTCGTCAAAGGAATTTGACGGAAAAACAACTACCCAGAGAACCACATCGTCAAAAGGGTTTGACGGAAAGAAGATGGAACCCAAAGAATACTCGTACTGAGTGGACACATCGTCAAAGGGGTTTGACGCAAAGAAGACTCGACCAAAGGAACACATCGTCAAAGGAGTTTGACGAAAAGAAGACCTAACCGAAGGAAACACATCGTCAAAGGGGTTTGATGGAAAGAAAACCTGACCGAGGGAACACATTGTCATAGGGATGACAGAAAGAAGACTCGACCGAAGAAAGCACACCGTCAAAGGGGTTTGACGGAAAGAAGACCTAACCGAAGGAAACACATTGTCATAGGGATGACAGAAAGAAACTCTGAACGAAGATAACGCACTGTCATAGGGATGACCGAAAGAAGACTCGACCGAAGAAAGCACATCGTCAAAGGGGTTTGACGAAAAGAAGACCTAACCGAAGGAAACAAATTGTCATAGGGATGACAGAAAGAAGACTCGGCCGAAGAAAGCACATCGCCAAAGGGGTTTGACGGAAAGAAGACTTAACCAAAGGAAACATATTGTCATAGGGATGACAGAAAGAAGACTCGACCAAACGAGGCACATCGTCAAAGGGGTTTGACGGAAAGAAGACCTAACCGAAGGAAACACATTGTCATAGGGATGACAGAAAGAAGACTCGACCGAAGAAAGCACATCGCCAAAGGGGTTTGACGGAAAGAAGACCTAACCGAAGGAAACACATTGTCATAGGGATGATAGAAAGAAGACCCGACCAAACGAAGCACATCGTCAAAGGGGTTTGACGGAAAGAAAAGGGAACCCAAAAAACACATTGTCATAGGGATGACAGAAATAAAACACCTGAAGGAGCACGTCGTCAAAGGGTTGACGGAAAGAAGACCTGACTGAAAGAACACTCCGTCAAAGGGTTGACGGGAAGAAATTCAATACGAAGAGACACATCATCAAAAGGGTTTGAAGGAAAGAAGTGCTATAAGAAGACCTGAAAAGGAAGAAGCACGTCGTCAAAGGGTTGACGGAAAGAAAAAATGACTGAAGGAAGCACGTTGTCATAGGGATGACAGAAAGGAAACCTGAACGAAGATAACACATCGTCATAGGAATGACGGAAAGGAAATTTGACCGTAGGGACACATCGTCCTGGGGATGACGGAAAGAAAATCTGACCGCAGATAACGCATTGTCATAGGGATGACAGGAAGGAAACCTAAACGGAGAAAACACACTGTCATGGGGATGACAGAAAGAAGCACGTAAACCGAAGGAGCACATCGTCATGGAAATGACGGAAAGGAAACTTGTTTTTGGAATGTCGTCATCAAAGGGTTGATGGACAATGACCGGTCGAGGGTAAGATCGACGTATGATCTACGGCCCAAAAGAAGTAGGCAGAGGGATTGGTTGTAATGTCTGCTGGGGATATGTCACTATCTTGATTGGGAGTGGATTCGGGCTTTTGCGCAAGGTACCAAATCTGGCTTATGCTTCGCATGCATATGTTTGAATTTTTTTTCTATGGCGTAATGCTCCACACGAAATGGAAATGCTACACGTTTTGAGGATGCTATGATTGCTATATGCAAAATACTGACGTATGCTCGGGCTACCGGGGAAGAAGGATGTGCCAAGTACAATTGGACTTTGCTAGCAAGGACAGGTGAAACCTGTTGGTGATTGTTTTTTTTTTCAAAGGCGGAATCTTTTGAGGTACCAATGGCGATTGGATTTTGAAGGAAGCGCCAATAGGGATTGGGCTTCAGGTTTTTGAAAGATGCCAGCAAAGTGGGCTGTTGAAGGTGTCGGGCAAGGTTGGGCTATGGATTTTCTGTTCAGTTTTACAAGGCTTCATGCAATGCTATGCGAATGATATGCGTGGTAATGATTATGCTATGATGTTTATGATATGCAACAGGAGCACTCCAGCAAAATAAATGCTGAAGAGACGAGGCTAACTCCGTTGGGGATAACAAACTGAATCGCCTTCAGTGTCATAACTGCTCGAGATCCCGACTAAACCTCCATTCTGCAGGAAAGTACGAATAACAAATTTCTGCTGGAGAAACATCCCAGGAATCTTGCTGAAGAAAAGTGCCAATGACAATCGGCCTTTGACCTGCTGGGGAACACCAACCACCACCCAAAAATATGCTCGGGGAACAATGGTTGACGATATCAACTCTGCTAGGGGACAAGATCAGACTTACTCCTCTGTTGGGAATCTACCTTCTACCCTTACTCTGTTGGGGAGACGGAAACAACTTTACCACAAACTAGGGAAGCATAAACCCAACACTCTGTACAGGAACATGAACTCTTGCTGAAGATCAATAAACTTCGCCATGCTGACTAGGGGAGAGAGAACCCCTGAATTCTTGCTAGGGAGAATGATTCATAATCGTCATAATGCTCTGTTGAGTGATAAAATATCAGCTATCTCTGGCAAGGAGAGAAAATCTACTGGGGACGTCACGTGTTAACTATCAACGTGAACCCTGCAGATGTGATATGACAAAAGAGGTGCCCCGATGCAGCATCACCTGTAAATGAACGTGTCTTCAGGATGTCTCGTGAAGATCCGACATATATTGCCCCATGGCTTTTGATTAACCATCCTCCGGAGAGAATAACCTTTTGTGCTTTTGGGGTGGCCTGCCCCAGCCTTGAAATGATTTGTGCCCCTGACTGTCTGATCTGTGAAGGAGTAACTCAATCTAACTGACCTTCGAGAGATTTGTCAAATCTCGACTTGATTTCCCCAGATTAGCTAAATCTTGGAATGGATTGCCCATTTGATATGACTTGCCCCTGCTCAACCGAGTACTCGGGCACTTTGCACTTTAGATTAATCAATTTTTCCATTGTAGAAACTTTCCTGATGTCAGGTACTGACTCGCAAGTAAAACAATTCATTTTGAAAAGATAATTTTGATGCAATGCATATGACAGTTTTGAAATCCAAGTTTGTTCACTGGAAAATGTTATGACATATAGTGAACGAATCACTTATCAGAATGTCACATCGATACCAACATAAATGGTAAGAAAAATCATTTTAGGAGTCAGAACTGACGCGATTTTAATCGAAGTATGCTTTCGGAATAACCCTGCTTCAATTAGGTCTTTCAAAGGTTGTAACGTGGCCTGGTTCACGGTTTAAGAAAGAAAGGATATAAGGCTCAAAATTTTGTTTTAACCCACCCATTCTCCTTGATGTTCTCCAGTCCTACGTTCAGCTAACTCGACACAAGCGCTCTCCTTTCAAAAAGGTTATGAACGGTATGAGTATGGTTAAGGAACCCACACGGTTTTCGGAGTGACAGTCACCCCTTTTGTCCTTGGTGTCTGTATTCACATGATTTGTTCTTTATTCGAGGATTTTTCTTTTGTAATCCTTTTCACTTTTCGTTCTTTTATTTTTTTATTTCCCTGATTTTTGCCTGGACTGATTCTTTTGAATTTTTCGATTTTGAAGTCTAGTGGGATGCCCTAACTTTTGCCTAAGTCACTTGTTTTCAAGTCTTGACTTAGCGGGCTTTTTTTTCTTTTTTCTTTTGATTCCCTTTTTTTTTGAACTAATCGTGTGACACAGGTTTGTCTTGACTTGTAAAGGGTTGTGACCGTCTTACTCTTCGGTTGGTGAGGGATAACCATGGATGTAATTGATCCTCGAACGGGATACTCCTTTTGAAATTTGAACGCACAGTCAAATTAACTGACACCTACCCTGCCCCGGGTTAAGATTGAGTGTTTTTTCGTTTTCAGAAATAAACTCCTACTACTAGGCTCAACGGGTTTGCAAGGGATTATCTCCCTTATGTCTCCGGTGTTTAGGAATTTGAAACAATGTCTGTACATCATCAACAGGGTTTTTGTTCAAAAGCATACAATCAAAAGTTTTGCGCCTTTCAACTTCGTCATCCTCCCTAAGATCCTGCTTAAACAAGCATATGATATCGATAAAAAGTATGAGTAAACACGACTGGATTTAATCAAAACATGCATATTCATTTCATTACCATTATCAATTAAAAACAGACAAGTTTTACAAATGAGTTTGCACTTTAACAGAAAAGAAACTACAAATGCAAAGAAATGACATGATTTGAGAGATTGCCAACTTCGAGGAGCTGGGCTTTCCAAGTTTGATTTGCAAATGAGCTATCTTTAGAATTGCTCATCGAAGTCATTCTGATAATCATCTGCACTACCGATCTCGGTGACTTCTTCCATAACTTGGATTGATGAACCCACCTGACTGGACGAAGGAGGATTGTTGATCTGAATACCCTGAGGCGTGAATGAGAACATGTTAGAGTCAAGCAGTGTCTGAATCTTGCTCCTGAGCACCTTATAGTCTTCCGTTGAATGCCCCTGTGCCCCAGCATGATAGTCACAACGGGCGTTGACATCAAAACCTGGTGGATACGAAAAAGGCACCGGCTTCCAATCCTTTGGAACTATTAATCCACCTTTGATCAAATTTGGCAGTATTTGACAGTACGACATTGGCAACTGAGTGAAATTCCTCTCTGGCTTCCTTGGTCTTTGTCGGGCGTGCTGACGCGGCTGACGGCGATATGATCGTTGACTTTGAGGAGGTCTCTGATTTGCAGAAGAATATAGTCCCTGATATGAAGACCCATAAGATTGTTGACTTTGAACAGTTGATATGTCTGAACACCGAGAACGAGGTGGTGAAGATTCCTGAATGGAACTATTTTCTTCCTCGAATTCTTCCTGAGAATTGACAACTGATTCATTATCATTAGCTTAGAAGTTCGAGACGCCTTGGAGCTTTCCACACTTGATCAGGCTCTCGATACATTCTCCCACCATCACCAGGTCAGAAAATTTGGCTGCCCCATTGACCATCATCCTTTGCAGGTACGGGCCTTGCAAGGTATCCATGAACAAATCAACCAATTCTCTATTCGAAAGTGGCGGTTGAACACGAGCAGCTAACTCTCTCCATCGCTGAGCATACCCTCGGAATGACTCATTATCTGCTTGAGACAAGTCTTGCAAATGCATTCGATTGGGAGCCATGTCAAGATTATAGTTGTATTGCTTCACAAAGGCGTTAGCTAGGCCTGTCCATAATCGAATGCTACCATTTTCCAGCTGCATATACCAATTCAGTGATGCCCCACTCATACTGTCCTGAAAACAGTGAATCATGAGCTTATCATTGTCGACATGAGAGGTCATTCTTCAGCAAAACATCACCAAATGTAGTTTTGGGCAGCTATCCCCTTTGTATTGCTCAAACTTCGGCATCTTAAACTTTGGAGGCATTACAAGGCCAGGTACCAGACACATGCTTGAAGCATTCAGATCAAGAGTATCACGCCTCTCTAGGGCTTTAAGCTTTTCCCCCAACACACGGTATCTTTCGTCATCAACAGATCGTGGATCCTTAGGCTTCATCTTTGGAACTACCCCTTGGACGTCCGACATAGAGAATGCAAAACTCTGATAGTCTACGGCATCAAGAGAAGAAGAATGTTTGTCTCGGACGATGGTACGCTCGTGTATAGTAGGATCCTCAACAGGGACTCCCACAGGCTGAGCTTGAGCAACATTGTTCACCAGAGGTGGAATGACATTCCCAATAACTAAAGTCCTCTGAACATTGGCCTCTCCCCTAGTCATGGCTCTCATAGCTTCTACCAGTTGGTCCAACTGACTCTTCATCAATTCGACATCGGCCCTAGTCACAAACTGATTCTGCTCCCCAGAGTTCATGATTCTTCCAGAAGCTGATTCCAGTCCAATACGAAAGTCGGGAAATCAAGCTGCAGTTCAGATAAAGGATGGATAAGCTCACTGTTCTGGCCTGGAGACAGATATGCAAAACGATGCAAGATGCAAATGCAATGCAATAATATGAATGCAATAAGACATGGGATCAAAGCTTCCATATAGTCTGAATAAGTGTTGTGCTGATGACTGAATAAGTTCATAGGTCTGTTCTGAAGAAAATACCAGAATATCCGACTAATCAGAATACCAGGATACCGGGATATCGGCATAATCAAAATACCAGCATGCCAGAATATCGGCATAATCAGAGTACCGGAGTGCCAGAATATCGGCATAATCAGAGTACCGACCTAATCAGAATACCGGGATAGTCAGAATGTCAGAATACCATAATACCAGGCTGATGAGTCCACACTGATAGGAAAACCAGAATACCGGGTAGGTTGAAGGTCAAGGTTACCTGCACACCTGTAAACAATCCCCCCAATCTCACATGCATGTACTAGAAAGTGAGAATTCTCAAATTCAGATCTAGGAATGAGAGGTAATAGCACATTCAGCCCGGAGGATACAATGCTATCGCCAAACAAAGAGACCGTCCTCTGATTCACCTCAAAATAAAGAGGGGTCATCCAAACTTAACAACTCTTCCAGATAGCTCTACCATTGTTGCAGACCCACAACGCAGAATTCTCTAGAGAGAACCACATCCAGACTGTGTTTCATATTCCCTCCTCGCACCGAAATGGAGCGTGAGAGGATATGAAACACACTAAACATAAGTGCACTCAGGCCTATGTACTGGGCCTATCTCTCAGATTCCCCATCCCACCAAACAGAAACAACACAGTCCAGTATAATACAGTATACGAAATGAAAATGCTGTAAATGCAATAAATACAGAAAAGTACAGTAAAGCGGTAATACGATAAACAACAATACAGTAAAATAGTAAATACAGCAGAATACAACATCAAAGTAAACACCCAATGAACGAAAAATAAACAAGCGTTAGGATTGACTCGCAAAAGGGGATGGACCAGCAAGAGGTCAACTTTTCCCCAGCAGAGTCGCCAGCTGTCGCTCCCGGGATTTTCATCCTGGTACAAACGCGAAAGTGGCGCGGAAGAAAGAAAGAAGAGTCGCCAGCCAGGCATTTTTGTCCCAAAGAAAGGGAAAGGTAATGCTGCACAAACCCGGGAGAAAGGAAAGAACGAGGTCTAGCGAACCAAAGAGAAAGGGTAAGGGAGTCGGTTACGTGAAGGGAAGGTATTAGCACCCCTTCATGTCCGTCGTACTCGACGGGATCCACGCTTGCTGTTTCGATCAAAGGGTGATAGAAAAGATACTGAAAAAGGAATGGAAAGAGAACGAGAAACAAATGTAGGGAAAATAAAAGAAGTGCTCGAATGGGCCCTACCCCACTGCCTGCGTATCTCATCGGGAACATGAGAATCAGAGCAACGTAGTTCCCCTCAACAAGGGTTGCTTTGTTTGTGTTTTTTTATGGAAACATCAGAGTGCGTGTCCCAGCAGTTAGGTGTTGCAGCTCGCTGTATGGAGACTTAGGCGTTACCTGTTTGCGGTAGAACGGACACGACGAGTCCTTAAGGAATAGAATGAAGGAGACGAGAAGAGAATTTGTTTGTTAGTTTTTGTATTTTGAAAAGAAGTGTTTTGATTATTTTGTGTTTACAATGCATATTGTATTTAAGTTTCTCATGTAGGATCGAATGCCTTGCATATCGACCCAAGACGGGACGTATGCTAAACATTCTAAGAAAGGGAGACAATACCCCTCACTATCTTATTCTCACATGAAAGGCTTAAATACAATATGTGTTATGCCTTTATTAAGTGTTTTTGCTTTTTGTTTTTAGATGAGAAGAAGAGAGACTCAAAGGGTAAGAAAGGTAAAAGTCTAAAGGGAGACTAGTAATCCTATTTGTTATCATGCATGGATGATCCTAAAGGTTAAGTATGGTTTGAAGAGCACTATCCTAAAAAAAAGGAGGAGAAGAACATAAGAAGCAACTTACTTCCAAGATAGAAGTTAAGTTGATCTTAAAGAGGGATGAAGAAGATTAAGCAAGCAAAGAAGAATTTAATCAGGAATTAATCAGAAATTAATCAACAATTAATCAAGAATAGGCAATTAAAATCATGGTCAAAAATAACCAAGCTAGAATTAAAATGCTAATAAAAAAAAGATTAAATTCTAACAAGAAGAGTTAATCTAAAATTAATTCTAACTCTAAAATTAAACCTAAAGTTAATTCCTAATTAAAATCTAATTCTAACTAATCAAATTCTAAAGTTAAGACTAAACATTAAAAGTGAGTTAGCCAAAATTATGATTAAGAATTAAAATCAAAACCAAAGTTAAATTCTAATTCTCTAATTAAAATCTAATTTCTAAAATTAAAATCTAATTAGAACAAGATTAAATTTTAAAATCAAAGTCATTATCTAATCATTATCCAAATAAAAAGAAGTTAGAAATAATTTTGAAAATAAAAAGAAAAGGGAGGTGCAGTTAGTATTCCAGGGGTGGAAAGAAAAATTTTGGGCGTTGGGCTTTGAAGCACAGCAGGCTCAAGGATTTTCACCAGCCAAGGGGGTGTTCAAGTAGTGATTGGGAGGTGTGATAATGAACAGGCGCGTGGGCCTTAATCAGCTGGCCCAATGGTTTTTGTTTATGGTTCCAGGGAGGGGGTGCGAAAGAAACAAGGGCTTGCGAGAAAAAAACTTCAGGCGCTGGGCTGATGTTCGATGGCCCAAAGATTCTCCTCCAGGGTGCACTGATGAAAACAGGGTGGTAAGAGTGAAATTCTATGGGGCTGAAAGCCCAATCCAATGTGAAACAAATTTGGCTTAAAAAAAACCTAGATGAAGATCGTTCCCACACTCTTCTTCTCCAAATAGCCGCTCTCATCTTCCCCAACGATAAACCGCCGCCGGAAACAAAAACACCACCGAGCCGGCTCAATCTCCATCACGATCTTTCTTCTCCGGCAACAACTCACACCGCCACCTCAAATCAAACTCCCTCCGTCGAATTCTTTTCAACACGTCTCCTTTCTCAAATCGTTCTTCTCCGTTAGCTCGCACAACATCACCACCAGAAAACATCACACCAGAATCTCCTCCCACTCCGCCACCGTCTTGCTCATCGAAGTTCAAACTCACACTCTCAAGGCAAAAAATTCTCAAATCGAAAACAATCGTAAACCTATACTAATCAGCAACAATCGAATTGCAGATCCAAAGCAACAAACTCATGAACAAATTATCACACATCAATGTTCGAAACGAGATCGACGTACGTACCTATCGGAGTCGCTCCGATGGCGCTTCGAATCGACGAAAATCAATAGAAATCCAGAGGTAACATCACTTCCATTCCTCTTCCTTCTTCTCCGACCTCTGTTCGTTGTGTTGCGTGTGAATCGTTGCTTTGCCGCTTGAATCCTCTTGAGTTGTTATTGAATTGCGAATTGCAGGTAGTTGTTTCAAGTTCTATCTCGTTCTTCTTCTTCTTCTCCATGAGTACATGTTGAATCTCTGCGTTATATTGTTGAACGCTGAAATAAGGTACCCTCGATTTGCAGGCTGTGAGTTGCAGGTTCTATGATGTTGAGTTGATTTGCAGTGAGGTTGTTGGAGGACTGAAGCTTGTTACAGAATTGGTGAAGAATTGGTGTTGATTTGAATGGGAAGAATGAAGGTCGTGAGTGAGTGGAAGCTTGAAATGTGAAGATGAATTCAAAAGCAGAAGAATGGGATTACTGATATTTGAGAGTGAAGAATATTTGAAGGTGATCCTTGAAGCTCTGCGATCTAAATTTCAATTTATAGCATGAATTGGAGGGGTAGAATAGGTATAACAATTGAAATTCTGTTAGAAATTCTGAGTGACTTGTGAATTTTGGTGAAATTGGTCACGCGTATTATGCAGTAAGACTTGTATCGTTTTTTTCATTTTCTGTTGTTACTTTCTGAATCGTGGCTTGGTCCACACTTAGTAATTCAATCATCCTTTACATCAGTGGGAATCCGTGTATTTGCAATTCTCCAGGGCCCACATGTGTTTTTTCTTTAAATGTTAATACACATGAATATGCCCATAGGAACCTTTCAACATCAAGAATGGCATTTGGATATGGTTTTTTCTTTGAGGTTTATCAAATGAAAATGGATTTGAAATATGATTAATGGTTATTAAAAGGAGAGTTAATGGTTATTTAAATGGATATGTGTAGAAAGTGATTTAATATATGGAGTAAAATTGGATGTGAATAAGAGTGGAAAAAAATTGAAAAATGGTAAATTGGTTAATGAATGGATAATAATAAAAAAGGGTTAAAATGAATGGATATGGACATGAATTGAAATGGATAATTGGTTTAGAAAAATGGATATGGATATTTGGAAATGAACAATGGATTTGAAAATCAAAAGGTGGATAAGAACATGATTTAGCAAATGGGTAGCCAAATGAATCCAAAATCAATCCCAAACTTTTTCACGAGCCTATGATAAAGTGCACACAACTATCACTGAATAATCTTGCCATTGAAACAAAAAATCCAAATCAAACATCCTCTGAATCTTTGATCACATGAATCCTCACATGAACTCTTGCTTGACAACCTGATGAAGTCTACAACTCAACCTTGAAAACAAACCCTAATTCACCTTGATGTACACTGATAAATCTTGAAGAAGATGACTTGAACTGAGAAGAAATTAAACCCTGATTCACACCAATGAACCTCTGACCTAAAGCCTTTGATGAATCCTCTGAACAAGAATATTACAAGTACCAGACTTCAAACTCTTGCAAATAGAAAACCCTTATTTAAAGAAATGTTGCAATCCCATGTCTTAGAAGACCAATGCAATGATATGATTATGAGTTATGGCCTAATGAAAAATGCAGATGATTGCGCAACATAAGCCAGAAAAAGGTTGAAAAAGTATGGCAAATTTTGGGGTGCTACAACAGGTTTTTTAACCTTCCGACCATCGACGGTCACTGTTTCAATCGTCGAGATAGATCTCTTGGCCGCCTCAGAAACAGGCTTCATAACCAGGAATCTATCCTTAAAATGACGAACAGACTAAGAATACGACCAGAAGAGCCTGCTCTGCTGTTTCAATGATACCCAGCTTTGCTTCGCGCCCGTTGTACTTCGCTGTAGTTGGAAGATACTGAAGAAGAGGTCCACCGTCGCCCCGACATGGAGAAAGCGACACACCAGCTCGAAGGCACGTATGAAGGCCAGCGCGTTCGGATGAAGCTGGGCTGGGCACAATTCCAAGTGACGAAAAAGGGCCTCCTGGAAGTCGGAGAAAGGCAGCCGAAACCTAGCTTCCACGAAGGCAAAATCGTACATGGGGAACCGCATCCCCGGGTAAATCGAACAGATCCTGTCATTTTCGGTGGGACAGATGGCCTCCATTGCATGGGCGCATCCTCGTCCCGATCTTCCAGATAAGGAAATTCCTGAATCTCATCCTCAGTAAACGTCGACTTGGTCGACAGCGACTCGTGCACGATCCATTGAAGGTCCCCCTCGCGACCTAAACGTTAGCATACTCGACGGCCTGCTCCGCCTCCTCTTCTGCGGCCTGGGCGTCAGGTACGACGTCGTCACAAAGATCAGCCATGTTCACCTGAAAAGCAGAGGAAGAAAAAGTGAATTCGACAACTAAGTTCAAATCCACCCTTCCACCACTAGTCAAGTGAAATGGCGAGGAAGAAGCCGAGGACGACCCCGAGCCCACTTTGACCGCGACCTAGTACGACGACGGCAGTGCCCGCGCGAAGGGGACGAGTCTCCACGACTTAACTACGTTGCTTCGAGCTCAAAATTGGGCAAGGCTAGAGCTTTGGGTCGAACAGGCCTAGTGCCCGACTACAAACCTAAAACTAATCCTAACCAAAACCTAGGAGAATCTACACAACATTCGTTCCATGTTCATCACGTTCTTCATGAAAATCACAGAAACTCATGTGTTCATTAAAGAACACATGAATCTTCAACCGAAAAACTCATAAGTTGCCGGAAAATTCATGAAGAACACCCAGAAAATGAAGAACATTTAATGAAGATGCAGAAAATATGAACTTACTCGAATACGAGGAGTTGGAGATGAAGGTGTGAACAGAGACGATGAAGATCTACGGCGTCTTCGGCGAGAGGACAAGTTGCAGAACAAAAGAGATGAGAGAAGGAATTTGAGAGAAATGGACAAATGAATCCCTCCTCCCTCCTTTTATAAGCATTTGCTCGTGGGGAATCGCAAAGGCCATCATTGCCTAGGCGGCTCTAGGTCTGACAGAGGGGTTGCATGTTCAACACGTGTCGAAAGGTTCCTGCGTTTGTCATTCCCAAGTATGAACGTTACATGCACCAGACCTTTTGCTATTCCGCGAACGCATCTCCTCAACGACAAGCACACCAAGGGTCCCCGACACAAAAACGACAATGCAACGGGCACTTGCACAAATGCGTGCCCGACAGAAAATACCACATCTCCCTATATGTCGTTCGGGCAAACACACATGGTCGGGAGGATCAAGAACTTTACACGACTACCTTAAGTCCTCACTCTCCACCAGAGCAAGGACTTGGGGGGCTCCTGTTCTGGACTGGGCAAGCGCTGTGCCCCCACAGGGGCAAGGCCCAACCCAATCCAGCCATTGGACAGGTCCAATAGCCAGAAACTAGCTGTTGGGCAGAAACTAGCCGTTGGACACGTCCCCTACACGCGCAAAGCAGTTCACGCGACCAACTGCCTCCCCGGATATCACGGAAACGGTTAGTCCAAGTCAAAAGGCCACGTGCCTTGCCCTCCATTTGGCAATCCCTCATTGGTAGACCAGGCGCTTTGCTCGCTAGAAATCCACCTATAAATACCCCCTCGCTTGAGAGAGGCAGGTATCAAAAATCCAATACTTGAAATCTCTTACTTGTTTTCTCTCTTTTTGACCAAACACTTACTTTGGCATCGGAGTACCTTGCAGGTACCTCCACCCCTTTTCCCTCTCCTACAAGCATCACCTGTCCTACGTGAAGGCCACGACGATCCAGTCTGATCAGCACCGATCAGGGGGAAAAAACGAAATTTTACGTGGTGTATAAGAAACTTGGGTGGTGCATTAAGAAATTGTCAAATTTAATGTTAAACATCACTTGACATTGTTTGTCATTTGGATAGAAATGACTAAATTAATACGATTTAAAAAAAGTAAAAGACTAAATTTAAAAAAGTAAAAGACTAAAATAAATATTTTTTTTTCTTCTAAATAACCATTTGTACATCTAAGATACGAGACATAAGCCTTATTTTTATTATCAATTAGCAATTAGTTTTTAGAGCTTTATTCAAACCCATTATATTAGAGTATTCTATTTATTCATGTTACAGTCATCTAACCAAAATAAAAGTTGTTATGGAAAATTTTTGAAAAAAAAATTGTTGAAATTTTGAAGAGCAAAAACAAAATTTAAAATGAATAAAGTTAAAAAAAAAATTAACTAAAAAATAAATTAGTAACTAAATGTTTTTGGTTAATAGAATGTTAGATGGATTTCTCTTGGGAAATACTCGAGAGGTTTAATTGTGTGAGAATATACTGTCTACCTACAGATATGTGTTTTAGTACATACAGAGTCGAGGAGATAGTTGGTCGTGTGAATTGTTAAGCGAATGGGAAACCATGCCCAACGGTTAATTTTTATCCAACGGTTAGTTTCTGGCTATTGAACCTGACCAATAACTAGATTGAATTGAGCCTGGCCCTTCTGAGGCACAACGTCTGCCCAATCCAAAACAGAATGTTATATGGATCTTGAGTTGAGAAATACTCAAGGGATTTAATTGTGTGAGAATATACTGTCTACACTGAACAGATACGTGTTCCAGTACATACTCGTATACATACTCCGATACTCATATATATAGATACGTGGAGTATCTAGCACCTAGAATCAAGTGTCGGAAAGAAAGTAAGCATGTCAGGCCCAGAATGCTGCTCAAATCCACCAACACTGAATCCGAATGCAGGATCTGGTCATGTTGACAAGATCGGTGTTCTCAGTGCCTACATCGCCGGTTCTCCTAACTCCAACCCCGCCGTTCTTCTCGTCTCCGATGTTTTTGGTACCATCTCTCCCTCTTTTTTTAGCTATCCGTAACTCCAAAATAGCTGGAGGAAATTCTTTCCATTTTATTAATACCAATACTGTAGAATTAGTTATACTGTTGAATTTATATCTCATTCATTTTTTTAGTCAAACTTTATATTTTCCTCAAAAGTATGTTTTTGTTACACTTTTTAGGATAAAATAAATTGATTTTAGCCTTGTAAAATTCATCTTGCGACATGTTTGGTTGCTGTGACTAGAATTGATTATTATAATTTTAAGTTAGAATTTAGAGTTTCGATTTATTTGAAAGTAATTTCTGCATCATTCTGTTTTGATATTCTTGAATTTTTAATATAGTTTTTGTGACTGTGAAATTCATGTCCATCAGAAAGTTAATAAATCAGTATTCTGTGTATTTTTTACCAAAAACTTGTACTAACTGTATATGCTTACCTTTTCTTGCAGGATATGAAGCGCCAAATTTAAGGTATTACTGATTCTCGTAATCTAGTGATTTTTGGAAGTTTAGTTGTCTGTTTCAACAAGTTTTTTTTGGTGTCACTGTGTCAAAACTCGAAGTGATGTATCTTGTAATTGAATTTGAAAGGGATAAATGGGATTATTTAGGTTTTTTTCCTGTTAGGTTTATTGGGTGATTGAATGTGATCTCTAGCTCTGGTTTCATTTCATCTTCACGAGTTCTCTTTAATCCAATGACTCGTATATATTTAATTAATGAGAATTTGTGAAGCTTGTTAACCTCTTTTAATTGTAATTCCTCATGTTTTTTTTGATAGCAGATATCAATTTCGATTTCGGCAGGCAAATTATCATTACCAAATTATAGTCTATATGCAAACTAAAAGGGACATATAAGTGTAATTTAGAGTAGATTTTTAATAGACAATGCATTTGACATATGCGTTCTCACTCCCTTTATTGTGTTCATTGTAATGTAAACCCCTGTTAAGTAATATTGTTTGTTCTCTGCTATGCAGAAAACTTGCAGACAAAGTTGCAGCTGCTGGTTATTACGTGGTTGTTCCCGACTTCCTTAATGGTGATCCCTACAATCCTGAGAATCCTAATAAGCCCTTGCCTATTTGGTTAAAAGATCATGGAACGGTTAGTTCTTTCTTATTTAACCGATACTTGCTTGTTTATGATTTTTTTTTTCTTTGATAAGTAAAAAGCTATGTAGCACCGACACCTCTGAAAAAAGGCGTGTCCGTGTCCGTGTCAATATCGGACACCTGCACCGACACTTGTGATTACGTTTCAAATTATTATCGGCGTGTCAGTATAGGGGTCGCATTTGGTGTGTTCGTGCTTCATAGGTAAAAGAGACAGACTGTTTCTCTAGTAAATTGAAATCCAGTTTTTATATTCTTATTGGATTTTGATTTTTGTAAGGTGCATGACAAAATTCAGATGTCTTGTTTATGTTATTTTCTAAACTCGCTACCTCTCAACTTTATTGACAGTTATGAATTGTTGATTGAACATTACAATTTGTCTCAAATTAAATGTACAAATGGTTCCCTGATACATACCTGTTATTGTTGTATTAATAGGACAAAGGTTTTGAAGATGCAAAACTCATAATTGAAGCCATAAAAAGTAAAGGCGTTGCATCGGTCGGGGCTGCTGGATTTTGTTGGGGTGGTGAGTGCTACTACTCTACTTATTTCGTATGCATCCCCTCTCCTTTTCTACAAAGACATTTCAGCTCCTGAATCGATTGATAGAGGTTTACTTATCGTTCAGATTTAATGTTTGAAATGCAACTAAGCTGAAAATTGAACTCGGTCAATGTATTATGTTTACTTCCTTTTCTCAGGTAAGGTTGTTACTGAACTTGCGAAATCCAAACTTATTGAAGCTGTTGTGCTATTGCATCCATCATTTGTCTCTGTGGATGACATAAAGGGTATGGATTTTCAATTTTTTTTACTAAAGTCAGTTTTCATGTTGCAACGATTGAATAAAGACAAAGCAGAAGTAGTAGAAACATATTTCTTAACTATCGAGATGTTCATATTAAATTTAGGTGTTGACATTCCAATTTCTATACTTGGAGCTGAGATTGACAGACTTGCCCCTCCAGAGCTTGTGAAACAGTTTGAAGAAATCCTTACTGCTAATTCTGTGGTCAGATTAATTTTTCTTTAGTCCATGGTTATGTGCCATCCTTTGACATTCTAATCTTATATTCTTTTTTGGTTCTTACTTATGCACGCGCGTGCAAACGCACACATATTGTTAGTTACAAGAATATAAAGTTAGTTAAATTGTTTTACTTACTTTATTCACCTTTTTAAACACTAGTGATTCATGTACCTATTTTTTGTGCAGACAAGTTTTGTGAAAATATTTCCTAAAGTTTCACATGGTTGGACTGTGAGATACAAACCGGAGGATGCAGAAGAAGTGAAGGCTGCAGAGGAGGCACATCAGGACTTGTTGAACTGGTTTGCTAAACATCTCAAGTGAGAAATCTTTGTCAGTTGATATCGTCTCTATCTACGTGTGTACTTGAAGTGCAGTATTCAACATGCTGTGCATTCCACAATGTTCAGTTTACCACAAAATAAATGTTGTATTGTTTCGTATTGGACACGGATTATCGATAAAAAAATGTAATGTTTCTTCCTGTGGACAGTTGTAATTTGTATTATTAAGAAATCATATTTTAAGACTTATATTTTAAGTATCTGGTTTTAATCAACTTATATGTTCTTTGTTTATTTTATGGTGAATGAATGGAAACTCTGCAAAGGTGATGAAATAAACAGTCATTTTGACCGTGTCTTGTCCAGAATCAACAGAACGTCAGTGATTACGCAAGTTGAAAACTGAAAATTATTTATAAATCATATATATATTTTCCTCTCTAAAGATTATGTTGCTTTCAGTCATCACCTCAATAATAAATAAGCAGTAAACTCAGAAAGTCTTATCATAAAATCTTAATCTAATGAACATCTTAGTTGATGGTTTATTTATAAATCCGAAAAAGCGAAAATGAGGCCATGTTGTGAAGAAATTCCATTACAGAAGAAAAATGGCAGGTCCTGAATGCTGCTCAAACGCACCAATCCTCAACCCAAACTCAGGGGTAGGCCATGTTGAAAAACTCGGTGGTTTAGACACCTATATCACCGGTCCCTCTGACTCCAACTTTGCCATTCTTATGGTTTCTGAAGTTTTTGGTACCTTAAAACTTTTCCCCTTCTTAGAACTTGGGTTATCATTTATCATCATCGTGCCTTATATTATGATGTACTACTGTCTTTACTTTTATTCATGAATATGTGGTCAACTTATTCTGCAGGATTTGAAGCTCCGAAACTAAGGTATGGATGACTTTAATGTCTGTCTTTTCAAAATGGTCCTTAATACAGAGTTGAACACGATGAAAAAGTACATGTTCTATCAGTTGTGATGCAAAATTTAAGCTCTTTTGCTTCTGTTGAAAAGAAAACTTGCAGACAAGGTTGCAGCTGCAGGGTACTATGTAGTGGTTCCTGATTTTTTACACGGAGATCCTTTTACTTCTGAGAATGCTAACAGACCTCTACCTGTTTGGTTGAAAGATCATCAACCAGTAAGTTCTTTTATTTCAAAGATTAGATATTCTGTGAACATATAACTTGTGTGCTAGCTTAGAATTTGAAGCTTTAAAATGCAAAGGTTCTGCTAACAGAATGAAGCTTTTGAAGATGCAAAACCAGTAATTGAAGCTTTAAAATGCAAAGGTGTTTTGTCTGTAGGAGCTGCCTCTTTTTGTTGGGGCGGTAAGTTCCCAACTCCTGCTTATCTTCATCCTATTTCAGAATTTAGTTTTACAACACTTATACATTGCGCACCAACCAACCACTTGCGGTAGACTCCGGTGTGTTTCTTTTTGTTTTTATTTGTTGTAATAGCATGTTTGATTCATCAAATATATGATTATGACAAGTACTTGGATTTGACGAGACCGATAGATAAATGAACTTACAATCACAAATGTATATTGCTTAATTGCTGAGGTGATCGATTGGTATTGATATTTCATTCCCCTTTAACTTATTAGCCAAGACTGTTGTAGAACTTGCCAAGTCTAAATTAATCCAAGCGGCTGTACTACTACACCCATCATTTATCGCCTTGGATGACGTCAAGGGTAAGAAGTTTTATATACAAATGTTATGTGATGCTTAGTATTTCTTAACAAATTCATGAACTAAGAAATCTTTTATCTATGCTTCCTTAAAATTATACATGTTTCGCAAAATTTCGCAGCATAAATACTCCACCAGTCGATATCATACCCCTTTTGGGGTGCTTGAGCTAGCGGAGCGCTGCGAGGCTGTATGGTTCAGGAGTATTTTTGCAATAAGAACCGTAATATTATATATATGACTTGTAATATTGAAACCCCAGTTCATTTAAATAAATAAGACGGAACTACAGCTGCCCTGTCGTCGGAGAGTAGGCACACATGGCCAAACTGCGTTAACAAATACTATGTCTATTGTTTACTATTTATGTTTCTATTTTCTCTTTTGTTACTGGTTGTTCTAGCAGCGCATAACTTACAAGTTAACATTTGGTGCTACTTTAAGGAGTTAGCATTCCAATTGCAATACTTGGAGCTGAGATAGACCAATATTGTCCTCCAGAACTCCTCAAACAGTTTCAACAACTCCTAACTGCTGAACTTGGGGTAGTATATGATCCCTTTGCATAACTTTTCACATTCTTTTTCGTTGAGGTATTGCTAATGAACTACTTTGTTCTTTCAGGTTGATTGTTATGTAAAGTTATTTCCGGAAGTTTCACATGGTTGGACTATCAGGTACAACATTGAAGATGCAATGGCTGTACAAGCTGCAGATGAGTCCCATCGAATATTGCTAGAATGGTTTGCCAAACATGTAAAGTGAAAATCATGGTTTAATTCTATGTGAGTTATATACATCCTTTATTGAGATTGCTACCTGTGGTGAGGACATGCATTGATTAACAATAAAAGAGGACAATAATTGGTGATGGTTAGAAATCAAAATAAAAGTATTTTATTTTTGACACAATCAAACTCAATTCATTTCAGTAAACAATCCTTGCTCAATACAAGGAGAAGTCGAATGGAGAAACCTACTACTAGTCCAAGAATTGGCTCCTTTAGCTAATAAATAGACAACTGAATTCGCTTGGCACTTAACAAACTTGACCTTAAAGTCGGAATGTAAATCTAACAAATTCTTAATACTAGATATGATCCTACTAAATTCAGAATTACCACCATAATTAGCATTGATATCTTGAACCACCATTTGAGAATCACTCAAAAAAAAAATAATATGATCCATTTGCATTTGAATGGCTCCCAGCACAACTTCTTTTAATGCTAATACCTCGGCTTCTATGGCGGTATAAAGACCGACCTCCCAAGATGTTCCTGCCATGATGAATCTAAACGTTGCAATCTCTATAACACCATGCTATGTTTGTTGCTCCCATTTGTTTATGGAATCCAGCATCAACATTACATTTCATCCACTCAACACTAGGTGTCTGCCATAAAGGTTATTGATGATTCTGCTAGTCATTGTCATCGTTAACTTGATAATTTTGAGCTATAAGCCCTTTCAAATATTATACACGTGCATGCCCAACTAACTCGCATCATTCTTTTAAATATTCGAGATCCAATTATTCTTATTATTCTAAAGCACCCATAACATAACCTCAAATATTATACGCGTGCATGTCCAACTGACTCGCATCATTCTTTTAAATATTCGAGATCCAATTATTCTTATTATTCTAAAGCACCCATAACATAACCACCATTCTACCTGCAACCCTCATGTCCTCTTTACTACCGATATCTTGAATCATAGTTTTCACTTCATTAAACTTTTGTAGTAGCGGTGTAATAACATTACTTAAACCCGCCACATTCCAACATTGAAACGTTAATGAACATCCAAAGAACACATGTCACTCATCTTTCACACCTCCTTCGCATAATTGACACATAGTAGAGACAAGCTTAAAGAATTTAAAAATTCTTTAAAAGATATACATACAGGTTTTCTTGTTAAAATTTTATTGGTCTTTTTATTGATTTATAAAATTAAACATTAATTGAATGATATTTTGATGGATCTTGGAATATTATGTAACTTATTGAATAAATTTATGAGTTGAAATTATTGCAATTTCTCTTAATAGAATATGATTTAAATTATTATTCATATTTGAATTAATATATCAGAACTATTATAATTATTTAGTGAAAAGTATTGTTTAAATTATTCAAAACAGATGAAATAGTCGTACCTAATTCACATAATAGTTTAAGTAATGATCACTAATCCTAACGCCAGATATTATATTTAATAGAAAGTAGAGAGAAATTGCGAAAATTTGCATAAATCAAAAAGAAAAATATATGAATTTGATAAGAGAATAGCAATAACTACCAAAACTTTAATAGTAACTCTATAATTCCATGTTAAAAACGACAGAATGAAATAAAATGAAATATCAAACCAAACATGAATTAAATATCTATAACGTGTTTGTTATAGGATCTTCTTAACACACTATGTTTTGGGTTGATGTTTCTAAATGTTAGTTAACATTAGAAAATTGGAAAGCATCTAAATTCACTAATGAGCCGTCCAATATAAAATAAAGTCTTAGTTATTAGGAATCCTTTTAAAGAGTTATACTAGTTATTAAAAACTTGTTTGATTGGAGATTGGTGAAATTTAGAAAGCTTCTATGTAGTCTTAAAGTTTTTAACAATGACAAGAGCAAATTGTTTATCAACATGATATAATTAGAGTTTGGTGTAACTCAACCCTACAAAACCGATTTTGTAGGAATGAGTTAGGTCAAACTCTAATCCTAACATAGTATCACGAGTCTATTGATTCGGGTCACCCGCCATTTATATATGCGCACCAAGCCAAAAAAAAAGTGTTGGATGCAAGAGGGTGTATTGGAAAAATCAAGTTCCATACATCGATAATTCGGGTCACCCACCGTTTATATCCACGCACCAAGCCCAATAGTGTTGGGCGTGAGGGTGTATTGGAAAAAGCTCAAGTCTCACGTTGGTTAAAAATACAATCTACAAATGGTTTATATAGAGTGATACCTCTTACCTTACTAATCGATTTTGTAGGTTGAGTTAGATCAAACTCTAATTCTATCAGAACCAAATGTTTTCACACATAAATAAAATTAAAAAAAAAAATTGTGTCATGCTGGAGAGAAGTGCAGCTATCAACAAAATTATGATTTTAAACAAACAAAATTATTAAGTCAACAAACAATATTTCCTATATCAATAATTGTACTATTTCCATTTATATGTCAATTTTTATAGTGTTGGCAGTTAACACCGGTTGAAATGTACCTCAAAAGTGATGTCAATTTTTATATTATAATAATGGTAATAGTAGCAATGATAATGATAAAAATATGTTATTATTTCCTATCATACATTGTTATAAGAAATGTGGGAGTGTTGGAGGGAATTGCAGTTAGCAAGTGAAAGAAACAAACATGTCAGGTCATGCTTGCTGCTCTAATCCACCAATTCTGGACCCTTTTAGTGGAGCTGGCCATGTTGAAAAACTCGGCGGCCTTAATGTTTATCTCACTGGCTCTGCTCTTTCGACCATCGCCATTCTCTTAGTATCCGATATTTATGGATATGAAGCCCCAATTACAAGGTATAATGAATAATCAAACATAATCACATCTCTTAGTTTAGTACTATGTTGGTGTCT
Source organism: Lathyrus tuberosus (assembly GCA_022829125.1). Classification (NCBI taxonomy): domain Eukaryota; kingdom Viridiplantae; phylum Streptophyta; class Magnoliopsida; order Fabales; family Fabaceae; genus Lathyrus; species Lathyrus tuberosus. The sequence continues at coordinate 125,014 of JALAZF010001113.1, forward strand.
GAAACCAACACGCTAACACGTCTTCAATCTAAAATGTCAGTACAACATGGTTAATCATATACCGTAAGTGAATCCAACATAGATGTGGAAGGGTAATATATAAAACTGATGGTTTATAAAGTAGCAATACCATAGCCTGCATAATAGTATATGCTATTAGATCATAGTTAGATTTTTTAATTTTCATAGATGATGAATTTGTGATATTTTGTGAAGGAAACTTGCTGACAGGGTTGCAGCATCTGGATATTATGTGGTGCTTCCTGACTACTTCAATGGTGATCCCTTTGATCCTGAGAATCTTGACAGACCTTTACCTATTTGGATGAAACAACATCGACCGGTTAGTACTTTTTTAACAATATATCCTTAACAGAACTTTGGTAACACATAATTTTTGGTGCTTACATATTAATTTTGATAGGACAAAGGTTTTAAAGCTTCACAACCCATAATTGAAGCCTTAAAGAGTAAAGGAATCTCCACTATTGGAGCTGCTGGTTTTTGTTGGGGTGGTGAGTGCCTTTCAATTATAAACCAGTCTTAGCTACTGTAACATTGGTTGTATAAGTTTCAATACAACTAACTTTTCTTTTTTCTATCAGCTAAGACGGTGTGTGAGCTTGCGAAATCCAACCTCTGTCAAGTTGTTGTGTTAGCACATCCATCTTCTATCACAGTAGACGACATCGATGGTATGAACTTTCAGTGTCTGAATTATTTCAAAATTTGCATATTCAAACAATGTTCGTATTCGGGTGGTTAATTGTTAGTCTTCGTTTCAGGTGTTAATATTCCGATTGCTATACTTGGAGCTGGACTTGACACAATCACTCCTCCAGAGGTCATAAAACAATTCGAACGAGTCTTGGCTGCTAAATCTGGAGTAAGTGAATCTTTCATTCGTTTCGTAGTTATCAACCATTGTTGTACATGTATACCCTTTAAGATATATTTCTCACTCATGGGGTCGTGTTGTTTGTGCAGGTGGATAGTTTTGTGAAAATATTTCCTAATGTCTCGCATGGCTGGACTTTAAGGTATAACACTGAAGATCCAGAAGCTGTTAAGGCTGCAGAAGAAGCCCATCAAATCTTATTGGATTGGTTTAATAAATATCTTAAGCGAGGAATCTGTTAAAACTTGACTAATCGGGTATGGGAAAGTTGCTGCTATGAGGAGTTTCTAACTAATTATATCTAGTCAGTTATGTGTGTTGTGTGAGAATAAAAGGGAAAGAAACTGAATAGGGGCAGTTATCTTAGCATTCAAAGTGGAATTTGGTAAAGGAGAGTTTCTAGGCTCTTGAACCCTTAGAGGAGACTGCGTCTGTATTATCTATTTTCTGTGTAATTTCAATTTTGTGCAAGTCTGTTTGTTTGTATTGTCGACTCTGATTTGGGAATCTTTGCCAAAGAATTATTCAATAGATCAGTTGTTATTAAGTTACAAATTCTACAAGGTACCTGTTTCTATCAATTGTTATCAAGGAAATGCAATCTTTGTTGCTTTGATGGTGGTTACTAGAAGCATAATGGAGGCACAAATCGAACTCTTGGAAGGACTGTTGGTACAATTGCTCTTTATTCATTATTCATTTTTGAAGTTAGTTACTTGTAACCAAATTGCATTAAGTTTATCACTTTGTGTGACTTGGTTTTGTAACTTTTTTTGAAGTCTTCTAGTGTGAGGCTTTTAAAATGGGATTAATTGATATGATTTAATTCCTCTTAGTTGAATATATTTTTCATTCCTACTAGAAAAACAAATAAATATGCTTATGTAATTATAAATAGAGGTAATACAATGAAGAATGACATGAAGGCAGAATTTCTAACCTGGAATCTTAAAATTTTATTCAAAATTTAAAATCCTCAGAGGTGCTTTACTAAATAGGAATCTTGTTCCTTCTATAGAAAGATGTGTTGGAGAACTTCTAAGTAAGGAACAACGTCTTATTATTCAAGGAGTCATGTCTCATGAAGTTGTCATTTTCAAGTCTGTGACGGTTGTATATGTTGCTCAAAATTGAGGTAAAGGTTGTGATATGAGTCAGCTTCAGTGTTTCTCTTCAAAACAATTTGGACATATTGCTCGTAGATGCAATCATAAGTTTTATAATTACAACAAGAAACATAGTCCTATTATCTCTGATCGTCCCACGCGTCCTTTATGGCCAACACAACATTTAATGCAGGCATTTTATACAGATACAAATTCTGCAGTTGGTCCTTCCATTAGTGGCACACCAAACGGTGGTACTATACAACCCGAACTAATTCAACAAAATTGTATTTTATGTTTTTTCAGTCTTGGGAATTCATGGTAAGTCTTCTAATATTTTTCGCCCATGGTTTCTTGATTCAGGTGCATCTAATCACATGATGGCTTTATAGTAATACTTGCAATTTACAATCTTATCATGGTAATAAAAAAATTCAAACAGTTGATGGCAAAACCTTATCTATCATTGATATTGACTACATCAACTCTGATTTCCGGGATGTGCTTGTATCACCTAGACTTACTTTCTAATTTATTGTCTGTTGGTTAATTGGTATATTAAAATTATGAAGTTAACTTTTCTAGTGCTAGTTGTCTTATGCGGGAGCAGGTGTAAGGGAAGGTAATTGTGAATTGGCTTAAAGTGGGATGATTATTTCCACTCCAATTTATTTTCAATAATTTATCTCTTACTTGTATTTAATGTTTTGAATTCTTATGAGGATTGACATAGAAAATTGTGTCATCCAATGTTGTCTCATTTATTTAAAACAGGTTTATTGGAAAATAAAAATGACATTTGTATTGCCACCCCCACACTTTAACCTGTAGTTGAATGTCTTCACTATCCAGTTGTTTTGTTGCTTGCCTTATCGCTTTCATCCATGTCTTTATTTCGATTCATTGAGTCTCCTTCATGATTGCATTTCTCATGTTTAGCATGCATAAAATTAGATTGTTTTAACAAAGATGCACGTGGTTGCTTCATTAGAACAACACATAAGTTACCTTGTGCATGTGAACTTGTCAATTTTCAAGTACCAAGTGAGCTTGTTTCGTTAGAATCGATTCATTTATTTTGGAAGAAATTATACATCGAAGAGCATGGAGCCACTCAAGAAGATAATGTGACACATTTGAATTTAGAAGAAGATTGCGAAGAGTTAAAGAGATATTTCAGTACATTGGATATTGTAAGGCAGAGGGTGATGAAAAAAAAAGTTTGGGAACTAAAATATTCATCCACAACTTTCATGTGTCCACCACCAGTGAAGTACAAGCAAAAGAGGAAAAATAAGAAGAGTAAAAAGGGTCAAAAGAGTGATGTGCATCGTAATCCTTCGTAGTGGGTGTATGCTGAAGGCTCGAAGAGAAGTCATACTACAAGAGATCATTTACAAAATGAACTAGAAGTTAACCAACTAGCCAATATTCAAGACTTATTTACTTGTCTAAAGTTCTAGTATTCTTACGTAAGTACATTGATGACATTGTTGATGTGGAAGAAGATGAAAATTGTGGTTTCCGTGCTATTGCAGGTTTACTTGGATAGGGCGAAGGGTCCTACACTTTGATTTGGACGCAGTTAGATGCTGAAATTTATCAACACCATAAGATGTATACCAATGTGTTCTATGACATGGTCTTTGAAATTAGAAGTTTGTTGTGAATAACTAGCTTGGATGTGCAAGGTCGTAAAAAATGGATGATGATTCATAATATGAGTTACCCTATTGCTTATAAATACAATCATATTAGTCTCATTGTCTAGGAACCTTAACATTACTTTCTTTCTACTGTTGGTAGGGGTGGAAATATGTCAGACCGACCTACAATGACCTATAATTTGACATATTTAAGATCTGACCTATTTGATAAAAATGTTAGACTTATACTTTTTTAAAAGTATATTTAATTAAATAAGCTAGGTTTATGCTATTAAAAAAACATATGAAGCCATACTTTTAGAGTATGAAATGAACTTTTAGAGTATTAAAAATATATAATACTCTATAAGTAAAATGAACTTTTTAAAGTATTAATGTGAAACAGGCTTTTAAATAGACTTTCATGTCTGACCAAACTTTTAGAGAATTTTTTAATGCACCTTAGATGTTTCTTAGGCACCACACGAAATTTTAAAAATGTCCATAATTTTTGGAGATGCATCTTCGGACGCACTCCAATACACACATTTCATTTGTTTTTTAGTAAGACCCCAATTTTATGAATAAAAATATTCCAAAAATACATCCTTGAAAAAATTTCGGAAATATATTTTCAGAAATAACAATGTTAACTTTCCAAAAATACTCAAAATTTACACACAATTTGCAAACTTACCTGCTATCAAGAGATCATTCAAATTTGAAGTATGAGTTTCATGATAGAAATAGAAAGGTTCGTTTGATTAAGTTATAATCCCTTGTCTGTTTTGTTTTGGTGAAACTGTAGACACTAATTTATCTCCTGTTATAGAAAATTAACATTGTTGTATCCAGAAGTATATTTCTGAAATTTTCTCAAAGATGTATTTTCGAAATAAATTTATTTATAAAATTGTGGTCGAACTCAAAAACGAATGAAATGTGTGTATAGGGATGTGTCTCCGAAAATTGAAGACATTTTGGAAATTTCGCGTGGTGCCTAAGAGACATCTAGGGTGCAAAAAGAAATTCTCAACTTTAAAAAAGGTAGGCCAGACAAAAAAAGAGAGTTTATAATAGGCCATAAACTAGACTCAGGCCTTAAAAGTTTATCATAGGGAAGACTCAGACATTCTATAACCTAGCCTGGTCTGACCTATTTTCACCTTTAACTGTTGGTATCTCCATCCATATATGAAAGTAGACATAAGTTTATTGTAGTTAGTCTTGTTAACAACAGTCACTGAGTTCAGGTAAAGTTGAAATTCGATTGTCTATTGTTTATCGTCACAAATCGATGGAGACAGAATTGTAGTGCAGGTACAAGAGTCCGTGAAACAACATATTCGTGACATATAAGGTCTGACCTATTTGATATTTTAGTACATAATTTGTTTTATATTGATATTGTAGTACATTTTGCCTTATTTGTATATGTTTTACCGGGTTAATTGTTGTATTGTCTAATTGTGTTAAAAATGTCAAAAATTTAAGTTAAAAAACGAAAACTTAAAAAAAATCCACTAAGTACCGGAGTTTTCAAATATTCAAAATATTTAGTATGTATTATGAGTTTAAAGGTAGTGCACTGTCGGTATAAATAAATATTACACAGACATTCAATCAGATTATTTTAAAGTGCCAAATCATAACAGTATTTTAAAAATAAAAGCGTGATGTAGTGGGATACACGTCTGTCATTGGTTGACAGTGTAAAAATATTTTACACTGTCGGTGTATACTCCTTTTTCTCATGTATTATATATATTGAAATGATAATTTTCAAATTTTCATATACTCGATACATTTTATAAAAAAAAATAAAACATAAAAAAAATATATACCATAGACATAATACACCTATAGGTTACCATATATTTTTGAAAACCCGGTATAAATGCATCAAATATTTAAAAATCCGATATTTTATCATACAATTTTCAAAATACAATGCATTTTTACCACAAATTTTTTAAATATTTATTATTTCTTCAAATAAACTAAGAAAATCCGAGATATTTTATTTATTTATTTATTCAAATAACCGCAGAATATCCTATAGTTGACCATACTTTTCTAAAAAAAAAATTAAGAGCAGAACAGTAAAAGTATAACGCATGTTGGGTACTGGTTAAAGTATGGAGTGAGAGATTAAATTCTTGCGTATTTTGGGTCAGGAAGTAAGAGAAAGGCCCATAACAGGCCCATTAAGAAAGCCCCATAATCGAAAAAATGCCTCAAAACCCTAAATTTATAAGTTTCTACCTCACTTATAAACTGAGCCGCGATTTTCATTTCAACTCTTTACGATTTCTGAGCGTGAATCGACGGCGACGGTGTTTCAGCCACCCTTCTCTTCTTCCTCGGTAAGATCGATCTTCTGTAAATTCTTCCATTTGAGCATTATTTAGCTGTAATTGATTGTAATAGAAACTTGTGAATCTCAGTAACCATGGTGAGAGTTAGTGTGTTGAACGATGCTCTAAAAAGTATGTACAATGCTGAGAAAAGAGGAAAGCGCCAAGTCATGATAAGGCCTTCATCCAAAGTTATCATCAAGTTCCTTATTGTTATGCAGAAACACGGTATTTTTCAATGAGGGTTGTTTTTTTGGTTGAATGTTGATTGATTAAGTGTTTTTAGGGTTTTTGGTTTGATTTTTTTTATGGTTGATGATTTATAGGATATATTGGTGAGTTTGAGTATGTTGATGATCACAGAGCTGGAAAGATTGTTGTTGAATTGAATGGTAGGTTGAACAAATGTGGGGTTATTAGTCCTCGTTTTGATGTTGGTGTTAAGGAGATTGAAGGTTGGACTGCCAGACTTCTCCCATCTAGACAGGTAATTCGTAACCCTAAGTTTTTCCCATTCCCACACTTGAATGGCTTTACTTGCGTGATCTACTTCTAGTGCATATACTACTATCATTATGTATAGCTATTGCTGTATCTAAAATTGACCTTTTTAACACATTAGCTTGTTGAATTATTAACCTGTTGTATGGTACCATCATTATGTCTAGCTAAGTTAATTAAGTTTGAAACTATGATCCTTCCTTTAATAAGGTGACATGTTTCTATTGTATGGTTTCTAACTCTTATTCTGTGAGTCTTTTAGTCTAAAGACTTTATTTGGTATTGTTTGGTCTCTTTGGAATGAAGTATACCAAGTTAGTCCTTAACAATTCCCAGTTTTGGATGATAATTTTTAGGCTCGAGTGGTTTCTAAAGTAACAGTTGTTGCTTGGCATGTTTCTTTTGTGTAGTTCTTAATTCTTATGCTGTGGTTTTTTATTTATTTTTATAATTAAAATCTAAATTGGTACTATTTGGTCTCTTTGGAATGAAAAATATCAATTTGTTCCTGAATGTCTTGTTTGAATTTTAGATCCAATTCTTGGCTGTATGTGTGGGTTTAGTGACACATTTCAACAATTGTTTGTCTGTGGGCTTATTGTTGAATTATTTACTTTGTTGACGGTATTTTCATTTGAACCCCGTCTTTTCAATTGAACCATATGCGTGTTTGTTTAGTGGCACATCTCAAGAATTGTTTGTTTTTAGTATCAAATTGTCGCCCTTCTTTTCAATTGAACTCGGTTGTTATTTTCAATTTAATTCAGATGTATTGTCTTTTATGTTGTCTATGGTTTCTTCTGTTGTCCCTTACGTTTTGGTAATTCAAAAATATGCAGTTTGGTTACATCGTTTTGACCACTTCCGCTGGCATTATGGATCATGAAGAGGCTAGGAGAAAGAACGTTGGTGGTAAGGTCCTTGGTTTCTTCTACTGAGAATTTTTGTGATTTCAACTGGATGTAATGGAGGATCCTAGTTCCCTAGTAATTGCAGGAGCTGTTTTTGTGATGTGATTTTTATTTTATTTTGGGAAACCTAGTTGGTCAGTATATTTATCTGATTTCTTTTATAAATTTTGATTGTACTGGAATGTATGGCATACATGTTTTGAATGGTAAAGACTTTTATTTATAATGTTGGAGCATAAAGAGTTGTTTGAATTGGTATTGTCTAGTTAGTTGTCGATAATGTGTAGAGTATCAACTGGGTCTGAATTAGATTAAACAACTCAGTAATTTCATGTTTGAAATACCACTGTTATATTATATTGTCATTGTTCCAAATCCATAAAAGATTTTTGAGTAGCACTGTGTCCAATTGTCTGAATTTAAGAAATGTATTTTAAAGTTATCAAACATCGTTTAATGAATCCTGAACAATATCTGTTGATGAATTGGAGAGAATTACTGTTGTAGGTCGACAGATAAATTTCATGAAACATCTGAATATTACAAGTTAGAAACTTGTACAATTATGTTTTCTATGAACAACCCATGGTCCAGTTTAAATTTTGTTGCTAGTAAAACATTGCAAGGTTGTCTGTTGAAATGGTTACACTTACCAATCAATAATTTCATGAACGATGTATGATTATCGTCTGGTTCTGTCCTAACTTCATTAATGTAAACCAGTTCAAAACCAGATCCAAACTATAATTAGTTTACAAGTGTAGATTGATGGGGCTAGAAAGGCGATATCCCCTTCTAATCTATTTCCTGGACGAGATATGTGATTGAAACCTCACGTGATGCCTTGTCTGTTTGTTCATTTTATATTACCAATAATTTTCTACACAAACTTTACAATCACAGCTCAAATATGCTGGGATACAACACTTCGGACTTTTGTATTGTTGCTGCGTAGGATTCTCCTGAAGTAACTTAACATTGATACAATTTATAATCACCTTAATTTAGTTTTTATAAGATAGAACATATATTTTCATCCTTAAATGTAGAATTATTTTTTGAGAAACTTATATTTTTTCTTGTAAAACTTTAATTTATGTAACGGAATTAATTATTAATTTAGCAAAATACCTCTTTTTATATTTCATTTGTACTAATGAATGAATTAGCAATGGTTTTTTACTAAATACTTTTAAGGAAAAAAACACTAATTGGCAATGAATTTAATAATACAATTAAAATGTTTAGTTACCTTGATATAAATGGAAATTCTGACCACTTGTTACATACATAATGATCTGTTTAACAGTATTAACAATTAATATAATTTAAACAATTTTTTATGTAAACCATACATTTGAAAAAAAAGTATGCAAGTCTAAATGGTATTAGAGAAAATTCATTTTTAATTGTACATTTAAAAATTTGTGTTTATTTAAAAATAAAATTGTAAATATTAATTCAAATACATACTAAACTTCAAAGAACAATTGAACTTGTTTTTATTTATTATGTATTGCATCTTAAAAATTTTAAAGCGGTTCAATAACATCGGTAAAATCTTGGTTTTCAAATAAGTATTATTTGTTTTAATAAAGTGAGAATAAATTTGAAAAATAAATAATCATAAAAAATAATAATTTAAAATAGATTTAAACATTTATTTTTAAATAAACATTACTTAGGTGAAATAATAATACAAAAAATAATATAATCACTTCACAAAAAAATTTAACAATTTTTTATCTTTATAATTTTTCCCCTAAACATTAATCTATTTGGAATATTCTATACATCTTGAAATAAAATCTATAATTAATACTTTTATTTAATTAAACTCAATGTACTACCTCTTTATTATCAAATTATAAGTTATTTTAAAATTAATGTTTTCTTTTTACTATATTTTATCATTCATTATGCTTTCTTTTTCAATCTTTCGAATTTTTATTTCATACCATACAATTGATAAAAAATAATTTTATAAATTATCTCATAATTTTTTTATATAAAATTAATTATATTCTATAATATTTGTAAAATAACTAAAATACTACATACTTTGGAACAGAGAGATTATATTATAGTTAAAATACCTCAACCTTTTCTCTAAATTTGCTTTTTTCAAAAGAGGAAAGGGGTGATGTAAATTAATTTTACACTGTCAACCAATAACGATGATGCATCCCGTCAAATCACTCTGTAAATTTTAAAATACTTATATAATTTGACAAAATAATATATTTCTATTGGATGACAGTGCATCACCATTAAACCCTTTTCAAAACCATACAATCAGACCAATAATTTTGATTATTAAATAAATTGTTATCTTCTTAATCTTTTCACTTAAATATAATGTTAATTCTATTAATATGTCTTTCTCCAAAGCAGCCCTACAATTTTTGTACTTCATGCTTTATTTTAGTTCATATAAATATAATAATATTTTTCGTTATTAGTTTATCATAATTAATATTTTTATAATAGGTTTTCAATAAAGAAATACTCCTAATTTTTAAACTAAAATTATAGAAGTGTTATTATTTATCCATAAACAAAACTTTAATTTTTGACCAAAATAAATAAAACTAAAAAATAAATGTATTTCTCGCCGATTCTGAACCATATTCACCTTCCTTCAGCTTCAACTACATGCTCTATTACTCTCTACTCTTCAAGATCCAAAACTCTTATTCTTCTTATTCTTCACTCTCAACTTTCAATCTTCTTATTACTCTCTCAAATCTCAACCATTTCTTTTTTATTTTTATTATTATTATTATTATTTTTAATTTTAATTTATCCATCCCCTTTTTGCTGCGTTAGTGATTATCGCCACACTAGATCCTTATTAATTTTTCCCGCTGATTCTTACCTTAATTTCTCCAACATCGTCTCTAACCTAGTACTTTTGTTACTTCCGCCAATTTTGTCTTTCTTTTACCTCGTTTCTTGTTTCTCTTTCCTCACATAGCACACTTCAAGCTTTTTTTTTTTTTTAAAATTTTTAAAGTAATCTTTTTTTCCTCCCCGTGATCTGGGAATTCTAGTAGAAGTTCATTGATCTGAGTTTTTATCCTTAGTTTCTAATATGCCTCCTGATCAGAGAAAAAAGGTAAAGTTACTCAAATTTCATATATAAAGTTTATCTTTCATTGGAACATTTTTTTTTTTTAGTTTTTCTTTAAATGCTTCTTATGTTATGAAATCGTGAATTTGTATTAAAACATGTTTAATTTGTTGTGTTTATGCAGTCATCTGTAGATGTAGATTTCTTTACGGAATATGGTGAAGGGAGTAGATACATGATAGAGGAAGTGATTGGTAAAGGAAGCTATGGTGTGGTTTGTTCTGCGTATGATACACACACTGGCGAGAAGGTTGCGATAAAGAAAATTACTGATATATTCGAACATGTTTCTGATGCTACGCGCATTTTGCGTGAGATCAAGCTTCTTAGATTATTAAGGCATCCTGATATTGTGGATATTAAACATATTTTGTTACCGCCTTCTAGAAGGGAGTTTAAAGATATATATGTTGTTTTTGAACTTATGGAGTCGGATTTACATCAAGTTATTAAGGCGAATGATGATTTGACGCCTGAGCATTACCAGTTTTTTCTCTATCAGCTTCTTCGAGGATTGAAGTATATACACACAGGTTGTGATCTGATCTGATCTTTATATTTAGCTAGTTTTTAGTTTCGAGTTTGGTAATGTAGCATTTTTCGTAGTTTTGTTAATTGAAGTTCAGAACTAATTGAGTTATATGATCATTGCGGCTGATTTGATTTCAAATTTTCTTGTGGTTTGTAGCGAATGTTTTTCATCGTGATCTAAAGCCAAAGAACATTTTAGCAAATGCTGACTGCAAACTGAAGATTTGCGATTTCGGTCTTGCTAGAGTGGCTTTCAATGATACACCCACTGCTATATTCTGGACAGTAAGTATCTTTTTCCCTTGAAATACTCGCCTCAAATGTAGCTGTTCTTCTCAGGTCATCATGCTTGTGCCCTTTTGTTACTCGCAGGATTATATTGCGACAAGGTGGTATAGGGCTCCTGAGTTGTGTGGATCCTTTTTCTCCAAGGTTTAATATCTGCTATCACTTGTATATTTATTATTTTCATCGCCAGCAGTGAGGTTTAATATAGTTTGCTCATGTCATGTGTGTGAAAAGAAAATCGATAATAATGCTTTGCAACCTTTTTTTCTTTCAGTATACGCCAGCTATAGACATATGGAGCATTGGCTGCATTTTCGCCGAACTTTTAACTGGAAAGCCTCTTTTCCCTGGGAAGAATGTTGTCCATCAATTGGACCTCATGACCGACTTCCTTGGAACACCATCTCCCGAAGCCATTGCTAGGGTATGTTCAATTGCCTACCATTCTAGCATTGTTTTATTGTATATTACTCAATAGATTAGAATCTTGATGGTATATTAACAGATACGAAACGAGAAAGCTCGGAGATACTTGAGCAGCATGCGTAAGAAGAAGCCGGTTCCTTTGTATCAAAAGTTTCCTAATGCAGAGCCCCTTGCTCTCCATGTGTTGGAAAGAATGTTGGCCTTTGATCCTAAGGATCGACCTACTGCTGAAGAGGTTGAATTTTTATCCATCTGCAGTTCACTTTCCACACTTCATATTTAGTTTTAACATCAGTTATTATGTATTTTTGTTAGGCTCTAGCGGATCCATATTTTAAGGGCTTGGCCAAGTTTGAGAGAGAGCCTTGTGCACAGCCAGTTAGCAAGATGGAATTTGAATTTGAGAGACGCAGGGTTACAAAGGAAGACGTGCGAGAACTTATATACAGAGAGATTCTGGAGTACCATCCGAAGATGTTAAAGGAACATCTAGAAGGAGCGGAGCCAACAGGATTCATGTATCCAAGGTATTGATCTCCGAACCTGCACTCAAACCCCTGTTTCACTTTTTTGTGTATACATGATTTGGAATACTTGCTACAATCCGTAAATTTGTATATAGCATTGTTAGATATTTTTCCTGATATTGATACTAAACAATTACACTTGATAAATTTGGTCAATAGTTTGGTTAAGGGAGCATTTGATTGTTACTCATTAGCCATTCAAGATCTTTTGGTACTATTACGTTTTTTCTCCATCCAAGAACCAATATTTGCTCTAGTTGTTCGTCTCTAGAGATCCTCAAATTTCGTAATCGTAAATATTTCTTTTTAATATTTACTGTTTGGATGCTATTAAATACTTTTACCTAGATTAGTGAAAGTGTAAGTTTACGTAAAATTTCATGCTTTCATGGGTGCTTGTACATTTGTAAACCTAATTTATATAGTATTTCTGTTCATCTTTTGATTATTTATTTTTCTTCTCACTTTTTCCTAACTCGTATGATAGTGCTGTGGACCACTTCAAGAAGCAATTTGCATACCTTGAGGAGCATTATGGGAAAGGTGGTACTATTAGTCCACTCGACAGACAACATGCATCATTACCCAGGTATCCTAATCTTTGTTGAAGTATATTGTAAATGTGTTTTTTATGTGTGCTTATTTATCTTATCAACACGCACATTTATCTACTCTTGAGCTGCCAGCTGTGCTGATTTGTGGCTGTGAATGTAGGCAGCGTATGTTGTATTCAGACGACTCTAGACAGAATATGGCTGAAGTTGCAGCAGAAGATCTCTCCAAGTGCAGCATCAAAGAAGTTGAGAAGCCGGTCATTGATAGAACTGGTGGTGCTGCTATGAACAGGCTTCCTTTACAAGCTCCTCAAAGTATCCAAGATGTCATGACTAATCGAAGTATGTATTTTGCCACTCCTCCGCCTCTCTTCTCTTCTCTGCTTTCTTCCTTTCTGCTTATCATATGTGCACAGCAGGAATTTTCTTCAAAAGAACGTCGTTCTCACAGTCGAGTCTTGTTACATTTCATTCACCATTCTTTGAAACAAATAAAGATTATATGCTATGGTATAGATGGCGATGTTACAGTTCTTTCACCGAGATTCATTTGTTACTATCCTGTTCTCACCCTTTAATACATTGGTTCTCCCTTGCACTTATGTCTTCTCTACCATCTTTGGGTGTGAGTTTATTAATTGATACTTCTATTAAGAATATTTCAATTTGTTTTTTCTGATGTGGTTTCAGATGTTGCCCCACGGCCCAGAAAAGATGCGGGTTCCGTATTGCATTACAGTTGTGGGTTAGCAGGGGCTGACCAACGGAAGACGGTTAGAAATCCTTCTGTTTCTGCTCAGTATGCTGCTTCAAGCCGTTCATATCCTAAAAGAAATCCAAGCTGTAAAAATGACAGAGGAGAAGATGGGATTGAAGGTTCTAATGGACTTCAGACGAAGCCTCAATACATAGCAAGAAAAGTTGCTGCTGCTCCAGGTGGAGCCGGCAGTAACTGGTAGAGTTTGCATACGTTGAATTTGTCGCCGCATACGTTGGATTCTTGTTCCACAGCAGACCCATATCAGTTGCATAACTGTGATTGCGAATTGCTATCAAACAACGGGAAAAGCCAAAAGGCTAATGAAGTCTCTAACTGATGTTTTTATTAGGTGTTGCAATTTGCGTCCCCGATTTGAAGTTTGGAAGGTTTCACAATGTCTGATTATGATTGTCTTGCTCTCTAGTTTGTTAATAACAGAGGACGAGTGATCTTAAAAATGCATGAAATGATGGCAGTTCAGCTATTGCTACTAAGTAATGGTTTATTTATCGCAAGTATGCTCACTAAATCTCATGTGCTACATCTGTTGACAGTTATTAAGGATACTGTTCCCATCATTCCTGTATAATAAGTGAGCATTCAACATTTGACAAAATAATAAAAATGCTATTTTGATGAAAATCTAAGCAATATTATGTAGTTGCTGTATTAACCTTATGCTCATACATTCTATGCTCACTTGACTTGACATTGAAGACGAAATTCTGAATGACTATCATGTCACTCCAGCTGGCATATGATCCATTATTCTAAATGTTTGCTTTTAAATGACAACTAAAAAACAATGCAGTTTGTGCTTTGTAGAGTTTAATGATTAGAGAACACCTAAGCTTCACAAATTGAAAAAAGTCAATTGCTTGTTTAATGTTGTACAGATACACAGGTTATAAAACCTGTTTGTTAATATTAAATGACAACAAGAAACTCCAATTTGTTTTTCATTAAATCAAGTCAACTGCTTTTAAGATTTAGATGCATTGTCAGATTTTGATATCTGTACAACTCTTCTGGTATGCTATCAGGACATGTGTAGAATATTAACAAAATTTTCCATTATATATAAATATTATACAACGATGAAAAATAAAGATAAACGGACAACAAGTTGCGTTACTATTTTTCTAGATGACAAAATCAATTTTATACACGAAAGATAAATGATATGTTAAAATCAATTTTATATACGAAAGATAAATGATATGAAAATATGTTAATTGTTAGAACACAAATTCTCATATTTGACTACTTTAGTTGAAATGACTTTCAAGGTTGTTTGTTCCACAATAAAACCTTCAATTCTCGGTCACACCAGCGAAAAAATCCTAGTCAACTCCACATATGAATGTTTGCTTCCTATCCAACCGTACACCAAAACATCTAACCTAAGTGTTTATCTCCTCTTCTGTGGATCAGTTAAGAAATTCACAGACGTCTCTTTATTCACATATACTCCGGCTCACTGAAATATATTAAATAAAACATCTCTAACAAAGACATGTTGATATTTGAAGTCTGAAAACTCCCCACAATAAATTCCGTATTCTCCCAAATATTGATAAATAGGCCAAAAAGAGAAGGGAACAAATTAAGATTCTTTGTGTAACAAGCTACAATTATCAATAATAATCAAAATTCATGTCATTTTCTCTTAGCATATTGTCTAAATTCCCACAACTCTCAATCTTTGACAAATAGAAAGTCACCCCTTAAACACCCTGGTAGTAGTTGTGTTACAAAAGCATAACCAACCTGTTAGAAAATTTATCTGAAAGAAAAGCTTGACGGTACTCTTTCCCCACATGCAGCAGAATATAAACGTGACCCTTAAGCTTGCCATTCTCATTATCATTCTCTACAAACATTCATATTCATCACACCTTGTATTTAAATAAACACCAAATCAATATCAACAAAGTTCAAACTAATTGGCCACTACTCATAACCATGGATCACAATCTTTCTACAGAAAGAGATGGAAGCTTTCATCTACAAGTTAGCGAAACCGGCAGCACAGGCACAACCATGTTTGAGCCTTCTTTACTAAATAGTAGCATCGATAAATCAGAAAACGACACTGCTAATTCCGTCTCTCCAACATCCTCAACAAATATAGCACCAGAAAAGAAGTTAACCCTTTTTGCTCTTCAACTCGCAGTGTTTGAAAAAGCGGCAACTGGATTAGGAACTCTTGGTTTCATCTGGGCTACTGTCGTACTTCTTGGTGGTTTCGCTATCACGTTAGAAAAAACCGATTTTTGGTTCGTTAGCATCTTACTTGTGGTTGAAGGTACTAGAATTTTCAGCAGAAGCCATGAGCTTGAGTGGCAGCATCAAGCTACATGGTCCATTACTGATGTTAGATTTGGAATCAAAAGTTTCAAGAAAATGGTGTCAAGTTCAAAACACAAAACCGAGGTAACAACAACATCACGGACGACAACTAGGACGTGGATTAGCTCGGACGTTCCACTTCTACCATATGCTAGATGGTTTTTTCTTTCAAGGCATTTCAGTATAATTCTGTATTGGCTTCAACTTATATCTGCAGCAGCTTGTGTGGTTCTCTCATCAATAAAGCTTGTTAGGCATGATTTTGGAGTGGTTGCAGACGGAGACACCGATAAGAGGAACCGTAAATCCGCGCTCTATATCTTTTATTCCTTGGCTCTGGCAGAAGCTTTGTTGTTTCTAATGGAAAAAGCTTATTGGGAATGGAAAATCAGCTATTATAAACTGTTGGAAGAGGTTAATGATGAATGCGATTTAGGACCGTCCGGAATGGTATCTGTTAGACGATTCTTTTATGATGCGTATTCGAGATGTATCTATGGAAGCATATTTGATGGTTTGAAAATGGATATGGTTAGTTTTTCTATGGAACTCTTGACTTCTAATTCACCTGATGAGCAGCTCATTGGAGCCAGAATTCTTAAGCAGTTTTCAATCAGCGCGCGATTCTCTGAGGATACGCTTCAAAAGATTGGAATTTCCATATCAGTCGTCGAGAGACTAGTTGAGATGTTGAATTGGACAGATCATAATGAGCAAGAAATTAGGTTTTCAGCTGCAGAGATTTTATCAAAACTCGCCAGTATGAAGCATAATTCTCTCCGGATAGCCGGGATACCAGGAGCTATGGAATCGATATCGTCTCTTCTACAAACTAACAGGAGTTTAATTACCGCAGCAGGTGAAATCGGTGAAAAGAATCCTAAATTTGATCATCTAAGTTACAATGTTTGGACATGTAACCACTTAGGACTTCTCATACTAAAAAAGCTTGCACGCGACCACGACAACTGTGGAAAGATCGGAAACACAAGAGGCCTTCTTCCTAAGATCATAGATTTCACACATATTGAAGAAAATTTACTCAAAAGCGAAAATGTAACTCCATCACAGATTCTTACTGTGAAGAGATCTCTGCAACTTTTGAAGATTCTGGCAAGCACAATCGGCGGGGAGCATCTTCGGAGAGAGATATCGGAGATAGTTTTCACTATTAGTAATATTAGAGATATTTTAAGGCATGGAGAGAAACACACACATCTACAAAAACTCAGCATTGAAATTTTAACCTTTCTTGCATTAGAAAGTGAAGCGACCGAGAAAATCGGGGCTACAGGTGGAATACTTCTAGAATTGTTCAACATATTTTTCAAGCGCAGCATTACAGAAGACGGGAAACATGATGTAACCATGGCCGCGGGTGAGGCCTTAGCAATGCTGGCGTTAGATAGCGAGAGTAACTGTCATCGGATTATGAAGCTGAAATTACTGAAAAGACTTGTAGAAGCATTGAAAGATTCATTGCTTCGCGTTAATGCAGCTAGAATTCTAAGAAATTTATGCATCTATAGCGGATCAGAATGGTTCCATCAACTAAAGGAAGTAGCAGCTGCAACACCTATAGTAAGTCTTTTCCTAATCAGTTTACACTCTCTGATCATTATTATAAGCAAAAAAGTCCCATTTTCAAGTTCATTGAATAACTTATGTATCTTGTCTCGAGAATAGTTTGTAATAGCACAAAATTCTAGATAATGTTTTTGACATTTTTCAACTATGCAGATACTTCAAGCAATTATGTCAGAAGGAAACAAGATACAAGAAGTGATGGCTGGACTAGCAGCAAATGTTTTCAAATACATGACTTCTCATGAATCAAGAATTTTATTTCAAGATGCTGGAATCACTGAGGCTGAACTTGCAAATAAACTAATAGAGATTCTCAAGAAACACAAGTATCCAACATCTAAAGTCCCAAGGATAAGGAGATTCACAGTAGAATTGTTAATTTGGATGATGAAAGACAAAGCAGAAAACATATATATCTTGAGAGATCTAGGAATGAAGGAAGCATTGAAGGGTATGTTAGAGACAACATCAGATCTTGAGAACTTTAATGTTTTCTGTGGGAGTGTTGGACTGAACAGGCACAAACTCACAACTCAGTCATTGTTTGAGACAGCACTGGAATTGATGGAAGACATGTAAAATATCAATAACTTAGATAAACTTTAGTAGATTCTCCATGATACATGATTGCGGGATATGGAAAACTGATTCAATTTCTACATGAACTCATATATTATTCCCATTTTTTCTCTTCTTTTATTACTGTCTCGGTGTGAAAAAACATCACAGATGTTCGCACGTTCGAAATAATAACAGAATTGCTAATGAAGTTTATTTATTTCAAAAGGAAAGGAAAATATTGGTAGAACCCTTAAATAAAAAGAAAATGGTTGTCGCAACCAAATTCGGGTTTGGGAATCGATTATGCAAAGGGAAGGTATTAACACTCCTCACATCCGTTATACTCAACCAGAACCATTTAGTTAAGATTTGCGAATAAAATGTTTGCATTCGTTATTGATTTCTTCTAGTTATTGAAAATTTGAAAAGAAAAGAAAATGAATAAAAATAAGTTTTTTATTGGAATGCTTGATAAGATTGCAAGTCTTGCTCCTACGTATCCTCAAGTGCGACGAGAAAGTCAAAACTACGTAGTTCTTAGTACAAAACTACGTATGTACTGATTGATTTTAATGAACGATGTTTATGTCGCATTCTAACGGTTAAATGTTGCTTGTATGCTTGCGCGCGGGAGACTTATGCACATGTTTGTATCGGGTTAGAATGGATAAAACATTGTTCGTTTATAAAAAGTTTGACGTCGCGCGGGGGTAAGAAAAAGATAGTTTGATTGGTTGGATTGTTTTTAGGTGGATGACGAAGTAATACCAAGACACGTGCCTCGGCGCTGATTATTCGAGATTTCAAACGAGTGTGCACCCCAATGTTCTTTTTCATCCATTTGTTTTATAGATAATTATTTGCGGAAGATGAATGCTCGGTGGAAAATTATTTGCGGAAGATGAATGCTCGGTAAGACCAAGACGTGTGCCTCGGGGCCGATTATTCGGGGTTTCAAAGGAGTGTTCACCCCAATATCCTTTTTCATCTTAATTTGATTAAGTGTTTTATAATGGAAGACAAATACTCGGTAAGATTAAGACGTGTACCTCGAGGCCGATTATTCGGGATTTCAAAGGAGTGTGCACCCCAATGTTCTTTTTCATCCTTATTTAATTAAGAAAAAGATTTTTGTTCGATTAAATTTGGAAAATACTTGATGCTAATCAAGTATTTGGTTGCATTGGTTTGGAAATGATTCTAAAAGGTTTTGATTTGGCGGTGAGGTAATGAGATATTTTGAAAACCACTTGATTTTTATCAAGTATTTAATTTTTATCTTTGGAGAAAAGTTTATTTTATTTACAACTTATATAATTAATTAATTAACTAAATAAATAATAAAATAAAATAAAAGCAAAATAATAAAGAGAAAGGGGTGTAAGCATGCATGTAGGTACAACATAGCAAAAACAAATAATAAATGAAATGAGTTTAGCCCAAAAAAAAAAAATTATAAAAGGTAAATAGGAGGCGCAAATAATAGAAACCAAGATGTAACATAAAAAAAAAACTCTAGGCTTAAATGACAAGGGGCCCATTTTGAATGAAAATAATACAAGAGTTGATTACCTTTGATCAAAGCATAACGATATGATCAAGATCAGAGAGCTCAGATTGCACTCTCAGATCAGGCGCGCATGGCTTTTGGATCTGATTACTTGTCAGTCAAACAATCAAAAGGCCATAATTCAAAACTAAAGATGGTCACGCATGGAGATCATGTACATGACACCCTTCTTAATTAGTCAAAACCATCCAATTTACTGAGGACGCGTGTATCATTTAAATTTAAATAAAATAAAATAAAGCCATCAGATAGATCCAATGGACCATGTTTGATCTGGAGAGTTTCTCAAACTTTATCTTCTTCCTCCTCCCATTTTCTCTCACGAAGCCAAGATCTAACATGAACAAAATCCAAAATAATTGTAGCAATACACACTGAATCACCAACATACATCAATGGCAGATGCATATGTGTGATCAACATACAACAAAACATGCTTAAACATGAAGGAATCAATAGCTCAAAGTTCATGTGGAACTGATCTCAATTTGGTTTCAAATCAACCAAACACAAGATATTAAGCATGGCAAAGAGTTCAGTGCGTTACAATGAAGCTATTTGAAACATTATTTCATGGAAAACACGTGCAGATAAAAAATCTAGAAAAACTCATAAGAACTAACGAAAAACAACATGACCTAAAATCAGAATTAAATTTCCATGGATGCGAATTGGATCAAATTGATATGGGGTAAATGTTTGGCATGCTTGAAGGTGAAAAAAATGCACAAGAAGGGGGGTTGAATCGTGTTTTTAAAATTCTTTTTTACTTCTGAACCAGAGTTCAGAATCTGATAATGAGTGCAGCGGAAAATATAACAGAAGCAAATAAAAACAGCAAAGAACACACAACAATTATCTTGGTTCCTCTCTAATTGAGAGTATTCTAGTCCCCTTGTCACACAAGAGATTTCCACTATAATCAAACTGATTACAACTGCTTATACTCACCAGTATGAGACTTTCCCTGCTCAGACCTACAACCTAAGATTTCCTTGCTTAATCAGCACCTGATCAAGACTTCTCTGCTTAGATCCTCTGATCTTAAGACTTTCCTTGATTAAACCCTCCTGGTTCAAGACTTCACTGTTTAGATACTATGCCTAAAACTTTTCTGCTCAAATGCACTGTCTAAGACTTCTTTGCTCAGATTCACAATCTAAGACTTCACTGCTCAAGTCCAATGCAAGAGTCTTTTATCTAAACTGACTGTTTAGAGAAGGAATAACTTATAACAACACTTGATTAACAATCAGAGGTGTTCTAATATAATACAACACGCTTTTACACAAATGATTCTTAAACTATACAAGGATAAGAACTCTTTAATAGATTAGCTTCTCTTGAGCTGATACGAATGTAGTGTGTGTATATCTCAGTTGTAGTTGCAGCCTTATTTCTTGAGTTGATCTTCCAATCTTATGCTTCTTTTATAGCTGAAGAAATATAGTCGTTGAAGTATTCTCAATGGCTATAATAAGATCAAATCTTCTAGTACATCTTCTTTTCCAATAAAGCAGGTGTTGGAACTCGTAGTCAAGGAATTATCCACAAAACAAGGCCTTTGTCTGGAGAACACTTCTATGAAACAAGTACAACACAATCTTTTGAAGATAATGTCAACATATCTCGAGTCCCGTGTTATCAGAGCTTGAGTTGACACTACTCAGTTTTAGAGGCAGCCACAACACGCTTCTGATTCTGAATTGTACTAGCAGTAACTTTCTGATCAGACTCTCTCACGAGTGTATAATCAGGTCCGAACCAAAGCTACTTCTGTGTCAGAACCACTTATATCAAGTAAATATAATTCTTCATACAAGAACCAGTTAGTTAGAAATCCTAATTGTTTTTTAAATACTTTGTTATCATCAAAACTTTAGAGGATACATAGTATGAACCAAATTTGTCTCAACAATGCTTAGAGCTACACAATGATATCAAGAAATTATGCAAGAGATGAGGAAAATGATCTGATCGGAAAACATGAATTTTCGGCGAGGATGAACATTCTGGCGAGGATCTCCAAATTCCGGCGAGGGTCAAATTGCTCAGGTATGTATTTTTCTTTTTCTTTTGAGATATGTTTCTCCATCCTGCTTTTTCTTCCACTCTCCGTTTTGCCAAATTCTCACTGAATCAAGCTCAAAGTTGCAAATTGTCCTGCTATGTTTTCTTCTTTGTTGTTAGATGTAAGTTGCAATGATGAATACATAGATCACAACTCACAGATTTTGGAAGTTTGTTCATAGCTCAGAATAAACTCTCAAAGAGTGGAGTGATAGAAGCCTTTTAGTGAAGGTGAATTTGTGAATTTTGAAGTTTGCTTGGGTTGCTCTGACTTGCAATTTTTGTGCCCCTCTCTCTGATTTGAGTGTGTTTATATAGACAACGAGTCAGTTGGATCAGAAGTGTGTGAAAGCTTTGGTAAGCATGTGAAAGATAAGAGATATTTTTTAAAATTGTGAGCAATGAGGCGGCAATTGACAAGGGAAATGTGTGAGTCTTACAACTTGAATTGGAGGGAAAAAAAGAAAAAAAATTGACTTCCCTCTCATGAATCAAGTGCGAATTTCGTGTTCTTTATGTATGCATGATGTATGGCATTATATTGATGTAAACAAGATGATAAATGGATGTTAATGTTGCTTCTCCATTTCAGTTTTGGTCTTTTTCTTTTTACTTTGTTTTCTTTTCATTTGATTTTTTTGAGTGACAGTGTTATGACATGAATGTGATGTAAGAAATCAACATGGTTTATGTTTAAATTTGAATGATGATGATGATGTTATTTGAATGGAAAATTGAGTTTAGTTTATGTTGTATGTAGACGATGACAATGTTGTTGTTTAGGAATGAACATGGCTATGGAAGTTTGAACTTGGTTTATGTATGGTATGAAGATGATTATGTTGTCTAGCCATCAACATAGTTATGAAAATTTTCATGCGCCTTTAATTGAATGATGGTGAAGTCTATTCTTGAATGATGTTAAACTTAGATTATGATGATAATGTACATGTGTTGAAATAGAAAAAAGGATTTGGTTTATGTGTGGCATTTTCTTGAATGGTGACGATATGGCTTTTTAAAGGCATGGTGATGATTAAAGTACTAAATTAATTTGCTAATTTTTGTCTTTTTATGATGCAAAAATGAAATGAATAATGATGTAGAAAATAATGAATAAATAAAATAGGACTTTTCTCTATTTATTTTTAATTTGACTTTAAATTTTAAATGTTGACAAAAGTAAAAATGCATCAAATGAAGGGATGAATTAGAAATGAACAAATTAGATACCTTGCACTCTAATGTACAAATCTTTTTTAATGACTTTTGTTTTGACTTTTTTCAAAAGAGACTTCTAATGCAAGAAACCACTTTTGATAAAATAGCTTTAAGATACTAAATAAAAAGTGGCAAATATACTAAAATTCATTAAGAAAATAAAGTAGGTTGGTTCAAAAGGTTCAAAAGTTGACCAATGGTTGATTTTTGTTGACCATAATGGATTATGCCCAACAGATGCATTGTGTGCACTGGTAAATGATGAAATTGACTTGAGAAAATGAATAAAGAAATTGAGGGACAAAATTAGGGTATGACAACTTCTCCTATTTAATTACTTTGAATCCAAGAGTACGAATAATAGTTTTCATATCTTCAAGATGAAGATAATTAAATACGAAAGGACCCAGATTTTGTCCTTTGAAAAAAGAGGCGATGAGATGGATAAATTTATGAAGGGTCTACCTTGCTAGGGATATGGAGGGTTTTCCTCCACCCATCGGTTAGGGTTTTGTCTGCACTAACAAACTTTGGAAATAAACAAGGCCGAGAGATTCTCTGAGACTTAACAGAGAAAACTTCCAACAAGCAATCATCGAATTTTTTTTTGAGAATTAATAGAAAAAACTTTCAACTAACAATCATCGAAAGATTCTCTGAGAATTAACAGAGAAAACTTTCAACTAACAATCATCTAAATATTCTCTAATAATTAAAAGAGAAAACTTTCAACTAGCAAACATTGAAAGATTCTCTGAGAAATAACAAAGAAAAATTTCGACTATCAATCATTGAAAGATTGTATGAGAATTAACACAGAAAAATTTCAACTAGCAAACATTGAAAGATCCTCTGAGAATTAACAGAGAAAAATTTCAACTAGCAAATATCAAAAGATTCTCTGAAAATTAATTGAGAAAATTTCAACTAGCAAACATCGAAAGATTCTCTAAGAATTAACAGAGAAAATTTTCAACTAGCAAATATCGAAAGATTCTTTGAAAATTAACTGGGAAAACTTTCAACTAACAATATCAAAAGATTTTTTTGAGAATTCACAGAGAAAACTTTCAACTCGCAAACATCGAAAGATTCTCTGATAGTTAACAGAGAAAACTTTCAACTAGAAAATATCATAATATTCTTTTAGAATTAACAAAGAAAACATTCAACTATCAAACATTGAAAGATTATCTGAGAATTGACAGAGAAAACTTTCAACTAGAAAATATCGAAAGATTCTTTGAGAATTAATAGGGAAAACTTTCAAATAACAATATCGAAAGAGTCTCTGAGAATTAACAAAGAAAAATTTCAACTAGAAAACATAAAAAGATTCTTTGAGAATTAATAGAGAAAATTTTCAACTAGAAAATATCAAAAGATTCTCTGAGAATTAACAGGGAAAACTTTCAACTAACAATATCGAAATATTTTCTGAGAATTAACAAATAAAACTTTCCACTAGCAAACATCGAAATTTTCTCTGAGAATTAACTGAGAAAACTTTCAATTAGCAAATATCAAAATATTCTTTGAGAATCAACAAAGAAAACTTTGAACTAGCAAATATCGAAAAATTCTCTGAGACTTAAATGGGAAAACTTTCAACTAGCCAACATCCAAATATTCTCTGAGAATTAACAGAGAAAACTTTTAACTAGCAAACATCGAAAGATTCTCTGAGAATTAACAAAGAAAACTTTCAACTAGCCAACATTGAAAGATTTTATGAGAATTGACAGAGAAAAATTTCAGCTAGCAAACATTGAAATATTCTCTGAGAATTAACAGAGAAAACTTTCAACTAAGAAACATAGAAAAATTCTCTGAGACTTAACAGAGAAAAATTTCAACTAACAAACATCGAAAGTTTCTCTGAGACTTAATAGAGAAAACTTTCAACTAACAAACATTAAAAGATTCTTTGAGACTTAACAGAGAAAACTTTCAACTATAAATTATCGAAATATTCTTTGAGAATTAACAGAGAAAACTTTCAACTAGCTGACATTGAAAGATTCTTTGAGAATTAATAGATAAAAATTTCAGCAAGCAAACATCGAAAGATTCTTTGAGAATTAACAGAGAAAGCTTTCAACTAGCAAACATCGAAATATTTTCTGAGAATTAACTGAGAAAACTTCAACTAATACAAGCAAATAAAAAATAGGAGATCCTCTAAGAATTAAAAGAGAAAACTCTTAACAAAATAACAACAATTAGGAGATCCTCTGAGAATTAATAGAGAAAACTCTCAACAAAATAATAACAAATGGGAGATCCTATGAGAATTAACAAAGAAACACCTTCAAATAAACAATGAAAGATTCTATGAGAGTTAACAGAGAAAAACTTTCAACAAATAATGCAAATAGCTAGTGAGAGGACCTCTGAGGATTAACAGAGGAAATTCTCAACAAGAAACAACTAGGATATCCTCTAAGAATTAACAGAGAAAATTCTCCACAGAAGAAAATTGAAGTTCTCTGAGACATAACAGAGAAAACACTCAAACGATCAATAGAGGAAATTAGTAAATCTAATGGGTGTGAACGTGTATCACATAAGACGACCATCACTTAGGAAAAGATTCCAGAAAAGACTCCCTAGGGAGAAGATTTACTAGGGAAAACTCTACAGGGGAAAAGCTTTAAAGTAGAATTTTCGGAGAGACCTTTGTTGCGGAGAAAATTTTAGCTGACTCAATGGGATAACCAATGAGAAGACATATGGGGGTAAAGACTCACTCGGAGAAAATACCATTGGCTTAGATGAGGGTTAATTTGGGTTTTCGTGAAAGGTTCCGGATCCTGACTTATGCTATGTATCTAAGTTTTGATTGTATGACGTAATGTTCCATATTGGTGGATATGCTATGCATGAGATGATGCATAAAATGTTATTATTAATGCATGTAGGTGTGCCAATGGACGTTTTAGACTTTTTCATAGCTTAGTTTTCTTTTATTGAAAAGTTCAAGCAAAGTTAGGTTTCAGAATACCGATGTCAATTTGTGTTTAGCGTGCCAATGAGAATTGGACTTTTGAGTACCAATGTCACTTGGATTTCAGCTTGTTCATGGAAATTGAATTTTGAATTACCGATGAATATCATATTTTGAAGATGATTCCAATGAAGATTGGACTTTGGTTTGTGGAAATGCCAATGAAGATTGGATATTTGGTAGGTGGAAAGGGTTTGACTTCCTGACACTCTGTATTTTGACAATGTTAAAATCGCAAGGTAGATATGGATCCTTTTAGTGCCCCAAGTTTGATTCGTTGTTGGAAAGCTGTGTGTTTGTTCATGGAAGAACAATGACTTCTATGTTGATTTCGTCATGGCGACCTGTGAATGATTTCATGTCTTGTGCAATGTCTCGTACCTCGAAAAATACGATCCTCGCGATGGACGCAGAAAAAACTGTTCGAAACAGAGTCGCCACCGAATTTTATTCATTCCAAGGAAGGAATAGGAAAATATCGATAAAACCTTTAAAGGATAAGAAAATGGTCATCGCAACCAAATTCGGGTTCGGGAGTCGGTTACGCAAGAGGGAAGGTATTAGCACCCTCTACGTCCGTTGTACTCAACGGGAACCTCTTGATTCGATTCGTGAGAAAGTTAGTTAGGTTTGTTTGTTTTCTTCTAAAGGATTATGATTTGTTTTCTAAGGGGACAATGAATGGTCTTTTATTAGGGTGCTCGGCAAGGATTAGAATCCTTGTGCCTATGTATTCCCTCGTGCAATGGGAAATTCAGAGCATTCGTAGTTCGCGGGACTACGGCTATTTGGTTTGTATTTTTATAGGCGCCAATTGTCCATACACGAGTAAGAGAACTCGCACCCAAACAATTGAGGAGAAAGGTCAAAGACTTGGCCCCCCTCACATCACCTTTTAGGAAGTTGTGTTTGAATATATGATTAGGTGTGTTAAAGAATTTGATTGAGAAAAAAGGATTTGATTTGAATGTGTTTTAGGGCTTCGATCGCACAAGGCGAGAAAGGAGAGTTTTAGATGTTTTAGAGGTGACAATTGTTCACACACGAGTAAGAGAACTCGCACCCAAACAATTGAGGAGAAGGGCCAAAGACTCGACCACCCTCATTTCACCTTTTAGTAAAAATGTGTTTAGATATGGATTAAATGTTTTAATGATTGCTTAGAAAATGGTTTGAATGTTGTCGAGTTACAAGTGTTTTAGAGGCGTCAATTGTCCACACACGAGTAAGAGAACTCGCACCCAAACAATTGAAGAGAAAGATCAAAGACTTGATCCCCCTCATCTTTCACCTTTCAAGAAATAGTGTTTAAGTATAGTTAAATGTATTGGTTTGATTTGAAAAATGCTCGATGTTGATCGAGGTTTGAATTTGCGTGCGAAATGGGTTGAGGACTAATGGAAAGGAGGTCCTAATGGTTCAAGGTAAGGTCGTCTGTGAGGCAAAAGCGCTCGACTTACAAATTAGGTAAGGGACTTGATATGTGGATCAAGTGAATGCTTGGAGATGAATTGGTGATTAATTGAATTTGATTCGGAAAATGCTTGACGTTGGATCAAGCTTGTTTATTTTTGTAAATGGTTGATTTTAATCTTCTGGGAGAGGAATATATTTACTCAAATGGGAATAATAATCAAGCCACAATTAAGGTAAGACAATCACACATATGCATGCAAACAAGATTGTAGAATGTGCAACAAGTATCGTTGTATAAAGCCCAAGAGGAGGCAATGTGAGGTTGATTGCGATCGTGAGAACAATCGACTTACAAGGTATTAAAAGGGCTTGACATTAAGTCAAGGTATTAGTTTGAAAAGAGTTTGGTTTGGTCAAGCATATTATGAATGACATACATATAATTAGAGCATGAAATTAATCCACATGGAAAAAGATAAACCTCACATAAAAATCACAAATAAAATGGGGGGAGAAATATAATCAAACATGTTAGTGAAGTTAGCAACCTAATTCTAAGGTTAATCTAAAGAAGAGAAATTCTAAATTAAATAATTAATTTGTTTTAGACTTTTAGAATTAAAATATACAATTCAAATAATTAATTAAATTAAACTAAAATATTTAATAAAACTAACTATTAAAGTTAATTAGTATTAAATAAAATGGTTTAATAAAATTAATTAAAATTTGATTAATGACAAAGACATATTTTTTTAGATTTTTAGTGATTAAGGGAAATGATTTAACTTGATTAATTAAATTAAAATCAAATGTTTAATAAAACTATTTATTAAATTAATTAGTAAACAGACTTTAAATAAATAATTTTAATAAAATTAATAAAAATTGATTAATAAAATGTTTTGGATTTTCTAATTAAAAAGTATTATTAAAATGAAAACTAAAAAAAAACAAAAATAAAAAAAAACCAGAATGGGCCAGATTAAGGTTAGAAATTGGGGGGTGCGTTCAGAACTTTACCCCAGGCCCACAATCCTCAGCCCACGCAAGGAGAAGAGTGTCCATGGTGTTCCCTCAGTCAAAATAGGCTGACCCCAGAACCAATCCTGGGCGTTGATGTGAAGAAGAGTCAATCTGACTCTAAATCAAGGGTGGGAGACGAAAGAACACGGTAAGACTTGGAAGAATGCAAACACGCATGATCATTGAATACACAATGGACCGGTGACACTTGTCACCGGTGAGGGGCTCCACCACAACAGCCCATTATTAATGAATTAAAACAAAGGAACGGTGAAAAAAAAGAGAGTCTCATTCTCACCTTCCGTTTCTCTCTCTCGTTCACCTCTTTCTCTCAACTTAATCTTCTGCCAATGAACCCTTGACCGGAAACATATATCGCGGCCGGAGAAGCGGCGGCGCGCGGCGGCCGCCACCGTCTTCTCCAGCGACACCACCACCAAACCTCAAACAACCTACATGAACCCTAACTATTTCTCTTTCCTCTACACGAATCTGGACACAAAATATCCAAAAACCCTCTCAAAATCTCAAATCGACCCTATTCCTAACCAAACCCTAACTTGAAACGAAGCAAGAACAAGGTAAATCAAGACACAGAAAAGAAGATACGACAATCAGGGAGCAACAACCGGGGCAAAACAAAGTTTTAAAGGGGATACCTCTCGAAGAACCTCTTCAAAACGAATCCCTTCGTCTTGCTCGTCCGACTTCGTCGTTCACGTCACGATTCTGTTAGTTCGACCTCGCTCTCAGGTTTGTGGGTATTCGCTCAAACTGTCTTCATCTCTCTTCTTCTCATTCTTTCGATTTCTCTGGTTGGTTTTTGTGTTCTGATTTTGGATTGGGTTGAAGTTGATTTTGAGGTGATTTGGGGTTGTTGTGGTTGAATGGAGATGTGTTATTCAGTTGAAGAAATTTGAAGGTGGGTGAAGAAGTTTATTTGAGGTTGTGTTGAAGAATGAAGAGGGATGAGGTTTTTGATTTGGATTGAAGAGTTTGTAAGGTTTAGGAATCAGCAGGGTTTTGTTGGCTGAGAGCTTGTGATTCGGGATGGGTTTAGAAGAAGGTTGAAGAAGGGAGTCTGAATGAAGAGAGGTTGTGAGGTGCGAATGGTTTTGCATTGTTGTTGCGGTATTATTACTCTTGTCGGAAAAATCAAAATGAGTTGGAGATTTGCGAATCACTGAGTTGCTGAAATGTGTTGAGAAGAGATAGTAGCAAGGCAGTTGTGAACGATTGAAAGGTATGGAATAGTGGGTTGTGTTGATGCGGGGGGGAAGATGAAGTTCTTGATGGCTGAGATTTTAGCAGGTGATGGTTTTTGTTGGGTCAGCGATGTGTGAGGAAAAATGAGGATCGAATAAGGTATCCCCCCGTTTGTTCTTAATTTCCTCTCTTTTAAAACAATTCAAACTTCTCCATTAAGTTTATCAGTACAAAATTCTTGTCTTGTATTGATTAAGTGGTTACTTTCATCTTGCAAGCTATCTAGACTATTGTGGGTGTTGCAGTGTATTGTTTGCAGGCTTGTACCATGTGTAGGCAGAGTCGCTTCTGCGTTGCAAGTAGTGTGTCGTTGCTGTTGCGCATGGCATTGTTGTTGCAGAGTTCTGGTCTTGTGTAGAGGTACGAAATTTGGACGGTTGTGGTGTGAGAATGGTACAAGGTATAACAGGGTGTGCAGAGTACAGTTGGATGAGTTTCAAGTGGTGTTGTCGCAATTTGTGGTATGAAATCATGTGGGGCTCACCGAGTTTATTGGGTGTGTAGCAGGTTATGGCATATGGCTAGTATTACAATGGACTTTTTTTGTATGTTTTTTTTTTGTATGAACATGGGCTATGAAAGAATGATGGGCTTGAATTATTTGCAACTTTGTAATGTAAAACAATGATGAATAATAGGGTTTTTGGTAGAATTTAATAAACTTTTTTGGAATTCAATGGGATTCAATGGACTGAAAAATAAAAATGGGGATATTAGATATAAAAAGTGAATAAATACAAAATGGAATTTCGGATTTAAAAAAAAAAATTTGAATATGAAATGAATTTGGAGAAAATGAGATGGATAATAAAAATAAGAATTAAGTAAAAAATGAGTTTAGTGGAAATGGATAAAAATGGACAAAGGATTATTCAATTGGATAATGAAAATAGAATTTGGATAATGATGGATTAAAAAGGTGAAAAATGGTTATGAAATTGGAAATGGATAATTGAAATGGAAAATGGTCTAGAAATTGGGAAATTGGATTTATTGGATAAATGAATGAAACTAAAATTGGTTACTGGAACGGGTATGGGTAATGGTAATGCGTCTCCACCTGAACAACACCTAAAACTTCTACAATTGAACCTGACATGCTATAACCAAAGAAAATCCGCCTCGAATGAATCCATCTGATCCATGGCCACTTCGGTACTGATAAGAAAGAAAGGGCTTTTAAAATCCGAAGATTATGAACTGAACTATGAATCTCAGTACACTGCATCAAACCCTGATTGGAAAGCAAATTTGATCCTTGGTAATCTTCAACCATGAAGCACTTGACGTACACACAACTTGATAACTTGATCCATGCACAACCATCTTAACTTGACACACCGACCCTAATTGGAGCGTACACCATCTGAACTGCTTCAAACCCTGGCCTTGATCTTGCAACAAACCTTTCTCTGACTGACATATTAAATCAACGACCATTGTACCTCAGTTCACACTACACATATACCAGACCTGACAAACTTGCCTGAAGCCCGACTCAACCAAGCAAAACCTTGAGCAGGAACAACATATTTTGGATTTTTTTTAATAATGGTTAGTGGTCGGATGTACAGATGAAAATTATATACAGGTAGGACAAATTTTGGGTATGACAGATGCCCCTATCTAATTGGCTTGAACCTAGAGAATGAACTGCTGCATGACGTTCATTTTTAGGGTGGAAGGCAATTAGATATAAGAAGACCCTAAAATTTGTCTGACATAAGGTGAAGTGATATAGAGTGAGAGTTGACAGAATGAAGTAACAGGATTCAAACTGAACAAAATAACTTGAGGCTCTTTGGGTGGTCGAAGCAGTCCCTTGTCCATTAAGGTTCTCCGATGATACCAAAGTAGCATCTCTAAAAGGGCAGAAGATTCTTTGGGTCGTCGAAGCAGTTCCTTATCCATTAAGGTTCTTCGATGATACCAAAGCAGTATCTCTAAAGGCAGAAGATTCTCTGGGTCGTCGAAGCAGTCCTTTATCCATTAAGGTTCCTCGATGATACCAAAGCAGTATCTCTGAAGGCAGACGATTCTCTAGGTCATCGAAGCAGTCCCTTATCCCTTAAGGTTCCTCGATGATACCAAAGCAGTATCTCTGAAGGCAGACGATTCTCTGGGTCGTCGAAGCAGTCCCTTATCCATTAAGGTTCCTCGATGATACCAAAATAGTATCTCTGAAGGCAGACGATTCTATGGGTCGTCGAAGCAGTCCCTTATCCATTAAGGTTCCTCGATGATACCAAAGTAATATCTCTGAAGGAAGATGATTGTTTGGGTCGTCGAAGCAGTCCCTTATCCATTAAGGTTCCTCGATGATACCAAAGCAGTATCTCTGAAGGCAGACGATTCTCTGGGTCGTCGAAGCAGTCCCTTATCCATTAAGGTTCCTCAATGATACCAAAGCAGTATCTCTGTGGTAAATTTGCTGAGGGATAGTTGAGCAAGATTCCTGTCGGAGGAAATGTGCTGGCTTTGTAGGGGAAAGCTCACAAGAAACTTTCTAGGATATCCTCTGCTTGGGGAGTAAAAATAGCAACAGCTGCTGGGGATTATCGTTATCAACTGCATGGTTGAAGAATGACTTGCTGGGGAATAGGATTCCTTGAACACGTGCGGGGTATCAACTTCTCTTTAGAAGAAGACTACTGTCTTTGAAGGATGACTGGTCAAGATGCTTGCGAATCGATCCTGGATCATGTTATGCTATGTTGCTGGGGATGAATATGCCATGCATTGCATGATGCACGTAAACACATACTAAGATTCAACTACTGAGGAATCTAATGCACGTATGATATGATAATGCTTGATATGACTATGTAATGTTATGCTAGCATGCTATGCATATGACGATGCAAATGATCGGGCGTGCAGGGGATAAGTTTCCTTGTCGAGGGTATCACCAGGGATTGGATTTGGTGGTTGCCAAGTAAAATTGGACTTTGGTTATTTTGGTGTTATGAGGATGCCAACGACGGTGGACTTTTAATGGTTGCCAATGAAGACTGGACTTTGGGTCAAACTTCCAGACTAAAACTGGATTGGAGGATAGATTACCAGACGAGAACTGGTGTTTAAACTTTTGTTTGTCAGACGAGAACTGACTTTTGGATAGTCTACCAGACGAGAATTGGTGAGAAAAGGGTATTCTCCAGACGAGAACTGGGCCTTAAAAGATTTGCCAGACGAGAACTGGACCTTGAATAATTTTCCAGACGGGAACTGGACCTTAAAATGATTTTCCAGACGGGAACTGGACATTAAACTGTTTTTCCAGACGAGAACTGGGCCTTAAAGTAATTTTCCAGACGGGAACTGGACCTTAAAATAATTTGCCAGACAAGAACTGGGCCTTAAAATAATTTGCCAGACTAGAACTGGACCTTTTAATGATTTGTCAGATGAGAACTTGACCTTTTAATAATTTGTCAGACGGGAACTGGACCTTTTAATGATTTGCCAGACGGGAACTGGACCTTTTAATGATTTGCCAGACGGGAACTGGACCTTTTAATGATTTGCCAGACGGGAACTGGACCTTTTAATAATTTGCCAGACAAGAACTGGACCTTAAAAGATTTTCCAGACGGGAACTGGACCTTTTAATGATTTGCCAGACGGGAACTGGACCTTTTAATGATTTGCCAGACGGGAACTGGACCTTTTAATAAATTGCCAGACAGGAACTGGACCTTTTAATAATTTTCCAGACGGGAACTGGACCTTAAAAGACTTTCCAGACGGGAACTGGACCTTTTAATGATTTGCCAGACAGAAACTGGACCTTTTAATGATTTGCCAGACGGGAACTGAACCTTTTAATGATTTGCCAGACGGGAACTGGACCTTTTAATAATTTTCCCGACAAGAACTGGACCTTAAAAGATTTTCCAGATGGGAACTGGACCTTTTAATGATTTGCCAGACGGGAACTGGACCTTTTAATGATTTGCCAGACGAGAATTGGACCTTTTACTGATTTGCCAGACGGGAATTGGACCTTTTAATAATTTGCCAGACAAGAACTGGACCTTAAAATAATTTGCCAGACGAGAACTGGACTTTAAAATAATTTTCCAGACGAGAACTGGACTTTAAAATGTTTTCCAGACGAGAACTGGACCTTAAAATGTTTTGACAGGCGAGAACTGGGCCTTGAATTGGTTTTCCAGACGAGAACTAGACCTTAAAATGATTTGCCAGACGAGAACTGGACCTTGAATTGGTTTGCCAGACGAGAACTAGGCCTTAAAGTGATTTGTCAGACGAGAACTGGACCTTGGATTGCCAAGCTAAGTTGGACTTTTTGGGTTGCCAAGCTAAGTTGGACTTTGGGTTGCCAAGCTAAGTTGGAATTTGGTGTCAAGTCTTGCAATATCAGGCTTTGAGATGTCAAATCTTATTGGAAAGTTAGGCTTGAGGTATGATACACATGTCTATGCAATGAGCGAAGCGACATGAGTAATGCATACGAGTGATTTATGTAATGATATGAAGGTTTCAAAAGATGCCCCAGTAGAGGATAATGGATGGATAGGTTCCTATGCAGCAAGGTTTCTTGTTTGAAGGAAGGCAAAAGGTTATATTTGTGGGGTGATAACATGATTCCCCGACACTTGTCTTGAACCCAAAGGTCACTTGACGGTGTTCGCTTGAGCAGATTGAAAGCAACAGAGAGATTTTCCCCTGTGTAGCTTATCTTGCCCCAGTCTGGGCCTATGAAGAATTTTTTCTTGAAAGGACGTTGGAAGCAGATGTACCATGAGATGAACTCGAGATGGTTTGCCCCAGAATTCCAAGTCGGGAAAGGATTTGTCCTTGAAAGGAAAATTCAGAAGCAGATGTACCATGAGATGAACTCGAGATGGCTTGCCCCAGAATTCCAAGTCGTGAAAGGATTTGTCCTTGAAAGGAAGTTGGAAGCAGTTGTACCATGAGATGAACTCGAGATGGTATGCCTCAGAATTCCAAGTCGTGAAAGGATTTGTCCTTGAAAGGAAGTTGGAAGCAGTTGTACCATGAGATGAACTCGAGATGGTATGCCTTAGAACAATTGTACCATGAGATGAACTCGAGATGGTTTGTCCCAGAATTCCAAGCCATGAAAGGATTCTTCCTTGATTGACTGGCTCTTGGAGAATTTGGCTTCGAAGTACCCTTGAGGTAGCTTGCCCCATAATGAGCGTTGGAGCGACTTAACTTGTGTTGATTGAACATTGGAGGGGTTTTCCTTTAATCAAAATAACCTCTGGATGGCCTGCCCCTGGTTGGTAGAATCTTGAGATGATTCACCATGTTTAACCCGATTCCTGAATGATTTGTCCCATGATCAACTAATGCTTCAGGGACTTGCTTTAAGCTGGCTGATTCCATAATCATTGGATGTCATTGCCCCTGTTCGATAGGGTTATGAGGTGTTGTCAATTCCAGCAAAAATTGTTGAATGACCCAACCCCTTTGATTACTCCTTGTTGGAATTTCCTTGATGTCAAACACTGACTTGCAGTTAAAACTGTTCGTTCACAAATGGTAATTTTAATGTGATGCCCATGCAAGTTTTTCTAAAATCAATCATTATTGGAATGATGTGACAATGTTGATTTAGCTGATGTATGAAAGATATAGCAAGAATATGACACCAAAACAAGTGATTAGCAAATTTGTAGGAGTCAGTTTACGCAACCTTGCTGTAGTATGCTTTCAGAATAAACCCCGCCTCAATTAGGTCTTTTGAGGGTTATACGTGGTCTGGTTCACGGTTATATGAAACAAAGGGTATAAGGCTCAAAACTTTATTTGTACCCACCCTTTCTTCGTGATGATCTTCAGTCATACGTTCAGTTAAATTGATACACACATTCATCTTGGCAGTGAAGATGAGGATTCGAGGTCTTCTTGAAATGGCAGTCACCTTATTTTGCTTTTGATGGATGCCAACGACCTTTTGGTTTTTGATATGGTGTCTGTTGTACCCCAAATTTTTACCCTTAGATGTCATCTTCATTTTTGCATCTTAGGTCAATCATCTGCATTGTTTAAACTAACCCATATCTTGCAGCTTGTTTCTTTTGTGTTCAAATTAGGGTTTCCTTGAGACATGTCAGTCAATGGCTTTGATTTTCATCAAGATGAACCCTATAACCCTAATTCATGATTCTATGGTTTATCAAACATCCTCAAGAGTCTCCTAAGAACTTTAGATGTGAAGAAAGAAGCAAGTTTACAAGGGTTGACCTCAGTGCATTCACAGTCAAAATTAGGGTTTGACTGAGACCCCAATCCTTTGGAAGTTTGGTTCAAATGAAGTGTCAATGGTTTTAATCATCATATAATGTCTCATGAAGTGTTCAAAGTATCCACATCAAGTTTCATGAGGTTTCTTGCAAGAGAAGTAGGGTTTTGACCATGAAAGGTGTCATTTGTGTGATTTTTCCCTAATAGCATATTTTGAAATGACCATAACTCCTAAACCACACATCCAATTGGAGTGACTCAAAGCTCATTGGAAATCTATTTTCAAGATCTTCAATTTGTTCCATATGACTTTTTGTCAAGAAATGCTTGGTTTTTGAGTTATGAAGCTTGCAAGATATTTTGACCAACACTTAGAAAATTTTCAGCACTTTTCATCACTCTTTTTCTTAACTTTAACCTCATTTTTCACCCATTTCCATTTGAATTCAAGACTTGGGCCCCAAATGAAAGTTGTAGAGCATGATGAGAGCTTTCCAACCATATGTGGAACATCTCATTAGGATAAACCATTCTCAAGTTATGAGGTTCCAAAGATGGGCACTTCAAGTTGTCAAATTTCTATAACTTAGAAATTTTCTAAGTTCATTCTGGCAGCTTGGTGGGCACGTTTTGTAAGCCATTTTTCTACCAATTCAAGGCATCATTTTAACTACCTTTCAACACCAACATTGTAGTATGATGCAAGGGCTTTCATTAGAGCCAAAGAGCATGAGATTTGGACCACAAAATCAAGAGATATCATGCATAGAACAAGGCCATGCGAAACTGATTTTGCACCAAGTTACACATCCGTTTTGAATTTGAATTTTATTCTCTCTCTCCAAGTACAATCTGCAGACCCTCACCACATCTTTTCCAACCTTTCACTTTGCCACCAAACCTGCTAAAAGCAACCTGCCAAAAGCACCTTCATTGTACTTGCTAATCAACTTTTACAAGCAAGACAAAAGGAACCCTTGTGTACATGCTACCACAAACCACACCACAAGATGCTGAACATAAATCCCCTCTATTCTGACCTAAATTCAAACGAGCAAGCACACAAAAGCAAAGCACTTGGCTCAAGGAGATTCATTCAAATCAACCATATCCTTCTCATGGATCTTTTTCCTTTGAGGAAAACCTTTGTCCACTAAATACTCAGCAAGATTATCCAGCCAAGTTTGACTATAAAAGGAGGATCATACTCCCTTGTTCTATCATCAGAAATCATTCTTAAACCTCACTTCTCTCTCTCATCCATTTGTTCTTGCTCCATACACCTCCAAAGAACACTCCAAACTACTGTTTCACTCGTGCACTTGTCCTCAAACTCCACAAGCTTGCTCCATACACTCCAAAGAACACCTCCAAACACCTTGAACCTGACTGTAATTACTCCATCATCACATACCATTTTCACACCTTCATTTGCAAAAACAGTGCTGCAAGAGTTTCCACTTAAGTTCTCCCTCATTCAACACCACAAAACCTCTATGAACACTCCATAGAGAACCGCTAAATCCTCAAACAGATGCTGTAACACCATACACATCGCTGTCCATTTCAAAGCTCCAACAAGCAAAAGGAATTGGGTTGAAAGATCCAGGCACATTCCAAATATGCTCATCATCTGCACACTCTCTACAAGGGACTAACAAGGTTCCAGAGGGTGATTTTTCCATCATTTACAAGTATTATAAAAGGGGCCTTGGACCTACTCCAAGAGGTAAGCCTTGAAACTCTTGAAACTCATAAGCATGCTTTAATATAATCTGTTCTTTGATGCTGTCATGTGGTTATTATTGTGTTTAAGTGATTTAAAACCATTGCATTCTTGGTATGGCTTGTATGTTTAAGTTTCTAAGCTTCTGAAATTTATTGTATGACCACTGGTTTTGGCCTTCACATAACTTGTATGATTAGCTTTAGGGAAAACCAATGGTATATTCAGAATTCTGGATCTTTACTGATCAATTTAGACTACTAGTTTATGAAAAATGATGGAGAATTGAGTTGGAATGAGGCTGGGAAAGAAGCCATGCGCATTTCTCTTTTTCCACGAAAATGTTTCAGTTGTTGTTCACGTTGCATGGGAAAATGGAGGGTGCGTGGAAGGTGGTGATTGGCTGGGCATGTTTTGTCACGTAGTGATTTAAATTTTGGGTGACCGGTTGTTATATGTTATAGCATGTATCATTGTTACGTTTTCTATGTGGTTTTTCCATTCGCTTGCATAAAATATATATTTGTGAGGTGGCTTATACAACGGATGTATAGCCACCCCAGTGGTAAAGACCATGCGCTTGTAAACAAAGGGACTGGGGTTTCGAATCCCCCTCGCCCCAATCCCCTTTGTTTTGTTTTTTTCCTCTTTTTCAGCTTTCCCTTTGAAATGTGCCTCGCCCTAATTACTATCCGCACACCCCCAGTTCCAGGCCCATATGCTCACCCTTCACAAACCCAGTTCATTTCTAAAATACTAATGCACCCCCT
>JALAZF010001114.1:0-163316 GCA_022829125.1 Lathyrus tuberosus
AAAAAGAATATGGAAAATGGAGGATGTGTGTTGACTATACCGATCTTAACCGGGCATGCCCGAAAGACTCTTACCCTTTTCCTAACATCGACCAGCTGGTCGACAATTCTGCAGGTTACAAGCTATTGTCCTTCATGGACGCCTACTCAGGGTACAAGCAAATCCCCATGGATAAGAACGACAAGCAGCATACAACCTTCATGACCGAGTCGGGCAATTACTACTACAACATAATGCCCTTCGGCCTGAAAAACGCCTGCGCGACCTACCAACGGGTGATGAATAAAGTCTTTCGGGGAGAGATCAGCGATATGCTCGAGGTCTATATGGACGACATGATCGTCAAATTCGCAGAGGAAGTCAACCACTCTGCTCATCTCAAGAAAGTATTCGACACGGCGAGGAGATGCCGCATGAGGTTCAATCCCGACAAATGCACCTTCGGCGTTCGGGCGGGTAAGTTCCTCGGTTTCTACCTCACAGAGCGAGGAATAGAGGCCAACCTTGACAAGTGTAGGGCTTTCTCCGAGATCCCAACCCCGAACTCGAAGAAGTCAATACAATCACTGAACGAGATGCTGACGGCCCTCTCCCGCTTCGTCGCCAAATCCGCACAATACACACTCCCGTTTTTAAAGCTTCTTCGATAAAAAGCAGCGTTTGAATGGAGCGAGGAGTGCGAGCAGGCGCTCCTCCACCTCAAACAAGTCCTGTCGCAACCCCGGTCCTCTCACGGCCGGAGAACGGGGAGACACTGTTCTTATATCTCGCCATCGCGAGCGAATCGGTCAGCGCTTTCCTCATCCGGGAAACCCCGGACGGGCAGAAGCCGATTTACTTCACATGCAAAGCCCTCCAAGGCCCCGAGCTCAGGTACCAGAAGATTGAGAAAGTCGCCCCTCGCCCTCGTCACTGCGGGCAGGAGGTTGCGCCATTACTTCTTAGCCCACACGGTCGTTGTAGCGAACCGAGCAGCCAATAAGGAAACTCCTCGGCCGGACCAGACATGGCAGGGAGAATGCTCCGATGGTCGCTCAAACTTGCCGAGTTCGACCTCCAGTACGAAGGAAGGAAAGCCCTGAAGGCTTAGGTATTGGCCGACTTCGTGGCAGAAATGACCGTCCCGGAACCTTTGACCAACGGATCCCAAAGATGGACAATCTACGTCGACGGGCATCCAGCACGAAAGGGAGTGGGGCGGGAATTATCCTCGAGAATGAGGAAGGCATCCTGATCGAGGTCTCTCTCGAATTGTCCTTCCCAACTTTGAAAAACCAGGCAGAGTACGAGGCTTTCCTCGCCGAGCTACGGTTGGCCGAAGATCTCGGCGCCAAAGAGGTCAAAATCTTCACCGACTCTCAGCTGGTAGCCTCACAAGTCTAAGGAGAGTACCAAGCCAAGAACGACAGCCTCATCGAATACTTGACCTTGGTGAAAGAAAAGATGAAGAACTTCATCTCCGCAGAAGTAACCCACATCCCACGCGAGCACAATACCCGAGCAGATGTCTTGTCCAAATTGGCAAGCACAAAGAAGAAAGGCGGAAACAAGTCCGTCATACAAGAAGTACTTTCTCGCCCGAGCATCGACAAACCTGCTCCTACGTCGGACGTGAACGCCATTGGGGACAGTAACTGTTGGATGACCCCGGTATACGAATACCTCATGACGGGCAAGCTACCCGACGATCCCAAGGAAGCGGGGATGGTGAGGCGGCGAGCTTGCTCGTACACAATTATCGAGGGCAAACTATATCGTCGAGGCTTTTCTATCCCCCTTCTCAGGTGTGTCGAAGAAACCAGAGTCCCTAGTATACTCCAAGAAATCCATGAGGGGATCAATGCCTAACACCTCGGCGGGCGATCCCTGGCCCACCATGCAACAAGACACCAAGGAGCATGTCAAGAAATGCGACTGATGCCAACGACACGGGGACTTGCACCTTGCCCCTCCCAATGAGCTCAAAACATTGTCATCCTCATGGTCGTTTGCGTGGTGGGGAATAGATATCCTCGTGACCCTTCGTCGTGGGGTCATACCAAAACAAGTACCTCATCATCGGCATAGATTATTTCATGAAGTGGATCGAGGCGGAAGCCTTGGCCAAAATCACAGCCTTCAACATACTCCGTTTCTACAAAAGGAACATCCTCGCCCGATTCGGCGTGCTCCAAGCGATTGTCACCGACAACGGGACGCAGTTCACCGACAGGAACTTCCAAGACTCTATCACCAAACTGGGCACGAAGCAACACTTCACGTCGGTCAAACATCCTCAGACGAATGGGCAGGCCAAAGCAGCGAACACGGTGATTCTTTGAGGATTGAAACGCCGACTGGGCCGGTGCCTGCCCACCAGTTGGGCAGGCCCAACCCAATAATCTGGAAGGCCCAACAAGGCCCATATTTACCCCATACATCGAGCACGTGCCACCCTCCAGTAAGGTTGGGCACGTGCAACAGATACTGTCGAGCAGAGGCATCAAGCCTTGCGGAACACATCTCTCCTCGACATCCA
Source organism: Lathyrus tuberosus (assembly GCA_022829125.1). Taxonomy (NCBI): domain Eukaryota; kingdom Viridiplantae; phylum Streptophyta; class Magnoliopsida; order Fabales; family Fabaceae; genus Lathyrus; species Lathyrus tuberosus. Next base: position 2,519 of record JALAZF010001114.1, read on the forward strand.
TGAGCTCCTTCCCGCGAGGACACGTTTTTCTTGTAGCCTCCCACCTCCGAAGGATTCGGTATGCCCACCTTCTAGAGATCTCGGGACCGTTATCCCAGGGCGAAGACCACGTGCTGGTCTTCACTACGCCACGTAAGGCCCTGACAGTTGCTTGGATTGGGCCTTGCAGTCCGGCCCAGTGCAAGTAACCGTTGGCCCCCGCGCTGGGGGCTCTCTATAAATACCCTCTCACTTGAGAGGGTCAGGTTACCTTACATTCTAACTCACACCTGCTTTCTGTACTTGCCTGTTTCTCTGATCTTTCCTGACTTGAGCGTCGGAGTACCTTGCAGGTACACCCCCCCTCCCCCCCCCCCCCCCCCCCCCCCCCCCCCGCCGTATCATCATCACCGGAGCTGAAGATTTCACGACGCTCTTGGCCACAATCATACTGTCTGATCCAGGTACGATCAATTGTAATACTTGTAATATCCCAAATATAATCTTGAAATTATTTAATTGAGTAATATTATAACATCCCAAATTATAAATTAAATTTTATTTCAAAAATGGAAGTAATCCCCATTATCCCAAAAATATAGAAAAATCATCTCAATTATTTAAACATATGAAATAAATCCCAATTATTTAAGATATATATCATCAATACCAATTATTTAATTTGATCATTTAGAAATCCAAATATAAATTAAATCCCAATTATTTAAGAAACATCAAAATAGAAATTAAATCCCAATTATTCACGAAATAAAACCAAGTATTTAAATAAAAGCTTATAATATCCCATAAATATCAATAATCAAATTTACGAAATTATAGAATGTAAAATCCCAATTTTTTTAATTAAATAATTTCTAATAAATTCCAATATAGAGTAAATCTCAATTATTAAAAAAATGTAAAATGAATCCTACTATTTACGTAATTAGTAAAATACCCTTAACTATTGAATTAAACCATTTTATAATATAAAAAATATAAAATAATCCTTAATTTAATTAAACAACTTTAAAACATTACAAAATAATAAAATCCCTAATTATCAAACAATATCCCAAAATAAATAAAGTAACCCTTAATTTATTGATTATAACAATTTTTATAAAATAACCCTTTAATTATTATATTCCTAATTATTTAATAAAAATCAAGATTAAATAAATTAATTATCCAAAACCTAATAACCTAGAGTGACACTAATTATCCTAGCTTAAAGCCTAATGATGGTTATTGATTTGATTAACTAGAATAATTGAAACCATGGAGTGCGTTCTATATTAAAAAAAAGTAATGGGCCAATAAAAAAGGGGGTGCCAATAGGAAGGAAGAGGCCCACGGACAATCTGAGGCCGTTTGGGAGGAATGAGAGTCACAAAGAATGAGTAAACCATTTACTCTCTCTGGGCTGTGTGATCTAGATCACAAGCTCCAAGATCTCTTGAATCCTTGCCCTTGATCGTATCTACTAGTGAAAATAAACCAAATGAAGCGAGAATCTTGATGCTCAATCGGAGGACACGATGGTCGCACGCTTACTAGAACAGTCAAAGTCTTGAGATCTTATGGTTATAAAGGGGGCACGCGTCCCTCATCTGTCAGCGAAGGGAGGGGGTATATGAACGAATCCCCCCTCGGATCTCCCTTATTTTTGCACTCTCTTTCTCTCTCTAATCCTCTCTATCTCTCTCCCCCTATCTACGCTCTCTGCTTCCTCTGATTCTCTTCCATCCGATCATCCTTCTTCTCCCCTCGTCGTCGTCCCGTCCACCATAATCCCCAGATTTCCGGTTGAAGCTCAACTGGAATCTGCAACCATGTTCATCTGGGTGATGAACAACAACCCAGAAAACCCTTCATGCTATGAACCTTAACCTGGGTTCTTTAAGAACCCTACGAGCCCTAACAATAACCTGATGAACCCTAACCCTACGAAGAACACTAAACCCTAATTAAAACCTAGAAATTCCCAAATTAAACCCCAAACATCAAATTAAACCCAAAATCAAATCAACAACAACAGATACAACATCTACAAAAAAATAAAAGCTATGTGGTTACCCTCCTTTGTCGTGACATATTAAGTTGCCTCCCCATCTTCTCCTTTTTTTTATTGCCCGATCTCCCTTTCTAATCTCTCTATTGTCTCTTGCAGGTGATTTTCCTGGAGTTTAGCTCGAAGATCTTAAGGTTTTGATGTGAAACCTTAAGTTCAGAAGTGTGAGCTTTGGTGAAGGGTGGTGTTGCGCAACAATCACTTTGTAGGGTTCCAAAATTTGTTTCTCCCCAATTGTGTCTTAGTCTTAGGTATTTATAGAGTTATAATTTAGGTTTTAGAATGAAGTTATATTGATTTGTTTTAGGAATTTTGGATTTGATTGTGTAATATTCAGATTTTATTTATTTGATTTGATTGTACTTTGAGATTTAGCTTTTTGTTTGCAATTTTAACGCCTTTTCAATCTCTTTGCAGCAGATTTCAAATGATAAATAAAAGATTTTATTCTAGAAATTATTTGATCCAATTTTGTTTTTCACTTCACTGATTTAGGGTTTTAGATTGGGGAAGACGAATCCTCTTCCCTTGGTTAACTATTTTGACCGCCAAAAAAAAAAAAAAATAAAAACAAAATAATAATTAACTAAAACTTGAATAATAATAATATCGATAAATAAATCCTTAGGAATTAAACTCATTAAGCCTAGGTGCCAACCCGACCTTCCTTTAATAATAATAATAAAAAATCCTGATCATTAATTTAATCCTCAATTTAATAATAACCATAGTTACCCACATAACAATCCCAAATAACCATAACCAATTAATAAAATAATAACCCAATTTTCCTACTGACCTTATTAATATATCCCAACCTAATAAATTAGATAAAACTTTAATTAAAATTTCTTCTCAAAATAAATGATAATAATCATGTATTAACAATAGAAATTATGCACAAATACTAATAATAATGTTGTTGATTTAATCCCTAAAAGTCAATAAAATTACCCCTAATACTTACCCTCTTATATAAATTAGATAAGCTATCATTAATAACAATAATCCCTTTTTTTTCACAAAAATATGTAAAATACTTTGATGACTTGACTATACAACCCAACTCAAATCGGATTAAAACCCAATCATCTAAATACCTTAATAACAAGAAAGCCGATTAACTACCAGTTCAGTTATACTAACCCTGGAGATACACCCCTTACGCCTAAATGCATCTAGAAATGCTAATATCCCCAAAAGCCCACACTGATAAGTGTTAGGGAACAAAAACAACAATACCCCTAACAATCATTACACCCCGATTGACTATGACCACAAAGTCACTAGAGGTCAAAATGGTCTCTCTCTTTGACTTTTTAGGTTATGGGGAGGACTATACGACTGCAAAAATCACTGGTCAAAATTTAGGGCATGACACGTATTAAACCGTAACAAAAAATACTACAATTATGAGAAAACAAATTAATATGGTTTTCAAAAATAACGTTTGAACAATGTCACACTATGTTAATCAATTTTCAATGAATTAATAAACCAAAAATGACTAAGACAATTTATCAAAACACATAGTGTGCGATCAATTTATCAAATACTTGGTGTACTATAAACACCAAGATGGTTTTCTTTTGGGTTGATAATATAAAAAACCAATTGCAATTGTTTCTTCTCTATCTAGGTTTTATTGTATCATTAAAGTTTTTTTGAAAGAGTTTTTCGTAGTATTGCAATTGTTTCTTCTCTCTCTAGGACTTAGAGAGAATTTCATTGTATTCAATTTTCTTAAAGTTTTTAAATTTTAGACGACTGATAAGGTCAATTGTTTCTTCTCTCTCTAGGACTTAGAGAGAATTTCATTGTATTCAATTTTCTTAAAGTTTTTAAATTTTAGACGACTGATAAGGTTATGTTGTACTCTAAATTTTTCAGAAGGAAAATTCTTAGTTGTAAGAAAAAAGTAAAAATAAGAAAGCAACGAATAAATATCATCCATTCATTATCACCACTATCCTATGATTCATATTAAAAAGAAATAAAATTTATAATAGATTAAAAATTATCCTTTAAAATAAAATAATGATATGTGTACATTTTTGCCTTTCTTTTTCAAATTGTTTCGTAATAAATAACAATACTCTTTTCAAAATAACTTGTTTTTCTAAGTTGTATAATAAATGTCTTAATATTTTTCAAGGTTTGTTGATAAAACAGGGAGGAAAAAGATTTTGTAGTTCCTTTGAAAAACAAATAAAATTTTAAAGCACAATCTATTAAGGATCCTTTTCAAAATGGAGATGCAAAAAGTGTCAAATTGGATGTCAGGTGATAGTCCATTCGCCTCATATCCTAGTTTTTTCAAGCAATTATCTTTTGTGTGTTGTGGATCGATATATATATATATATATATTATGTTTGAATTTTATCCATTCTAAATTATGTTTTATCACATCTTGAGGAGATACAAATTACTTTAAGAAACAAGCAATAAATTGTAGGCCCGCATACATGCATCATCTTCATTAGTTTCAAATTTACATACTAAGAAGTTTTTTGATGAGATACATCTTACAGACGAGTCTTCCAATTCTGCTCATATAACTATTTGCTGATTAACATAACAGACATTATTTTTAGAGGCAATGTGATAGGTTGAAGGTAGATCTCACAAGGTGCACCATTAAGCTCATATAAATGAAGCAATGTTGATCAACATCATTCATGTATCATCATTATAATTATACAGTGACTATAGGTGAATTAAGCGTCTAAACTGAATAGGGACTTAAATTTTGACTTTAGTGTCCGAAAATAGGGTCACAAAAGGATTTATGAGTTAAAGGTTGCACATAGTAAGATCTATCTTTGATTAATCACAATGCCTCTAAGAGTAATATTTTTTATGTTGATCATACTTCTAGTAATATGAGATGAATTTGAAGACTCGCCAGCTGAGTGTATCTCATGAGAAAATTTCTTTCTTAGAAACTGTAAAGTAAATGTGGGTGAAACAGATATCCAACAAACAGTTAATTTGCTTGATTCATAATGTAATTTAAGTGTCATGTTTAAATGATAAAAACAGAAGTCTTCAAGATATAGTTTTTTTTTTATATATGTGGTATCCGACCAGTCAGACCGACTAATCCACATTGAGAGAGCTTTCGCCCCCCACGTAGCCCTTGAAGGTTGTTTTTGGTCCCGTGCTCCTTCGAACTCGCGACCCCAAGGGGAGCAAACCCTCATAATGTATTTACTATATCAATCCTCAAGAACACATACCAAGGAAATAACTTAAGAAATTTAGGTGAAAAATGAATAGATTGTTACATGTGATTCAATTTGACATCTAGGCCACTCTTTTAGGAAACAACATTTTTTTCACTCCATTTTGTTTCAACTATCCGAAAAATAAAAGGCAATCATAATATAACTAGATAAAAGCAGTGACCTTAAAAAATAAATAGTACAACATAACAAAACAAGTTCAACAAAATTTTATTTTTGATTGGAATGTGGTGTTAACTCCCTATATTAACGTTAAAAATTAACATAAATATTTTTATAAATACATTCCTCAAGACATATATGTAGCTTTTTTACATGGTACAGTCTTTTATAAATATGTATTCTGTCAATTTATTAAAAAAATCGGAATTGATCATTATATGTTGAATAATATGATAAGTTATAAATAACTATTATATTTTTTAAATTTGAAGTTACAAGTTTAATTAAATAAATAAATAAATATATATATATATATATATATATATATATATATATATATATATATATATATATATATATATATTGAAAAAGAGTGCTTTTTTAACAAGAATGAGAGATCAAGAAATGAAAACCTTTTATAAATGAAAAAAAGGTGGCTTCTTAAGATATGTATTAAGAAAATGTATGTGTTTTAATTCACAGACATAATCTCTACCTTCATTGAAGTGTAAGAGTATTTAGTATGAAGATATAATACAATGAATGTCAAGGTTCGAATGTTTTTTTTTAATTATACTTATCATGGTTATAGTGATAAGTTGAAGAGAATGAGAAGAGCATACCTTTTTTTATACCTTTTTTATAGACACAATAAAAGTTGATGATTTGGCTTCTAAATTTCCTCACGCTTCTCCTCTCTTTTTTATAGACACAATAAAAGTTGATGATTTGGCTTCTAAATTTCCTCACGCTTCTCCTCTCTTTTTTATAGACACAATAAAAGTTGATGATTTGGCTTCTAAATTTCCTCACGCTTCTCCTCCAATGACATATTTCTCTTCTTTGAATTCCAATTTATATAGGTATATATGTCATAGAATCTATTTTTATATTGATTTTTCTATATTTTCCTAATTTTTATTTGGATTGATACGAATCAGCCTTCTTTTTTTTTTTTTTTTTTTTTTTTTATAAGCAATTGTATTAATAGGAGAAAAAGGGGATCTCCAACCCAATACAAAAGGACCAAAAGGACTAAAAGAAGTACAAGGAAAAATTATAAAAAGTCTAGGGGATTTTTCACCCACTCATAAAGATTACATTTAGCACTTCCTATCTCCAACCATCTCCAAGAAGTTAAAACTATCCTATAGAAAATTGATTCAATATCACAAACCTCATCTCTAAAAAGGATATTATTTCTAGTAGTCCAAATGCTCCATAAAGCTACCACCCAAACAAAACACGGCATTCCGTCCTTAATAGATTTATCGAAGTTAGATAACCAATCCAGCAAATGTAATGCAGGTGAAACTGCAGTACTAGAAGAAAAACCAAACCAAGTGAAAACTCTATCCCAAACCTTAGAGACCTTGCTGCAGGAAAAGAAAAGATGGGTGTCCTCCTCATCCTCCAAAAAACAGAAAGCACAGACTTTAGAATGAGGAGAAGAAATGATACCTCTTCTCGCAAGATTCGCTCGCGTTGGCAATCTATTCAATAACGCACGCCAAGCAAAGACACTAACTTTCACCGGCACGTGAGTATTCCAAAGATTGGTTATAGCTTCCTTATTATCCACAGACAGCAACATACCTTTAATCTTCTTGTTTAATTCATAATAAACAGAACTAACAGAGAATCCATGCTTAATATCCGGCAGCCAAACCCAAGAATCTCTATCCCTACGCTTCAGCCTCACCTATTGTGTTAAATCCCGGAGGACGCAAATCGCACGATGGTCAGCCTCCGTAGGCTGAACTTCCAGTCTTTCAAAATTCCACTTCCAATCTTCTTCTTCCCAAAACCCCATATCAGAGATTATACTTTCTTTCCTAGGTTCCGCAGAAAAAAGCCTCGGAAACACAGATTTAAGTGAGAAGTCACCACTCCAAGAACTAAACCAAAAAGATAATGAGTCTCCTCCTCCAACTTGAGGTCTAACAAAAGAAGAAAAAGAATTATCAACTAGTATGTTCTTCAGCTTAAGCAAATCTTTCATCCACAGAGAAAATTTCTTGTTACAACCTTCAAATTCTCCTTCCAACATTCTGACCTGGAGATTACCATAGCGAGAAACCAATATCTTCCTCCAAATTTCATCACCACTATTAAGGAACTTCCAAAGCCACTTGACCAACAATGCCTTATTGAAAAGGCCGACGTGCTTAATCCCCAAACCCCCCTATTCCTTAGATTTACAAATATGATTCCACTTGACCCAAGCTATACCTTTATTATCTTTGAAACCTCCCCAAAGAAATCTTCTTTGAATCGCTATCATTTCCTTGACAATTTTAGACGGAGCTTTGAAAAAAGATAAATAATGAATCGACAGATTAATGAGGACGGAATTAATAAGGGTTACTCTTCCTCCAATCGATAAATTTCTCCCAATCCACGAGTTAAGTCTAGCTTTAAGACTCGATAAAACTGGTTTCCAAAACACAAGTTTCCTATGATCTCCTCCGACGACTAATCCAAGAAACTTAAACGGGAGCAGACCAGATTTACAATACAGGAAATTTTCGGCTGCAAGCATGAATGAATTGTCGAGACCAACTCCAAAAAGGCAACTTTTCCCAAAATTTATTTTAAGACCCGAAACCAGTTCAAAGCCACGAAGGATAGCCTTAATAGCCCACAGATTAGAATGCTTACCTTCACAAATTAATATGGTATCGTCCGCAAACTGGAGTACCTTTACAGAGTCAGCTGCGCTAATACTAAATCCAGAAAAAATATTATTCAACGAGGCTCTTTTCACCAAAGCAACCAAGGATTCAACCACAAGCGCAAACAAAAACGGGGCTAAAGGGTCCCCCTGTTTTAACCCTCTAGTAGCCTGAAATTCTTCCGTAGGACTTCCATTGATCAAGACCGAGATGAAACTAGAACAAACAGCCCCTTTAACCCATCTTATCCAATTTGGACCGAAATTCATAGCTTCAAGAGTATTAATAAAAAAATCCCAGTCCACGCAATCATAGGCCTGCTCAAAATCTACTTTAAAAAGTAGACAGCTTCTCTTTTCTCTTCTAGCCATATCTATTACCTCATTGGCCACAAGAACTCCATCGAGTAAGTTTCTTCCTAAAATAAACGCCGTTTGTGACGGTGAAACCAACTTATTAACAACCAAGGAAAGCCTTTTAGCAAGAACCTTAGAAATAATTTTGGAGATACAACCAACAAGGGATATTGGCCTAAAATTCGCAAATTCCACAGGGTTATCCACCTTCGAAACCAGGGCAAGGAAAGAGGAGGTAAACACCTTATAAAGAACACCAGTCTTGCTAAATTGCTGAATACAATTGGAAATATCATGGCCCACAAAGTCCCAACTGTCTTTGATAAATTGAAAAGAAAATCCATCAGGACCAGGTGATTTATCTCCATCACAATTAAAAGCAACAGACCTAATCTCTTCAAGCGTAAAAGAACCCTCCAAAGAATTCCTATCTTCAAAACTCAGTTTGTTTAAAGTTGATAAGTCCATTGCAGGACGGAAATAATCAACTCTGCTGAATTTCTTCTTAAAGAACTCCACTGCAGCCTTCTTAATAAGATCTGGTTCTTCCAAGCAGCTCGCATCAACGCCCACAGCCAAAAGAGAATTCACCCTCAATCTTTTCTTTAGGGAAGCATGAAAAAAATTGAGTTAACATCTCCCTCCTTTAGCCACTTAGACCTAGATTTCTGGAAAATCATACTCTCTTTTATTCGAACATTACTCCAGAACTGCTCCTGTAACTCCACCCTTTTCTTAAGCAATTCATCCGAAACTTTAAGATCAAAAGAGTCCATTACCAATTCTATATCATTAAGGTTCTCCACACTTTCCTCAATCTTAAGGTCCCTCCACCCGAAAACATGAAGATTCCACCACTTGATACGCGCCTTTAGAACCTTGAACTTTTCTTTAAGAACAAACGAAGGAGAGCCCCGAATCTCAGAAGTAACCCAACACTCCTTAGCAAAAGAAAGAAAATCTTTATGATCCAACCAGCAATTGAAGAACCTAAAGGGCTTAGGTCCCCAGTTGGCTGAATTAGACTTAAGCCAAATGGGATGGTGATCAGAAATATCACGCACACCAATATGTTGAGCTTTAAAATCCCACTCAATAAGCAGAGATTCACTAACAAGGAATCTATCTATCTTACTACAACTAGTGCCATTAGAATTATACCAGGTGAAACGATTCCCCACCGATGGAAGATCAATAAAATCCAACTCCTCTAGAAAGGAATTGAAATCAGCACAGTCTCTGGCAGAAAAAGTCCCTCTGCCCTTCCTCTCCTCTACCGCCCTAGTAGCGTTGAAATCTCCTCCTAAAAGCCATTTTCCTGGTGCAGCCTTATTTTTGAACGACAGAAGGTCCACCCACAGCTTCCTCTTCTCAGCAGCCCCACAAGGGGAATATACATTCACCACATAGACATTAAGCCCCTTCCAAGAAAGATTAGTGCAAAGAAAACCAGAACCCCTAAAGCTCGAGATGGGTAAAAACGAATCTGAATTCCAGACTGTGAGGAGGCCACCAGATAACCCCTTGGCATCACAAGCAGACCAACCAAAAGAATCATTGCCCCACAAACTCTTAACAAGTGACTCAGTCATTAATTTAACTTTCGTCTCTTGAATCAAACAAATCTCCACTCCTTCTTTCCTCAAGGTTTGACAAATTCTTCTCCTTTTAAGAGGAATACAGCACCCACGAACGTTATAAGAAACAATTATCATAAGAACCCAGTAGCTACAACCTTCTTACCTGCCAAGACCTCTTTATCTCTGTCTTCCAAAACTTTAACAGCTTCATCAAACTTATCACCCGCTCCCAAGGCTTCAATTCCAAGAATTTCAAGCGACTTCCTAACCTTTTGATGGACATCAGATAAGGCGTCTTTACATTTTTGGTTACACCTAAGGATATCTGATTCGTCGATAGACATGCTAGGATCCGAGACGAGACGAGAGTGATCTCCAACCTTCAAAACAGATGGAACGGGATGGCCAAGATTGAGCTTAGACAAACGCGATTTACCTTTAATTTTTGGATGCTTAGAACGTTTCGCTACCGGGACCACTGAAGAAGAATGAAGGAGAGTGGAGTAGAAAGATGGGCGAAACGGAATTTGGACTCCATCATAAAAAATAGAAATGGGTTTTTTCTTTTTCCTTTCTTTAGGTCCAACAAGCGGCCCAACCACTGGCCCATAAGGAACAACAGAGGGTGAAAGAATTGGGCCAGACTGGGAAGAAAGGTCAGACACAACTCTCTCCCTTCGGTGGGTCCCACCAGCCCCCAAAACAACCTCACGCGCCTTTAAAGCCGGATCTAAGTCAACCAAATCCACCAAGGTATCCCTACGACACTGTAATACCCCAAATTTTGACCACTAAGATTTCCCATCATTGTGCAAATCATCAGCACAATATGGATGTACCTTTGTACCTCATTAGTCTCCCCAAAGATGCGTGAGCATCCACTACAATCAAAATTAGGGTTTCAAGCCCTCTCTGAGTGCTTAGACAAAGGATCAATCAAGAAATGACATGATCCTCAACTTGTCTAATCTCTTAAACATCCACAATGGATCAAAAGGGACTCCCACTTCAAGAATTAAGCACAAGGCTGCTCCCTTCTAGGTGGATCAAGTCTCAAGATCGACAGTGTCACCAAATTAGGGTTTTGGTCGACCCGGGGCCTCCAGATGGAAATTTTCATCTGGGCACAAGGCAATGATCCAAAACATGACCTAATATACTTCATGGAACCTCATGAACCCATGCATCAAGTCAATTTTGCCTCAAGGGATGCATTCATCAAAAATCAGGAATTAGGGTTTCTTGACCTAATTCACCCCTAAGTTGACTTTTGGGACAAACCATGAGCCAAGACCTCAAGAGATGATTTGAGGGTCTCTAATATACCATGTTGATCCATTTGGAACAATGGATTAATCCAAGAAGCTTGGGCAATAAGTCTCAATTTCATCTGCACCACAATTAGGGTTTTAAGGGAAAAGTTAACTCTAACTTTGACTTTTGACTATGACATGCTCCCAAACCCTAATACATGATTGAATATACCCTATGACACCCATGGAAAATGTCCATCAAGTTTGATTTAGGTCAAGGACATGATTTCCTGAAGAATTGCACAGTTTGGAATTCATCTGATAAAAAGTCAACCGTGCACAAAAGTCAACTTTGACTTTTTGAGATTATTCACCAAAATGGATTTTTAACCCTAAAATGATGTTAATGTATGATTTGAATCATCATTCATTAAGAAAAATCAAGAAAAGTGAGATAACTTGTAAAAGGGGTAACCATAAAACTTTGAAATTTTTCTAAGTTAAAAATAAAGTGGCAAAGGTACCAACTTTGAAAGACCATAACTCCTAAACCACAAGGCCATTTTTTCTCATCCAAAGATGGATTTGTATCCCTCATTATCACCTAGAAAAACTTCAACTACAAGTCATTCCAATTCATTAAGGATTTTGAGTTATGGAGTGATCAAAGTGGTTGAAAAGTGAAAATGTCATTTTTTCCAACACTTAGTGAAATTTTCACTAAGTCAGATTCTGCTTCACTTTTTGCCAAATGTAGGGGGATTTTTCACTTGGAATCAAAAGAGATCAAAACCAAACTTGTTCAAACAGTTGTTGTATCATGTAAGAGCTTTCCAAAATGGCCAAGAACATTGCCAAATTCAACCTACACCATGAGATACAACAATGCCAAGTTGCCTTGCTGAAATCTATCAAGGCAAGGCAGAATTTGCAACTTTGGTCGATTTGCCAAAATCAGCCAAATTCAATTGCTCTTATCCACTTGGACACCTCAGAGGATTGAATCTAAAGGGGACAATCACTGAGCCAAGCCTCCAAAGTCCATGGAACAAGAAATAACATGTTGAACCTAGAATGGCCAAAATAGGGACAAGACTCCAAATTTGGATTGAAGCATTCAATGGAAGCATCAAGGTGGCATGGACTGAGCCATTCTCATCTGAAATCAGTCAAGACTTATCCAAGACCAAGGGAACCAAAGCTCTGTGCCCTAACCTCTAGTCAATGGCTAGAGGAGACTTGGATTTTGATTTGCCAACATTGGCCAAACCTACTTACCAGCTGCCATGCACTATTCCTTGCAAAACAAACTTGCTCTACTATAAATAGAGCTCAATTGTGGTCAGTTTGAGTACACCAAAGCCATCTAACAGATGCTTTCCTCAAAATCTCTTCTTTCACTCCAATTTTGCTTTCTAAGGCAAGTCACTATCGGGTTTTGAATTTGAGAGCAATTCCAATCAAACCAATCACTCACACACCTCACATACATCACATATGAGCTGATCAAACACTTAGATTACTTCTGAAACATCAATTTCACAAAATCACCAGCTGGTTGCTCAAGGTTTTAACCAAAGTGCAGCTGAGGTGCCACAAAATGATCCAGCCAATTTCAATCAAGTCCAACCATCCAAACACAATCCATAGGGTGTAGGGAAGCTGTTCAGATCATCACCACTCATCTGTAACACCTCCAAATCAAAAATCACTTTGAACTTGCTGTCACGACTTGGAGGTAAGCACATACTTGGTCATCTCTCAATCTATGCATATTTCGTCGCACAATAATTTGGCCATATGTTCATAATCATGCATGGAATGTTTTCCCTCAATTAATTGCATTGTTTGAATCGTGTATCAAAAATCCTAGCATTCATGCAGAAATTAGGGTTCTTGAGGTCTCTTCGTGATTTCTTGTTGTATGTTTAATTTAAATGAAATTAAAGTACATAGACATGATCGTGAGGTTGAGACGAGCATAATGATATGTGGATTGCATGATATGATTAAGTATTCATGGAGATTGGATAGAAAATGCAAATCTGAGAAACCAAGAACACGCGCGTGTTCTTCAGCTTGTTCTTGGCGCCATTTTAGAAATTCAAATATTTGAATTTTGTGATTTTGTTTAATTGATTCAAAAATTAATTTCTCTCTGAGTTTTAATGATTTTGAGTTGATTCTTTTTTTAATAATTCACAAAAATATTAAAATATTTTATTTTCCCAAAAAATCCCAAAAATATTATTTATTTTATATAATTGATATTTTTGCAAAGAATTAATATTTTGATTGTTTTTGACATTTTAAATATTTTTTCTACATTGATTTTGCAACTTTTAATGCTTTCTAATTATTTTGTAGGTCAATACTTAATTTTTGAAGCATTAATCCAAGATCACAATTTGTTTTCCATGTGTTAAACAATTTTTTATCATTGTAATTGAATTTTTATTCAATTAAATACATTTTGAAAACAAATTAGGGTTTTGGATTAATTCAACCCTCATAAATCATTTTCAAAACTCATGGGCCTCTTGAGATTGTGTAAGACCCATCCCCCCTTGTACAAAAACATTTTGGGCCTCACTCATTGTATAAGTCCCTCTGTACAAGTAAACGGCGCGATCGTCGCCCGTTTAAAAATAAAAATCATCTGGGCCTCTCCTTGAGCTATAAGACCCATTCAAAACACTTTGGGCCTCTATTAGAGTGTAAGACCCAATCCCCCTTTTAACCAAAACATCTTGGGCCTCACTTTTTGTATAAGTCCCTCTGCGTTAAAAGAAAACCTCGGCGCGATCGCCATTTTTAAACGAAAAATCATTTGGGCCTACCCTCGTGTTATAAGCCCCACTCTTTTCTTTAAACCTTTTTGGGCCTCTTGAGAGAGTGTAAGACCCATCCCTTTGTACAGAAAACCATTTTGGGCCCCAGTCACTTGTATAAGTCCCGCTGTACAAAGTCAAACAGTGCGCTCACTGATAAAACCCTGGGCCTCTCCTTGAGCTGTAAGCCCCAAATCTTTCTCTTTCAAAGCACTTTCTCCTTTGATTTTGAATATACTGTTGTTTTCAATCTTTCTTTGTTGAACAACTAACCAAACAGCATGGAAGCACTCCAACCGAGTAAGTGGTTATCGCTTTCGTTTACTGCTTTCATATTATAAACTGTATTGTGGGGCTGCTCACTGTAAGTCTCCTTTCATAAACTCATATCTACTGTGTAATAATAGTATAGATATTTCGAGTTTCCCCGGCAACTACGTCTAGAACTAGGTGATGCCTTTTCATTTATTCGTAGAAATAGACGCCTAGATCCCCAATAGGAGCACCAGATACAGTCTTCTCTTCGGCTGTCCTCCTTAGGGATCGTCAAGAAGCTCTACTCCCCTAGATGAATGTATTCTCCGTGAATGGCATCTTTGAGTTTCTTCCAAATTCTCGAACTTTCCTGACTTGATCTATTCCTTGTGGATAACTTGCCTTGAATGTCTCGGGGTTTGGGTACCCACTACGGTCATAATCTTGGACCTTAACTAAGGAACCCTCTTTAAAAGCTAAAAGTCACTGGATAGTAAACCTCGCACGTTTACCAGTGGTTTTTATCTTTAAAAGAGTTATCTCTCCTAATGGAAAGGAGATGATAGATCCACGGGCTTCTTAAAAGCATCGGCCTCCTCTTGGGCATTATTCAAGGACACTACGGCTTCTTAGAAGTATTCACAGCCTCCTCTTAGGCTTCGTATAATGATCTCTTCCTCCGGGAATGATAGCCTCCTCTTGGGCTTCGTACAAGGACCCGTCGGCTTCTTAAAAGTTTCCAGCCTCCTCTTGGGCTTCGTACAAATTGTCCCGACGACCTCCTAGAGGTATAGGAACAGAACCTAGTCATCCTCATAGAACAGTCCTTTCGTAGAGTCTACTACTGTTTCTCAAAGCATAGTACAAAAGATAAAACTCTAGACTTGGACAGTCTAATTTCCTTGAGTCTCAAAAACATTCTCAAGTGACCCCCTTCGTTAAATAGGAAGGAAACCCGCAGACTCGGACAGTCTCAATACCCTTTGGATTTCCCATTTCCTCAAAGCGAAGGAAATATCCCTGATCCTCAAATCAAATCCCTGAGTACAGTGTTGCTCATATAAGAACTGATTTTCTCTTTTAAAATCAGTATATTGGATCTGTCACTCAACTGAAACAAACCTTTAGCCTCCATCTCGGGCTTCGTACGAGATACAAAAACACTCTCTTGTTGAGTATCAAAGACTCCCTCGTTGAGTCAAACAAACAATAGCCTCTATCTCGGGCTTTGTACGAGACACACAAAGACTCTATCATCGGGTCAAAAACTTTTAGCCTCTCTCTCGGGCTTTGTACGAGACACAAAATAGCCTCCTCTTAGGCTTTGTATAATGATTTTCCTAGCGAAAATTAGCCTCCTCTTAGGCTTTTGTATAAGAAAACCACTGGTTGATCCAATCAACCTTTTAGCATCAAAGCTGTGCCTCGTTCACAGTACACAAACATCAACAACTCCTTTCCCTTCATCTAATCGCTGTAAGTGGCAAGCCTCTAGATCATCTATATCCATGCCAATGTCCTTCTTTTAGCATGAGAAATTCCTAAGGAAATATGGCATTGCTCTACACTGAGTTAAAGTCTTCTCCTTCAGGTTAAAACCTTTTCTTCGGAAATTATGGCATTGCTCGGATCCGCGTATCCCAGTTAAAGTAATTCTCCTTCTCCCTCTTTAAAGATGACAAATTCTCTCTAAAGTCGAGGTCTTTCAGCTTCACGTCTTGGGCTTTGAACAAGACACAAATAGACCTTTCAGCTTCACATCTTGGGCTTTGAACAAGATACAAACCATCTTTCGCTTCACGTCTTGGGCTTTGAACAAGACACCAAAAACCAATTTCCTCCCATAGAATAGGAGGAACTACGAACGCTCTGATTTCCCTGTTTCGGTAAACGGGAATACGTAGGCATAAGATCGAAAGAAAAGATCTTAGCGAGCGCAATCAACAAAAAACCCAAATCCCATATCTCCATCAATCAAAAGAAGTAATTCAAAAGCATCAGTCCTAACATCCTAATCCTTGTTCCCCGCCAGAAACCTTCTGCCCAGGTAAAAAAAAGAAAGAAAATAGTATTGGCGAAAATACAAATAACCAGTACAAAGGCCCCCCACATTGATAGCATTCGTAACCTAACAGACCGCTGTTTAAACTCAGTATGCAAAGCAGGGTTAATTGGATACATCTATTTCCCTTCCTTATTCAACTCACAATAGGATAAAAAATGAATTGACCTGTAGTCAAAGCTCAAACCGCAGAGAGCGACCAGCGCTTAAGAACCGCGTCCAAAATCGCTCGCTACAGAAAAGTGGCGCCCACCGTGGGGCCGAATCTTCTTTCTTAAACGTTTAAGGTAGAAACCTTGGACAAACCTTTTTTCTCTTCACTTGTGTGCATACCACAGATTGGGGCTTCCGCCGGGGAACCCATTTCTGTCAGGAACTTAGGAATCATAGCTTTATAAATCTAGGATGATTAGGACAAATATATATACTGCTTTTCCTAATTGCTATACGTGTTTATTTTTCTGTTACTGGGAATGCGTGTGATGCCGCATGTGGTGAGAATGAGTATACACTTAAGATAAGTGATGGCGACGGGGTTGACCATCAACCTCAGTGGAGGCTGACCAACGCAACCCATTCACTCTTCTAGCCAATGGGCCGGTTGTTAAGTCTGAGAAGCTGAGGAGCCAAACCCTTTCGTAGTGCGGAAACTATCGGAAATAGTTATTACGCGATACTACCCTCATTTGATGTTGGTGATCTATTCTCGGTGAATGGCACTTACTCTAAGATTGCTTTACAACTCGCTGGCGATCCGCTTGTTGTCTTGCTTTCCTGGGAGGAGCTGATGATAATGAGTACAGGTACAAAAATCACCCTAGTATAAACCTTTGGGGATGGGTAGAGCCTTGAATTCATGACAACGACCCTTTGACCCCATGTTTTTTCTATGTTTTTGTGTGCTGCATTCATGCATCCATTTAATAAAACATTAAAACATTCAAAAAACTTCTCTTCTAGTCTCTCTGTTTTTCAAATTAAACTAAGATTGTGATTGCAAATATCAGAGAAGAGGATTACGCTAATGGATTTCGGTAGAAGGAGAACTCGCCAGTATACCTTTAAGGTTCCAAAGCTAGAGGATTTAAGAAAGTTAGCGAGGATGATCGTTAACCCAGAGGCTTTCAGAGCCAAGCACGGTGGTTTGCTACCACTATTAAGAGTCCATGTGATTAAGGGGATCATGGACGCACTCATTCAGTTCTACGATCCGGTTTATCACTGTTTCACATTCCCGGATTACCAGCTATCACCAACGCTGGAGGAGTATTCTCATCTGACTGATTTACATATCACTGATCGAGCTCCGTTTTCTGGACTGGAAGAAATTCCAAAGAATCAGACTATTGCAATAGCAATTCATTTGGACGAGTCTGAGGTCAGGACTCACATGACCACTAAGGGTGGCATCCAAGGTTTGCCGACCCAGTTCTTGACAAAAAAGGCTCTATACTTTGCTAGTATAGGGAACGAGACTGCTTTTGAAAGCATCTTTGTCTTGCTCACCTACGGGTTATTTTTGTTTCCCAACATCAATAACTTCGTCGATATCAACGCCATTAAGGTTTTTCTCATTGGAAACCCTGTGCCGACTTTGCTCGCAGATGCGTATCATTCTATACACTTGGGAAATTTGTACAGCGGAGGGGAAATCACATGTTGTGTACCTTTGCTCTACAAATGGTATATCTCTCACTTGCTCAAGTCTGCTGCTTTTTGGGATTGCAAGAGTGTCTTACGTTGGTCACAGAAGATCATGTCTCTCACCAATTCTGATATAGATTAGTGTAATAGGATTTATGAGGGAATCAGAATCATTGACCGTTGTGAAAACTTCCCCAGCGTACCCCTCATAGGAACTAAAGGAGGAATCAACTATCATCCGATATTAGTTCTTCGTCAATTTGGATACCCGATGAGACACATCCCACTGGGTGTTCATCTGGAAGGTCTTTTCTTCAAAGAAGGAGAAAATGACAGAGCACTAAAGATGGAAATAGTGCAAGCTTGGAAACATGTTCATAAGAAAGGACGAGAGTCTCTGGGAAAACCGGACTGTGTCTCGGTGGAGCCTTATCTCCATTGGGTACAAACCAGAGCCCTCAAGCTAAAGATGCCTTATCCTCGTTACGGAATTCTTCCACCGAGGGAAACTGTCATGTACTTCA
This sequence comes from Lathyrus tuberosus, assembly GCA_022829125.1. Lineage (NCBI taxonomy): Eukaryota > Viridiplantae > Streptophyta > Magnoliopsida > Fabales > Fabaceae > Lathyrus > Lathyrus tuberosus. The sequence goes on from JALAZF010001114.1 coordinate 21,160, forward strand.
TGACAGAAACTGAAAAGCTTCAGGTTACTCTCAACAAAGTTCAAAAGGAAAGAAGATCTTGGAAGAACAAGTACCGCACCCTCGACGTAGAGTGTATCCAAATACAGCAACTACTAAAAGAGAAAGATGCTCTGATTGAAATTTTGAAGCAGCATGCTGTAGAGAATCAAGATGACCAAGGGAATTTGCTCACTCCTTTCACTTGGCAAAGGAATGACAACCCGACAATGGCCTAGGAGCCCCGGTCAAAGAAAAGGAAGATACCAGAATCAGCACCCGGTTTCTCCTCAAAAAGGACTCGGGACCCATTAGTTTAGGTTTCTGTTTCTGCACTTTGTAATCTACTGTATTTCCATTTCTGTAATCCTTTGAATTTCAATAAAAAGGGGTTTCCCCACTGTTTGATATTTGCAATCTAATTGTCGAAGTTTATTTTGATTAAACCAAACAACAATTAATATAATCATTGCATTCATCATTCTCACATCGCGTATTCTTTTTCCCTACGAATCTCACGTTTGTGTCTCGATTCTAGAGTCAAACTGTCTCATTCGTATAATACTCGGGCCAATCGTCAGAAAAGGATGGATGATCTTGAGGAAGAAAACAGAGAGTTGAAAGAAGAGATCGTCGCTCTGAGAGAGGATATGAGAAAGCTTCGTAACGACATGCAAGCCATGGCAGAAGCTCAGCTACAAAGAACTGTGATCTCAGAGATCACCTCAACGCCCATCATAGAAAAGTATGATCCTAGGTATCAGATGCCGAAAGATCGTCCTTGGGGCATGCCTGTTAACTATATCCCGGAAGGATATGTTCCGCCGATCGCTAAGGATCAGGGAATCACAACAGAAGCCGCTGGGCCTGAAGGTTACAAACTTCGGGAAAGCGAAGATGCCAGGGGCATACTCAAGACTCCTGAAGGTTACAAACTTCGGGAGGCACCAAGACTTACTGCCGTAGTCACGGTACCACCCCCTGTGGTGCACACTGTCCCGGAAGGACAGATTCCATAGACACCTTCTGGTAAGAAGGAAACTATGTTTGACAGAATGGATGAATTCCAGGAGCAATTCTTGGAAATGCAGAAAGAGCTGCAAGCCATTCGCGGTCAGGATCTATTTGGAAAGGACGCCGCAGTCCTCTGCTTGGTCCCAAATGTGAAAGTCCCGCACAAGTTCCAAGTGCCCGACTTTGAAAAATACAAGGGTAACTCTTGCCCTCAGAGCCATCTGGTGATGTACGCTCGGCGGATGTCAGCTCAGACGGAGAATCAGGACCTGCTGATTCACTACTTCCAGGATAGTTTAACCGGTGCCGCACTCAAATGGTACGTGGGTTTAAACCATACTACGATCAGTACATTCAGAGATCTTGATACTGCTTTCGTCCAACAATACAAGTACAATTTGGACATGGCACCCGACAGAGATCAACTCAGATTGATGTCGCAAAAGGAAAAGGAAACCTTTAAGGAGTATGCTCAAAGGTGGCGTGAAATTCCCGCTCAAATTTGTCCACCTCTTGAGGAAAAAGAGATGACAAAGATCTTCTTAAAGACCTTAAGCTCATTTTACTATGACCGAATGGTTGCCAGTGCGCCCAGTGATTTCACCGAGATGGTCGGCATGGGTGTACATCTTGAGGAAGCCGTCCGAGAAGGACGTTTGGTAAAAGACACTAGATCGACGAGTGGTACTAAAAAATACGGTAGTGCTCTCCCTAAGAAAAAAGAGCAAGATATTGGGAATATCTCTCTCGGAAAGCAAAGGCGACGTTATCAGCCAGTAGCAGTTGTTACTCCTGCTATTGGCCCCGCGCCTATTCCTATGTATCAGCCTCAGGTTGCGCAGAGCCAACCTGACCAACAAAGGACACAACAGTCTCTTCAGCAGGCTCGTCCTCCATATAACAACAATTGTACAACACGGCCACCAGGATTTGATCCTATACCCGTAACGTACGCAGAGCTGTTTCCGTTACTGCTGGCTAAGGGGCACATTCAGACTAAGTCTCCCATTTCAGTTCCGGAAAATCCGCCTTTTTGGTTTAAAGCGGATCAAACATGCCCTTATCATCAAGGAGGTTCAGGGCATAACATTGAGACTTGTCTCAATTTCAAATCCGACGTTGAAAAGCTTGTTAGGAGCGGGCTCTTATCTTTCAAAGATACGAATCCTAATGTTCTTACGAACCCGCTGCCTCAACACGAGAAAGCTGCAGTCAATCTGATTGAGAAAGAGACTAACAATGTCTATCAAATTCATGATGTACTCTTATTGGGGACCAATCTGGTCAAGATGCATTGTAGACAGAGTGGATATGGCCATGTACCACCTCATAATTATCACCAGTGTGATATCTGCTCTAAAGACAACCAGGGATGTTCTGTAGTGCAAGCAGCTCTACAGGAACAAATGGATCTTGGATGGATCCAAGAGCACCGAGTTCGTGGAGTTAACATGGTTTACACGAATTCCAACGTCATTCAAAACCATGACATCCGTGCGATGAATGCCAACTTGGTGGCGATGCACTCAAGGCAAAGCCAATATCATAATCTGCCGCGGCACGATTACAGTTCCTGTCTGATTTGATCGGTAAACAAACAGGGATGCTCTTTCATACAAGAGGCCCTTCAGCGTCAGATGGATCTTGGATGGATCCAAGACTACCATGATAGGAACTCCTATCAAATCAACATGGTTCAGATCTTTGACGTTCGCGTGATCAATACCAACCTGGTAGAGTTACATGTTGAGCAGGTCCGACTCAGATTCTTAATATCACATGATTATCAAAACTGTAAAGCAGGTTGCGAAAATGATCGAGGTTGTACCCTTGTCCAGGAGGCACTTCAGCACTTGTTAAATCACTGGTGGATGCCGATCTATATGGACAAAGATACTCAGCAGATTAGTATCAATAACAGGAATCCTACTCGTCGTCAAAGTCAGGATGTCCGATCAATGGAAGATAACCTAGTGAGGTTACATTGTATTCAAAGTGGGCGTGGCCAGGTGCCGCCACACAATTATGACCGTTGTAGCGTCTGTTCGGAAAGTAACCAAGGGTGTTACCTTGTGAGAGCAACTCTTCAGGGTAAGGTCGATCATGGAGAAATTCGTCCATATCCAGGTTCAGGACCCATCATTTGGTCGCCGAACTACCTTGCCGAGCAAGTTGAGGATGTTGTCACGATCTCTGGTCATCACAGGACCAGGGATGTTTTTGCCATCATCCCTCTACTTGACGAATCTAGATTTCCCAACCGGGAACGGATCAAGGTTACCTATGATGGTCAGAAAAATCAGAAGGTTCCCATAGGCATCTATCTACCGGGGCCACTACCGTATGAATCAACTAAGGCGATCCCTTACAAATATGGTGCAATAACAATTGAGAATGGAAAGGAAATTCTATTACCCTCCGTTGTAAACATTGCAGACATCAGTCGAGTAACACGGAGTGGTAGAATCTTCAACCGAGGGGTTGGGGAAGTTAACAAGGAGAAGGAACTTCAGACAGAAGCTCCCGATCCACCAGTCGGTCAATCTAGTAATCCCGACATTTCGAAAAACGATGAGATGCTGAAGCTCATCCAAAGGAGTGAATACAACATTGTTGATCAACTGTTACAAACTCCTTCAAAGATCTCGGTATTATCACTGTTACTCAGTTCAGAAGCCCACAGGGAGGCTCTACAGAAAGTCTTGGAACAAGCCTTTGTGGAACAGGATGTAACAATCAGACAATTCGATAGCATTGTCTCTAACATCACTTCCTGCAATAATTTGGGATTTAGTGATGAAGAATTACCTGAAGAGGGTCGCCGTCATAACATGGCGCTCAACATCGCAGTTAACTGCCAGGGCGATGCTTTAGCCAACGTACTGGTAGACACAGGGTCAGCCCTGAATGTTATGCCGAAGTCCACTTTGACGCAATTATCATTCAAGGGCCCTCCGATGAGAGTCAGCGAGGTCGTCGTCAAAGCATTCGACGGATCCAGAAAAACAGTTATCGGCGAAGTTGATCTTCCCATAACTATTGGTCCTCACACTTTCCAAATCACTTTCCAAGTCATGGACATCCGGGCAACATACAGTTGTTTATTAGGAAGACCTTGGATACATCAGGCTGGAGCGGTTACTTTAACCCTCCACCAAAAGCTAATGTTCGTCAAGAACGATCAACTTGTCACGGTTTGTGGGGAACAAGCCTTGCTTGTGAGTAGCCTATCATCATCTACTTGTGTGGAACCCGAGGAGGTTATTGGAACTCAGTTCCAAGCACTATCGGTGAGCAAGGACAATCAGTTCAAAGAAGGAACTTCAATTTCTTCATACAAAGATGCTATCAAAGCGGGCGAGAGTACCGATACGACAGGATGGGGACGACTTGTCATTCCTATCGACAATAAAACAAAGAAGGGTCTTGGTTTTTCTGCAACCTGTACCCAGACAGTTGGCAACGATGAAAGTCTTCATCCCCTTCCAAACTTCTTCCACAGTGGAGGTTTTCTCCACCCAGTGTCTCAAGCAGTGCATGCTATCAATGAGGAAGATCCCTCTGACACAGATGAAGAATGGAAGTCCTATCTTAACAAGGATGGTTATATGTCTCAGGAAGAGGTGCCTATGCCTTTTTGCTTTCCTACAGAAAGTCCGAGATTTATACCAAGATCAGATGTCGAAATGATCTACGGAGATTATGATCCGGAAGGATGCCGTGCTCCGCCAAATTCATTAGAGGAAGACACTCTGATGAAAGACAACTTTGATCACAATTACTATGGCCCGATGGATGGTCTGCCAATGTGGCAGCCTTACCTAGGAAACTTGGGGCAAGAAATTCAGTCGAGTAATGAAAATCAGCTGATCGTCATTGAACAGAATACCTGTGTCCCCGCTATGTCATGGGATCAACACTCAGGTCATTCCAGAACTACTCAACATGACGATGAATTCGCAACGTTTGCAGGACTAGAATTCATCAACTATGCTTTTCCTGAGGTCAACGTCATCGAGAGGGATGACTTCTCCAGTTCCAAAGAAGTTTTGGACACTCTGGGACAACCAAGTGGAAAATACGACTTTATGGTCAAGTACACTGCTCCCGAAAGCTCTCGTATCAGGCTCGAAGATATCCAGTCAACTGGATGGGGAGATACAGCTGAGAGCACCAATGCTGTGCAAAATGCAACAGAGGAATCCTCCTACAACAATTCTGCTTGGGAGACAGATTCCAATGATCCTGCTCCACCAGAAATCAGCGTCATTTCTGAAGACAAATCAAGGAAGGTGCCAGACTTTGTGATTCACCGAGGAGTTCGCCGCAATGGGTTGCTGTCGAGGTTCCGAAGGTCGTTCGCCAGTCAAAGTAATTGCCATCTTTAACCTTTCACCCTGACCAGGTGAAACGGATGTTTTGATAGGGCTCGCTTTTTGTAAATTTCCATCTTCGCTTTGCCCAAAGCGACAGAGTTTTGTTTTATAAGGCTGTAGTTTCAAGATTCGACTTGTTCATTAATAAAATAACATCGTTCTGTAATTTCCGCATTAATTGCTGTTTTCTCTTTTTGCTTTTTCAAAAAATGGTAATCCTAAAAAACATTCAATAATAAAAACAAGCAGTAAAATCAAAACACTGCACACACTTGCATTTTCTCTATCTCTTCTAAACACGAATCATCACGTCATGCAGATTGCTTGTTTTATACCCTGTTGAAACATACGATCCGATGCCTTCTCCCAACTTTGAGTTCCCGGTATTTGGGGCTGAAGAAGAAAATGACGACCAAATTCCAGAAGAGATCTCCCGAATACTCAGACAAGAGGAAAGGTCCATTGAACCTCACAAAGAGCCATTGGAAATGGTAAACTTGGGTTCAGAAAAAGAGAGAAAAGAAATCAGGATCAGAGCACTGCTCAGTCCAACTGCCAGAGAGGATCTGATAAAGCTTCTCAAAGAATTCCCCGATGTATTCGCTTGGTCCTATCAGGATATGCCAGGGTTGGATACCAGCATCGTGGAACATCACTTACCGTTGAGATCGGAATGTCCGCCAGTAAAGCAAAGGTTGAGACGGACTCACCCGGACATGGCCATCAAAATCAAAGAGGAGGTACAGAAACAGATCGACGCGGGTTTCCTCGCTACATCTGAATATCCTCAATGGTTAGCCAACATCGTACCCGTTCCCAAAAAGGACGGAAAGGTCAGAATGTGTGTTGATTACAGAGATCTAAACAAGGCAAGTCCAAAGGACGACTTTCCTTTACCACACATTGACATGCTGGTTGACAGCACATCAAAGTTCAAAGTATTCTCCTTCATGGATGGATTCTCGGGCTATAACCAGATCAAAATGGCGCCGAAAGACATGGAGAAAACTTCGTTCATTACCCCATGGGGTACCTTTTGTTACAAGGTAATGCCGTTCGGTTTGAAGAATGCCGGGGCAACCTATCAAAGGGCCATGACTACTCTGTTTCATGACATGATACACAAGGAAATCGAAGTGTATGTCGATGATATAATTGCAAAATCAAAAACAGAGGATGAGCACGTTGAACATCTGTCAAAATTGTTCGAACGTCTAAGAAAATTCAAGCTCCGCTTGAATCCTAACAAGTGCACCTTCGGTGTCCGTTCGGGGAAATTACTAGGGTTCATCTTCAGCCAGAAAGGAATTGAAGTTGATTCTGACAAGGTCAAGGCCATTCAAGAAATGTCTTCTCCGAAAACTGAAAAACAAGTCAGAGGATTCCTGGGACGTTTAAACTACATCTCCAGATTCATATTCCTTATGACCGCGACGTGTGCGCCGATTTTCAGATTACTCAAAAAGAACCAGGATTGTGTTTGGTCAGAAAATTGCCAAACCGCCTTCGATAGTATCAAAGAATATCTGTTGAATCCTCTGATTCTATCACCTCCAGTGGAAGGGAGACCACTGATCATTTACCTCACAGTCCTAGAGGACTCAATGGGATGTGTACTTGGCCAACAAGACGAAACTAAAAGGAAAGAGTCTGCCATTTACTATCTAAGCAAGAAATTCACCGACTGCGAGACTCGGTACACAATGCTTGAGAAAACTTGTTGTGCTTTGGCTTGGGCAGCCAAACGTCTTCGCCAGTACATGATTCGTCATACTACTTGGTTGGTCTCCGAAATGGATCCAATCAAGTACGTCTTCGAAAAACCTGCTCTCACGGGAAGGATTGCCCGTTGGCAGATGTTAATATCAGAATATGACATAGAGTACCATGCTCAGAAAGCCGTTAAAGGAAGTATTTTAGCCGATCATTTGGCTCATCAACCGATTGACAATCAAGAATCAATCGGGTTTGACTTCCCAGACGAAGATGTCATGTATCTAAAGATGAAAGATTGCGATGAACCGCTACCCAGTGAAGGGCCAGAACCAGGTTCCCAGTGGGGACTTATCTTTGACGGAGCAGTCAATCATTATGGAAACGGAATTGGGGCAATCATTGTTACCCCTCAGGGTTCCCACATTCCTTTCACTGCCAGACTTACGTTCAAATGTACGAACAACGAGGCCGAATACGAAGCTTGTATTATGGGTCTCGAAGAAGCGATTGATTTAAGGATCAAAAACTTGGACGTATACGGCGATTCAGCCTTGGTTATTAACCAGATAAAAGGAGATTGGAACACATACCAATCAGGATTGATTCCTTACAAAGACTATGCAAGAAGGTTGTTACCCTTCTTCAACAGAGTCAACTTTCATCACATCCCTCGTGATGAGAATCACATGGCTGATGCATTAGCCACTCTCTCTTCCATGATTAGTGTAGGTCGATGGAATGACATACCTAAGATCGACATCATGCGCCTTGAACGACCCGCTTACATCTTCGCGATTGAAGCAGTCATAGACGACAGACCTTGCTATCACGATATCAAATGCTTCCTTCAGAAACAAGAGTACCCATCTGGGGCACTCAGAAAAGACAGGAAAACCCTCAGAAGATTGGCTGGAAACTTCTTCCTGAGCGGTGACACTCTTTATAAGAGAAATTTTGACATGGTCTTGCTCCGATGCGTCGACAGACCAGAAGCAGACATGCTCATGAAAGAAATTCATGAAGGATCCTTTGGCACTCATGCCAACGGACACACAATGGCGAGAAAAATTCTCAGGGCCAGGTATTATTGGTTGACCATGGAATCCGACTGCTACAAGTACATGAGGAGGTGTCACAAGTGTCAGATATACTCCGACAAAATTCATGTACCGCCATCACATCTCAAAGTTCTCTCTTCCCCATGGCCTTTTTCCATATGGGGAATCGACATGATTGGTATAATTGAGCCCAAGGCTTCAAACAGACATCGGTTCATTCTGGTAGCCATTGACTATTTCACCAAGTGGGTCGAAGCAGCGTCAGTCGCCAATGTAACCCGACAAGTGGTGGTCCGATTTATCAAAAACAATATCATCTGCCGTTATGGTGTTCCAAGCGAGATCATTACTGATAATGGATCTAACTTGAACAATAAGATGATGAAAGAGTTGTGTGCAGAGTTCAAGATCGAACACCATAACTCATCTCCCTACCGACCCAAGATGAATGGAGCGGTAGAGGCGGCTAACAAGAACATCAAGAAGATCGTTCAAAAGATGGTTGTAACCTATAAAGATTGGCACGAAATGCTAACCTTTGCTCTTCACGGTTATCGAACATCTGTCCGCACTTCGACAGGGGCAACCCCTTTCTCTCTAGTATATGGCATGGAGGCAGTTCTCCCCATAGAAGTAGAGATCCCATCAATCCGGGTATTGATGGAAGCTCAGCTCACCGAAGCTGAATGGTGTCAAAGTCGACACGACGAACTGAACCTGATCGACAGAGAAGCGAATCACGACACTATGCCACGGTCAGTTGTATCAACAGAGAATGAAAAGGGCGTTCGACAAAAAGGTCCAACCTCGTATTTTCAGAAAACGAGACCTTGTGCTCAAGAAGATACAATCATTTCTCACTGACTCTTGGGGCAAATGGACCCCAAATTATGATGGCCCCTATGTGGTCACAAAAGCTTTCTCAGGCGGCGCCTTGAGACTTGCAACCATGGACGGAGAGGAATTTGCCTACCCCACGAATGTTGATGTAGACAAGAAATACTTCGCCTAAAACTAAAAGAAAAAAACGTCTCGGTGGATTGAAAACCCGAAAGGGCGGTCCAGGCAAAAGTCAGAGACATGAAAAAAATCATCCCGATGGATTGGAAATCTCATAGTACAATCCAGGAAAAAATTAGGGATAATGGCAAGTAACTATGTTCAACAGAGGCAAGTCCCTCAGTAGCAGTTACATCATCCATCGGAGGAAAACTCCAGTCAAGGTCATCTTCGACGGAAGCTCAGGATGTCCCGAACTCAAAGTTGGTAGAAGGATAGTGGTCGTTATGTTTCAACGTAGCCCTTTTCCCTGTAAATTACCATTTTCTAACTTTGTATATACTCTTTGGAATCACGCGTTTGGCTGATCTCCATCTTATCAATAAAATTTGAGCCCTTGTGCTTTTGTTTGTAACTCTTTACTTGTTTTAGCTTTACAGAACGACGTTGTTTAAACTTAATCAGCGATTCTTGAAATAAAACAAAAATAAATTTACTTGTTAAACTTTTTCTGCTTTTAAATTAAAGATGGCATTTCTTTTGACTGTTGAACATCAGAAGAACATCGATCGCTTTTCCCGAAGTAAGCGAACTTCAAAGTGCAGAACCAAAGTACTCCTTCTAAACCAGTACGCCTGAATGAAGGATCAATAATGTCAGAGACCTTGTTTCGTCTGACATCCTCGGCCGAGTTCTCATCTCCTAAGCCCGGTCAACATAGCTCCCAACGGGACTATCTCTCCTAAGCAAGGTGGAATTGCTATTTTGAACCAACGGTACTTCTTCGCCCCGCGATGGCCGAGTATCCAATTGTGTTCATCCATTAGTCTGTATGCCGCGTTTGTTTTGTCAGCATATACATACGTACTTCATGCATTTTTTATTTGCATTTACATTTCATATTGCATCGTTATCACTCTAGCCGGTCTTGTCCCCTAGTGATAAACAGTTTTCTCAATCGAGTTTGTCAGTTCTTTCCTCGTCAGGAAGTGTTGCGTCCGCACAATCTCGCCACCAGTGTATCTTTAGATCAGAGTCGGCACTTGGCCACTTTGATAATTTGAACCTCTGAAAGATCAGAGAACCTTCAACAGATGTCACTCTTCGCCATCGAAGATGATATCCTTGCTTTCCTGGATTAAGGAAAATCCACAGAGAAAGCCTCGTGATCAGAGATTCGGCAGCACGCCAGTTTTGCTCCGAAAAGGTCATCGGCACCTCAAAATTGGACCCCATCATATGGTGTTTCTCTGGGAAGATCCCGAGAAAAGTATGATGAAAGATCCCAAACGAAAATAGTCTCTCAAGAGACTCGCTTTCCCCAGTAGAATCGACAAATGGCGTCTCCAAAATAGAGAAGTTTGTTTACCTCTACAATTCAGACGAATGGGTTCCCCAGCAAGTCTGACATCAAATCTTTTCCCACTCAAATGGCGTCTCCCCAAGAAAATTCGGCGAGAAGTTTGAGGGAAAACCGCTACACATAGCGTCCCTTGTCAATAAAGTTTATTGACAAAAGAAACTAAGACCAGTTCCTTGGTAGGAAACCAGGATCGAGGGGAAGTTTGTTTCCACAACTAAGACTAATTCCTTGGTAGGAGACCAGGATCGAGGGGAAGTTTACATTTTCTAAGCATCATCGCTTAGCTAAAGAAGATGAATGCGTAAGCTACCATTCATAATCACCATCAAAATTTTGGGTATTCCGATAATTAATCCTCTTGCACCCCGAATGCCCGAATCCCTTCGTCATTCACACCTTCGGGTCCAAGAAGATTAAATAGGGGCATCTGTAATACCCGAAATTTTGACCACTAAGATTTCCCATCATTGTGCAAATCATCAGCACAATATGGATGTACCTTTGTACCTCATTAGTCTCCCCAAAGATGGGTGAGCATCCACTACAATCAAAATTAGGGTTTCAAGCCCTCTCTGAGTGCTTAGACAAAGGATCAATCAAGAAATGACATGATCCTCAACTTGTCTAATCTCTTAAACATCCACAATGGATCAAAAAGGACTCCCACTTCAAGGATTAAGCACAAGGCTGCTCCCTTCTAGGTGGATCAAGTCTCAAGATCGACAGTGTCACCAAATTAGGGTTTTGGTCGACCCGGGGCCTCCAGATGGAAATTTTCATCTGGGCACAAGGCAATGATCCAAAACATGACCTAATATACTTCATGGAACCTCATGAACCCATGCATCAAGTCAATTTTGCCTCAGGGGATGCATTCATCAAAAATCAGGAATTAGGGTTTCTTGACCTAATTCACCCCTAAGTTGACTTTTGGGACAAACCATGAGCCAAGACCTCAAGAGATGATTTGAGGGTCTCTAATATACCATGTTGATCCATTTGGAACAATGGATTAATCCAAGAAGCTTGAGCAACAAGTCTCAATTTCATCTGCACCACAATTAGGGTTTTAAGGGAAAAGTCAACTGTAACTTTGACTTTTGACCAGGACATGCTCCCAAACCCTAATACATGATTGAATATACCCTATGAAACCCATGGAACATGTCCATCAAGTTTGATTTAGGTCAAGGACATGATTTCCTGAAGAATTGCACAGTTTGGAATTCATCTGATAAAAAGTCAACCGTGCACAAAAGTCAACTTTGACTTTTTGAGATTTTTCACCAAAATGGATTTTTAACCCTAAAATGATGTTAATGTATGATTTGAATCATCATTCATCAAGAAAAATCAAGAAAAGTGAGATAACTTGTAAAAGGGGTAACCATAAAACTTAGAAATTTTTCTAAGTTAAAAATAAAGTGGCAAAGCTACCAACTTTGAAGGACCATAACTGCTAAACCACAAGGCCATTTTTTCTCATCCAAAGATGGATTTGTAGCCCTCATTATCACCTACAAAAACTTCAACTACAAGTCATTCCAATTCATTAAGGATTTTGAGTTATGGAGTGATCAAAGTGGTTGAAAAGTGAAAATGTCATTTTTTCCAACACTTAGTGAAATTTTCACTAAGTCAGATTCTGCTTCACTTTTTGCCAAATGTAGGGGGATTTTTCACTTGGAATCAAAAGAGATCAAAACTAAACTTGTTCAAACAGTTGCTGTATCATGTAAGAGCTTTCCAAAATGGCCAAGAACATTGCCAAATTCAACCTACATCATGAGATACAACATTGCCAAGTTGGCTTACTGAAATCTGTCAAGGCAAGGCAGAATTTGCAACTTTGGTCGATTTGCCAAAATCAGCCAAATTCAATTGCTCCTATCCACTTGGACACCTCAGAGGATTGAATCTAAAGGGGACAATCACTGAGCCAAGCCTCCAAAGTCCATGGAACAAGAAATAACATGTTGAACCTAGAATGGCCAAAATAGGGACAAGACTCCAAATTTGGATTGAAGCATTCAATGTAAGCATCAAGGTGGCATGGACTGAGCCATTCTCATCTGAAATCAGTCAAGACTTATCCAAGACCAAGGGAACCAAAGCTCTGTGCCCTAACCTCTAGTCAATGGCTAGAGGAGACTTGGATTTTCATTTGCCAACATTGGCCAAACCTACTTACCAGCTGCCATGCACTATTCCTTGCAAAACAAACTTGCTCTACTATAAATAGAGCTCAATTGTGGTCAGTTTGAGTACACCAAAGCCATCTAACAGATGCTTTCCTCAAAATCTCTTCTTTCACTCCAATTTTGCCTTCTAAGGCAAGTCACTATCGGGTTTTGAGTTTGAGAGCAATTCCAATCAAACCAATCACTCACACACCTCACATACATCACATATGAGCTTATCAAACACTTAGATTACTTCTAAAACATCAATTTCACAAAATCACCAGCTGGTTGCTCAAGGTTTTAACCAAAGTGCAGCTGAGGTGCCACAAAATGATCCAGCCAATTTCAATTAAGTCCAACCATCCAAACACAATCCATAGGGTGTAGGGAAGCTGTTCAGATCATCACCACTCATCTGTAACACCTCCAAATCAAAAATCACTTGGAACTTGCTGTCACGACTTAGAGGTAAGCACATACTTGGTCATCTCTCAATCTATGCATATTTCCTCGCACAATATTTTGGCCATATGTTCATAATCATGCATGGAATGTTTTCCCTCAATTAATTGCATTGTTTGAATCGTGTATCAAAAATCCTAGCCTTCATGCAGAAATTAGGGTTCTTGAGGTCTCTTCGTGATTTCTTGTTGTATGTTTAATTTAAATGAAATTAAAGTACATAGACATGATCGTGAGATTGAGACGAGCATAATGATATGTGGATTGCATGATATGATTACGTTTTCATGGAGATTGGATAGAAAATGCAAATCTGAGAAACCAAGAACACGCGCGTGTTCTTCAGCTTGTTCTTGGCGCCATTTTAGAAATTCAAATATTTGAATTTTGTGTTTTTGTTTAATTGATTCAAAAATTAATTTCTCTCTGAGTTTTAATGATTTTGAGTTGATTATTTTTTTAATAATTCACAAAAATGTTAAAATATTTTATTTTCCTAAAAAATCCCAAAAATATTATTTATTTTATATAATTGATATTTTTGCAAAGAATTAATATTTTGATTGTTTTTGACATTTTAAATATTTTTTCTACATTGATTTTGCAACTTTTAATGCTTTCTAATTATTTTGTAGGTCAATACTTAATTTTTGAAGCATTAATCCAAGATCACAATTTGTTTTCCATGTGTTAAACAATTTTTTATCATTTTAATTGAATTTTTATTCAATTAAATACATTTTGAAAACAAATTAGGGTTTTGGATTAATTCAACCCTCATAAATCATTTTCAAAACTCATGGGCCTCTTGAGAGAGTGTAAGACCCATCCCCCCTTGTACAAAAACATTTTGGGCCTCACTCATTGTATAAGTCCCTATGTACAAGTAAACTGCGCGATCGTCGCCCGTTTAAAAATAAAAATCATCTGGGCCTCTCCTTGAGCTATAAGACCCATTCAAAACACTTTGGGCCTCTATTAGAGTGTAAGACCCAATCCCCCTTTTAACCAAAACATCTTGGGCCTCACTTTTTGTATAAGTCCCTCTGCGTTAAAAGAAAACCTCGGCGCGATCGCCATTTTTAAACTAAAAATCATTTGGGCCTACCCTCGTGTTATAAGCCCCACTCTTTTCTTTAAACCTTTTTGGGCCTCTTGAGAGAGTGTAAGACCCATCCCTTTGTACAGAAAACCATTTTGGGCCCCAGTCACTTGTATAAGTCCCGCTGTACAAAGTCAAACAGTGCACTCACTGATAAAACCCTGGGCCTCTCCTTGAGCTGTAAGCCCCAAATCTTTCTTTTTCAAAGCACTTTCTCCTTTGATTTTGAATATACTGTTGTTTCAATCTTTCTTTGTTGAACAACTAACCAAACAGCATGGAAGCACTCCAACCGAGTAAGTGGTTATCGCTTTCGTTTACTGCTTTCATATTATAAACTGTATTGTGGGGCTGCTCACTGTAAGTCTCCTTTCATAAACTCATATCTACTGTGTAATAATAGTATAGATATTTCGAGTTTCCCCGGCAACTACGTCTAGAACTAGGTGACGCCTTTTCATTTATTCGTAGAAATAGACGCCTAGATCCCTAATAGGAGCACCAGATACAGTCTTCTCTTCGGCTGTCCTCCTTAGGGATCGTCAAGAAGCTCTACTCCCCTAGATGAATGTATTCTCCGTGAATGGCATCTTTGAGTTTCTTCCTAATTCTCGAACTTTCCTGACTTGATCTATTCCTTGTGGATAGCTTGCCTTGAATGTCTCGGGGTTTGGGTACCCACTACGGTCATAATCTTGGACCTTAACTAAGGAACCCTCTTTAAAAGCTAAAAGTCGCTGGATAGTAAACCTCGCACGTTTACCAGTGGTTTTTATCTTTAAAAGAGTTATCTCTCCTAATGGAAAGGAGAGGATAGACCCACGGGCTTCTTAAAAGCATCGGCCTCCTCTTGGGCATTATTCAAGGACACTACGGCTTCTTAGAAGTATTCACAGCCTCCTCTTAGGCTTCGTATAATGATCTCTTCCTCCGGGAATGATAGCCTCCTCTTGGGCTTCGTACAAGGACCCGTCGGCTTCTTAAAAGTTTCCAGCCTCCTCTTGGGCTTCGTACAAATTGTCCCGACGACCTCCTAGAGGTATAGGAACAGAACCTAGTCATCCTCATAGAACAGTCCTTTCGTAGAGTCTACTATTGTTTCTCAAAGCATAGTACAAAAGATAAAACTCTAGACTTGGACAGTCTAATTTCCTTGAGTCTCAAAAACATTCTCAAGTGACCCCCTTCGTTAAATAGGAAGGAAACCCGCAGACTCGGACAGTCTCAATACCCTTTGGATTTCCCATTTCCTCAAAGCGAAGGAAATATCCCTGATCCTCAAATCAAATCCCTGAGTACAGTGTTGCTCATATAAGAACTGATTTTCTCTTTTAAAATCAGTATATTGGATCTGTCACTCAACTGAAACAAACCTTTAGCCTCCATCTCGGGCTTCGTACGAGATACAAAAACACTCTCTTGTTGAGTATCAAAGACTCCCTCGTTGAGTCAAACAACCAATAGCCTCTATCTCGGGCTTTGTACGAGACACACAAAGACTCTATCATCGGGTCAAAAACTTTTAGCCTCTCTCTCGGGCTTTGTACGAGACACAAAATAGCCTCCTCTTAGGCTTTGTATAATGATTTTCCTAGCGGAAATTAGCCTCCTCTTAGGCTTTTGTATAAGAAAACCACTGGTTGATCCAATCAACCTTTTAGCATCAAAGTTGTGCTCGTTCACAGTACGCAAACATCAACAACTCCTTTCCCTTCATCTAATCGCTGTAAGTGGCAAACCTCTGGATCATCAATATCCATGCCAATGTCCTTCTTTTAGCATGAGAAATTCCTAAGGAAAGATGGCATTGCTCTACACTGAGTTAAAGTCTTCTCCTTCAGGTTAAAACCTTTTCTTCGGAAATTATGGCATTGCTCGGATCCGCGTATCCCAGTTAAAGTAATTCTCCTTTTCCCTCTTTAGAGATGACAAATTCTCTCTAAAGTCAAGGTCTTTCAGCTTCACGTCTTGGGCTTTAAACAAGACACAAATAGACCTTTCAGCTTCACATCTTGGGCTTTGAACAAGATACAAACCACCTTTCGCTTCATGTCTTGGGCTTTGAACAAGACACCAAAAACCAATTTCCTCCCATAGAATAGGAGGAACTACGAACGCTCTGATTTCCCTGTTTCGGTAAACAGGAATACGTAGGCATAAGATCGAAAGAAAAGATCTTAGCGAGCGCAATCAACAAAAAACCCAAATCCCATATCTCCATCAATCAAAAGCAGTAATTCAAAAGCAATAGTCCTAACATCCTAATCCTTGTTCCCCGCCAGAAACCTTCTGCCCAGGTAAAAAAAGAAAGAAAACAGTATTGGCGAAAATACAAATAACCAGTACAAAGGCCCCCCACATTGATAGCATTCATAACCTAACAGACCACTGTTTAAACTCAGTATGCAAAGCAGGGTTAATTGGAGACATCTATTTCCCTTCCTTATTCAGCTCACAATAGCATAAAAAATGAATCGACCTGTAGTCAAAGCTCACACCGCAGAGAGCGACCAGCGCTTAAGAACCGCGTCCAAAATCGCTCGCTACAGACACGTATCCTCAACATTAATTGGGACATTGTAGACTGGCCCTATCCTGAGACTATACTCCAAATTCTCAGGTACTTTATGCAGGGACCCATCACAATTCACATCAAACCTTTCTGCATGGGAAACCTCTTTCTCCAATGAATCACCAACAAAGGAATTAGCAGAGCCTGCACTACTTCCCCTCATCCCTGGAGAAACCTCAAAAGGGACGGTCATGTCAGCCTCTGTTTTGTCCCCTTTGACAAGGGAATCTTCAAACTCGTCTTCATCATCAGAAGACCAATCACTTACACCATCGGAGGACGAACAAGCCTTCGAGTGATGACCACCTTCATCCCTTCCATTAATCTCCTGAAAATCGTTCAAAGACAAATGCTTCTCCTCTGATGAAAGACTTACAAAGAAATTAATACCTTTAAACTCAACAACCACTTTCTCATTAATAACCAATTCACCCTTACGTTTAATAAGCAGCCTAGCTACCGCAAAATTTCTCAAATTTTTCGTAACAGTGTCTCCTTTGACAAAGGAACCATATTTCTTAATCAAGAGATCAAAATAACTCCTATTCCAAGCAAAACAAGGTAGGCCAACACAAGAGACCCAAGAGAATCTAACATTATCAACCACCTCAGGGGTCCAAGGGTAGATTCTCTGAAATCTTTCATCACACCAACCCTTAGCCTGGGTCAAAAAATCGGAAAGGTTCCCTTCTCCCTTGGAATTCAGAAGACAAAGGCTAGCACCAAGAGGAGTGGCTATAATGTCAAAAAAACCTGCTTCGTATAACTCTTTATGAATAAAGAAAGGATTACCCAGATCGAAGACTTCCCCAACCATAGCTCTATCGAAGGAGGGGAGATCAACTAAGTCAGCATCCAAGTTAATGAAACGGGGAGGGCTTGGAACACTTCGAAACCCCACTTCCACTTCATCTATCCTACCCTTCCTCACAACATTGGCAAAAGATTCTGCACCTCGACGGGGAATACCAGGACCTCTGGCAAGAGACCTTTTCTTGAAGTCTACCACTTTGGACATCCCTGAATCGTTAGTATGTGCAAGGAGGAATCTTGGAACATTCGCATGAAGCTTTCTCCCATGAAAAAAATACCATCAAGTTTAGCAGCCAAGATACGAACGTCGTGCACTTTTCTAAATCTAGCGAAACCATAGCGTCTTCCCCGAATATCTCACTTCCCCGGGATGAAGACCTCCGAGATCACACCATAGACTTTAAAGACCTCGAACAACTCCTTGGCGGTAGTATTCTCCGGGAACTCTGAAATAAAAAAAGAGGTAACTTCCTCACCCTGAACAGCTCCTCGACCTCCATTTTCTTTCCATACCGAAACCCTCCCATAGGAAGATTTATAAGGCTTCTTATTATGCGAAACTAAATTTCAGGCCATCAAAACAAGACTACAGCTAACAAAGACCCACTTTCCAACACGGCTGAAACAACCAAGGTACCAAGGCCCCTAGCCCTAAGGCTAGGAGTTTAAGCCAAAAATACCTAGACGGTTCAACAATGCCAGACAAGCTACTAAGAAGAATTAGAGGAGAAACAGATTAAAGAGATGAAGTAAGATGAAACCCTAGAGAGAGGGCAGAACTTCTCACTCATTAAATCCATCTTTTTCTACCGGCAATGATTGAACTTGTTGATATAGCTGGTTTTGACTCTCTCTTCCCACCATTGATACGAATCAAGAGAAATAATACACCCTAAAAAAGAAAACAAAATATATTACCATCTAACTAATTCGTAATTAAACTCTTTTGTCTATATGTGTATATAAAACCAAATATTTATTCAAAAGATGAATCTTCTTTCCCAATTTAGTTATAATTTTATTGGTAAAATTTATGGTAAATATCATATATTTACTGTGTGAATAGGGTTTCCTTAATTTCTATGACCAGGCAGTATTATTTTTCTATAAAACAACTTTTACTTTTTTAAATTATATATTTAAAACTTTAAAAGTTAAGGAAATTAGTTTTTCTGGTCAAATTACTTAATTATTTTATATTATCAAAAATACTGAAAAATATTTAAAAAAAATTACAATTTTAGTAAAACAATATATAATTTACTTAAAATATACTAAGAAAAAAATTTATTCAATCTTAAGGATATATTGAATAATTGATATAATAATATATCTTTTTTAAGATAATTTCTTATTTTTGAAAAGATGTTTGCCTAGGCCAAAGGAAATAATGTCGTTACTATTTACAAGCAAAATATTTCAACATCTATGGAAATATTATTTGTTTGGATGTAGATGCGAATCATTTTTGCAACGTTTGAGGCGTATCATCAAGAAAAATTTGTTATATTGAATGTTTTTCTTTCATTAATTCAAAAAGTTTTTGTTATACTGGAAGGGATCATTTGGCCCACATATACATGTACCACATGGAGAGGATGAGAATAACGTCTGTCATGAGACCCCTACGTGCAGACCTACGAATGTTGTAGGTTACCTTAATGGATCATTTGTCCCATCTGAAGCTAGATTCAAGGTGTCAGATTGTGATAAACGTGTGAAAGAGGTGGGGCCCGAGGCTATGGGTAACAGTATTAATAATGAGACAGTTGGCATTAGGCAGTGTAAGGGAGATAAAGCTGATAGTAGTAAAGAAGGTACAGTTGAAAAGTCGAAGGAGCATAGCTATAAGGCTACTAATCTTTAAACTTCAAGTGAGGAGGTCTGCTTTGATGAATTGGTCAAGGCCCATGTGGTGGATAAGGCCTATGGGGTAAAGAAAAGATCCTTAGGGTCGTTGGGAGGTAAAGTGGTATCAGTGAAAACTAAATTTGGTAATTGAGTGTCAAACTCTACTTTTTCAGAGTCAGAAAAGAGAGAAAGAGGATTGGGGAAACCAAGAGAGAAAGTTATCTTTACTCATTCCAAATGTAGTAAAAAAAAGAAGAAATTAACCCATCAAGATCGAAAGATTGATGTAGAATCCGAGGATTCAATAGAAGAAGATCAAGAAGGAGATTCACTTGAGAAGGGAGCTGGAAAGGAAAGTCAGTTTGAAGAACAGGTTCGTCGTTGTCACTCTGTCACTGATTCTGAAGTCATGATAGCCAATAGAAGGTTTTGGGAAGATTTCGAGAGCAAGGTTTCGAGTAAAGTCAGAAAGATTGTAGTATCGTTAGGTGTGAGAGGAGGAGGAGATGGAAAAAGTATGGAGAAGAAGATTAAATCAATGGAGAAAATAGATGAAGATGGGAAGAGATCGAGGGAGGCTTTAAAGGGGTTGTTATGAAAATTTTGTCCCTTAATATGAGAGGGTGTGGCAACTTAGTGAAAAGAAAGGGAGTTGCTAAAATGATTTAAGCAGAGGGAGTGGATGTGTGTTTTCTTGAAGAAACGAAAAAGTCTTAACTAGATAGTAATCTAGTCTTCTCTTTGTGGGGGAATTCAGAAGTGGAGTGGTCGGCTCATGATGCAGTAGGTAGTTCTGGTGGGATGCTAATTTTGTGGAAGAAAAACTCTTTGGTTCTTAATTGTAGTTTTAGAAGGGAAGGATTCATAGGGGTCAATGGTGTTTGGAAAGGAAAAGAGGTGTTCTTGGTGAATGTGTATTCCTCTTGCTTGTTGAACAATAAGAGGGAATTATGAAAGGATCTTGTTTACATAAAAAAGAGATTTGATAGAGGAGAGTGGGTGGTTGGTGGTGATTTTAATGCTATAGCCTTTAAAGAGGAGAGGAAGGGTGCAGTGGGAAGTGTTAGACTTAAGGAGATGGAGGAGTTTAGCAATTTCATAAGTGATTTAGATTGCGTGGATGTGCCACGTGAGGGTGGGCGGTATACTTGGTTTAACAGGGAAGGGATATCTATGAGCATAATTGATAGCTTCTTGTTATCAGAGGGTTTAATTGAAGAGTGGAAGATCAAAGGTTAACATATAGGGAGAAGAGAGTTATCTGATCACTGTGTTATATGGTTGAAAAGTAACTCTGTCAACTGGGGGCCAAAACCGTTTTGGATTTGTTAATAGCTGGCTGAAGCATCTAGAATTCAAAGTGTTTGTGAAGAAGTGTTGGGATTCTATTGATTTCAACGGAAGAGGTGATTATGTTTTTAAGGTGAATTTGGGTTTTCTTAAGGAGAGGTTGAAGAATTGGAGTAAGGAGGTGTTTGGTTGGATTGATGTTAAGATTGAAGAAGCCATCAAAGATATTAATCTTTGGATCATGAGGTTAGTAGGTTAGGTTTTGCTAACTTTGATGATATGGTGAAAGCAAGAACCAATACTAGTGATGCGGTTTGGAAAAATCTTAATATGAAATAGGAGATCATTAGATTGAAAGCAAGGAAATTATGGCTGAAAGAGGGGGACAGTAATACTAGATACTTTCATAATGTAGTTAGAAGGAGGAGAAGAAGAAATAGAATCTAGTTTATAAAGACAGAAAGTGGTGTAGTAGAAGATGTTGAAGGAGTTAAGAGGGAGGTAGTAGGTACTTCGAAGACAACTTTAAAGAAGTGAATAATTCTCGTCCTTTCCTGGAAGAGCTTAACATGAAAAGTTTAACAGTGGAGGATAAAGCGTGGTTGGAAGGATACTTTACAGAAGAGGAAGTTAAGGCTGCTATTTGGGATTGCGATGGAGGTAAAAGTCCTGGTCTAGACGGGTTTACTTTTTCATTTTTTCAAGAGTGCTGGGAAATAGTAAAGATGGGTGTTCTTTGTTTTGTGTCGTATTTTCATAGTAAGCCAATCTTGACTAAAGCTGCTAAGGCCTCCTTCCTGACCTTAGTAGCTAAAACAAAGAATCCTCAATCTCTATTGAATTACAGACCTATTTGCCTTGTTACGCGCTACCAGAAGATTTTGTCAAAAATCCTGGCTAGTAGAATAAAGATGGTAGTAAGCTTTATAGTGTCATCAGAACAGACATCGTTTATGTCTGGTAGGTGCATTTTTGATGGAGTGTTGGTAGCAAATGAGATTTTAGATCTTGCTAAAAGAAGTAGGAAGAGTTGTATGGTATTGAAAATTGACTTTGAAAGGGCGTAAGATTGTGTTTCGTGGAATTCCTTAAGGCTTTGCTAGCTAAACTGAATTTTGGAGAGAAATGGATACATTGGATAGGTACTTTGGTGTGTGATATATCAATGTCTGTCTTGGTTAATGGTAGTGCTACGAGGGAATTTAAGGTTAATAAAGGGTTGAGGCAAGGGGACCCTCTTTCCCATTTCTTCTTCTTACTCGTAATGGAAGATTTAATGCAGTTCGTGCCGAAAGCTGAGTCTCTAGGTTTATACAAAGGGTTTAGAACAGGGGTTGAAGGACAATATAGTATAATACATTTTCCTGATGATACCTTGTTCTTAGGAGAGGTTGTATGGTCCAATTTGTGGAGTATTAAGGCTGTCTTAAGAGGTTTTGAGTTGGTAACGAGATTGAAAGTTAACTTTTGCAAGAGTAGAATAGGCAGGATTAATGTTAGTTCTGGTTTTTTGGCTTCAGCATCAGCTTTTCTTAACTGTGAAACCATGAAGTTGCCTTGTGTGTTCTGTAACACCCCACTTTCCCATTTGTAAAAGTAAATAAATAATTATGAAATTATATCAGAGTTTACACAAAACAAGTAGGATGTCACATCTCATATAAATAACCTGAATTCTCAATTACTTCATTCACTTTATTACTCATAAAAATTGTTCATACAGCGGAATCATAATTCAATTCAATCTATGGCATTAAGGCCTTCACCACAATACTCTCCACATAAAAAGTGGTCTAATACAAGTTTAATAAATGAGATACGTAACGAAATAACATGGTATAGAACATAACAAATCCCCAATATCCCCGGTTACGTATCAGAGCGACTCCTAAGACTCGATCGAGCAACACATGCTCCACGCACTACTCAGGTACCTGCTTATCTGTACTTCCCGAGAAGCACAGACACAACAAACAACAAAGGGGTGAGAACTACATTTAATAATTAACAGTGTATAATACATGTTAAGTAGTAGTCATCACACAATCACACATAAATAGCACACCATCACGACACACTTGTCACTTTCAATCATAATTCAATAAACATATAGTAATGCAATGTAACTCGATGATTGACACTATGCATGTGGTACCAATACACCATGGTTCATTCAATCGAACCCGATTCCTATTGGAATCCGGATAAATCACATACACTCCCACTGAGCAATGATTTATCTCCATCACAACTCCACATTGGAGTCTGGACAAGACTAGGCACCCAACATGGATTCCCACCTAGCTGTCTCCACCAGACACATCATGAAATGCATGACACAAAAGATGCACAAACACATGTATAACAATCAGTTATACATCTACACGATCCTCCTGATCACACGTGTGTTACACTCGCACCGTAATTCACCATTGAATTACTACACCTGTATCATAATATCATTACACACAAAAAGTATGCGTGAGACGTTATTATCAAACATAATACACGATCCTCATTGATCTCACATGAGTCATACACTCACCGTAATTCCCACTAGAATTACCCACCTACACCAATAGAGTTATCACATATACAACAATCCATTACTTTGCATTAATCAGTCATTAATGAAGTAATTCACACAAAAATATAGTTTATCATATTTCCTAGTATTACTAGATTTCCCATGTTCTTATATACATATATATGTCCGCACTATGAGTCGCCTTAGAATTACCACCCTGTCCAAACAGTATCACACAGCTCACACGATTAATAACAACACCTCACGTGGCCTTAATTAGCTAATTATCTAATTAATCCAACTTAATTCAATTTTTATTAATTTTCCTACCATTACTAGGTTCATCAAGTTCTGACATCAACCCCAACCTCTCAATCCAAAAGAAACTACATCGAACGCGAAATCGGGAAAGAAAACACGACAAAACTCCGACAACACGACAATTTTCCAAAATCACGGAATAAATAAATCACCTATTGCCCTCTAAACCATCCTCAATAGAAAGAATATTTCATTAGCTTCCCAACGCTTCGAACGGGGGTCAAAACGGACTCACGGATAAAAAGTTATGAAGAAAACAAAATTTGACATTTTGGAAAAACTATACAACCTGCGGGTCCGTACAGGTCAATCCATGAGTCGACTCATGCTGCGCAAAAACATAAAATTTTTCTATTTTTCATCGTTAAATGCCTTCCGGACCTCCGATTTCGATTCCGTAAAAAGCCCCGATCTCAGAATTCAACATACTATGATATTTTCAAAATTAAAAAGCCATCCAACACATTTACAAAAATTAACACCATTGTTATCAAAAGTGGAAAAGGTTAGGTTTTTAATAACTCAATTAAACACGTGTCGAAACATACCGACAAGTATTGCCGATTAAATCCCATCATCACCCGACTATACTACGCAATCTGTTCTATATTCTAACCGTTAAAACATCGTTTATATTCATTTGTTCATCTATCATTCACCTATTATTACTAGCCAAATTATCACCTATTAGATTTACATTCGTCACTCTTAAACCTATCAAAAATCAGATCTGCAAACACAGTATAACATGGCAACAACAACAACAATGATCATTCTAATTCACAACAACAATGATCGATTTCATGTAATTCACAACAGATACACACATACCAGATTCAGATCTGCAACCACAATTACACAAATAAAATCCTACGAGGGAAAGGACCCCTCACTACCCTCTCATGATATTAACACCTATATTGAGCCCATTCTCCCCCCTTACCTCGAATTCTTGATCAAAATCCTGCGAAAATTGATGAAGGAATTGCCCTAGCTCCTTGTTCTTTCTCTTGATCTACCTTCCCTACTTCTCTCTTTTTACGTGAAAAAGTGGTTATGACTAAATCTGTCCCTAAATCAGATTAAGGACCTAATCTCCTTATTTTCTTCCTACTAACAATATTATTAATTAAATTCTGACTTTTAATTAATAAGAATAATAATAATAATAATAATAATAATAATAATAATAATAATAATAATAATAATATTAATAATGGTAATAATCATACTAATAATAATACTTATAATAATATTAATAATAGTGACTATAATAATAACATTTATAATAACCATACTAACATTATTATTTAGGTCTACCTATTATTATGTATCAGTGCATTATTATTAAACTAATGTCTTCGTTGTTAAACACTCAACTAAGGACACTCTGTAACAGCCCGGGCCCCTCGCAAGGGGATCCCGGCACTGCCACCTCACGATCTTCTCTACCCCACTCACTAGTAGAGTTTTTACCTTCCGTGGGAATCGAACCCTGTACCCTGGGTTTCAAGTACATTTTCATTCCATTCCAACTACCAATTGAGCTACTACACACCTCTTACCAAGGCCACACAATTAAAATAAAACACGATGATTAAATAAATTTAAATGGGGCATTACAACTCTCCCCCACTTAAAATATTTTCGTCCTCGAAAATGTACCTGGTGCGAAAAATTCCGGATACGACTCTCGCATCTTGCTCTCCAACTTCCAGGTCACACTCCCTCCAGCAGCTCCTCCCCAAGCTACTCTCACCAATGGGATCTCTTTGCCTCTAAGTTGTTTCATCTTGTGATCTTTAATCCTTATCGGCATCGCTTCCACATTCAGATTACCTCGAATCTGTACTTCATCCCTTTGGATGACATCAGATGGATCAGATACGTATTTCCGAAGTTGCGACACATGAAACACGTCATGCAAGTTCGAAAGCTCAGGTGACCGCGCCACCCTATACGCAACTGTACCCACTCTCGGCAAGATCTGGTATGGTCCAATGAATTTAGGATCCAGCTTTTTTGATTTCAATGCACGTCCAACACCGGTCACAGGGTTGACTCTCAGGAATACATAGTCACCTTCGCTGAATTCCAAGTCTTTCTTCCGATTATCATGGTAACTTTTCTGTCTACTCTGAGACGCTTTCATCTTCTCACGGATCATCTAAATTGTCTCAGTAGTCTGTTGCACAATCTCAGGTCCAAGCACATCATTCTCACCAGTTTCATACCAACACAGAGGCGTCCTACACCTCCTACCATACAAAGCTTCGAAAGGTGTCATTCTAATACTAGAATGGTAACTATTTTTATACGTGAAATCAATCAATGGCAAATGAGTATCCCACGCATCACCTTTCTCCAACACACAGGCTCTCAACAAATCTTCTAGCGACTGAATAATCCTCTCTGACTGACCATCGGTTTGTGGATGATAAGCGGAACTCAACTTCAGTTTAGATCCTAAAGCCTCTTGCAAACTCTTCCAAAATTCTAAAGTAAACCTCGAATCTCCATCCGACACTATGCTCGACAGAACACCATGCAGCTTCATAATTATTCTTATATAAATCTCCGCCATCTTTGACAACGGAAAACCGAAGTTAGTTGGTATAAAATGTGCGGATTTCGCAAGTCGATCCACCACTACCCAAATAGCATCAAAGCCTCTCACCGTATTTGGCAAACCAATAACAAAGTCCATAGTAATACTATCCCACTTCCATTCTAGAATTTCCAACGGTTGCATCAACCCCGAAGGTTTCTGATGCTCCACTTTTGACTTTTGACATGTCAAACAAGCATAAACAAACTGAGCTACATCCCTCTTCATACCGGACCACCTAAATAACTTCTTCAAGTCATGATACATTTTCGTGGCTCCCGGATGAATACTCAAGCTGCTCCGGTGACTCTTCTCTAAGATTGCTGTTCTCAATTCCACATTATCCGGTACGCAAATCCTGCCCCAAAATCTTACTACACCAACCTTATCCACTTCAAAATCACTATCAGGATCATCTCCTCTTGTAGGCATCAAGTCTACTAGCTTCACGTCAAGTCTCTGATTTTCCTTAATTACATCCAAAAAGTCATTATTCAGTTTAAGCATGCCCAATCTAACACTCTCAGGTGTAGTTTCACAAACCATACTCAAGTCTCTGAACTGTTCAATTAATTCCATTTTTTTTTACCATTAATGCCGACATATGAAGTGCTACAACATTAGCTTTCCCCGGATGGTAACTCAAATTAAAATCATAGTCTTTCAAGAACTCTAACCATCTTCTCTGCCTCATATTCAATTCCTTCTGATGAAACAAATACTTCAGGCTCTTGTGATCACTGAATACTTCAAATCTCGATCCATACAAATAATGCCTCCAAATTTTTAATACAAAAACCACCGCAGCTAATTCAAGATCATGAGTAGGATAATTCCTCTCACGCACCCTCAATTGCAGCATAGCATACGCCACCACCTTGCCATCTTGCATTAACACTCCACCTAATCCCATCTTAGACGCATCACAATACACCACGAAAGGTTCACTTGGACTAGGTAGAATTAATATTGGTGTTGTAGTCAGTTTCTTTTTCAACTCTTCGAAACTTTCCTCACACGCCGCATCCCAAACAAAAACTTGATTCTTTCTAGTTAACTGAGTCAAAGGTAATGCCAAATTAAACAAACCCTTCGATAAATCTTCGGTAATAACCTGCCAAACCCAATAAACTTCTAATTTCCGTTACTGTCTTCGGAGGTTCCCACTGAAGCACCGCACTTACTTTAGATGGATCCACTGCTATGCCATCACCAGAAATAATATGACCCAAGAAACTCACAATCTTCAACCAGAATTCACACTTCGAGAACTTTGCAAATAATTTATTATTCTTCAACACCTGCAATGCAATTCTCAAGTGTTCTGCATGATCCTCTTCTGACTTAGAATAAATCAATATATCATCAATGAATACCACAATAAACTGATCTAGATAAGAATGAAAGATACGGTTCATATATTCCATAAACACACCCGACGCATTAGACACTTTGAATGGCATCACTGCATATTCGTAATGTCCATAGCGAGTTCTGAACGCCGTCTTTAGAATATCATCTTCCTTGACTCTAATCTGATGGTAACCCGACCTCAAATCCATTTTTTCTAATAACACGAGCTCCCACAAGATGATCCATCAAGTCCTCACTCCTTGGAAGCGGATATTCATTCTTAATGGTCACTTTATCCAATTGGTGGCACTCAATGCACATACGCATACTATCACCCTTCATCTTAAACGAAAACACTGACGTAACCCGCCAAGAAACATTTGGTCGGACAGACCTTTCCTTGAGTAATCCTTCCGATTATCTCTTCACAAGACTCTGGAGTTTACTTTTTGTACGGAGTCATTGACATCAGATTTGTACCAAGTGCTAAATCAATAGCCAATCCTACTTCACCCTACGTCCGGAAATACATCAAAAAATCCTCCAACAACAGGTAACTCAGCCCATGTAACTTCACGATCAACTCGCAACGATGCGAACATTAAGACATTGAGGCTTCGCCCAATATAAGCTCATCCATTTGCTTAGCACACCACGACAGCAGTCCTCTGCTATCAGCTAACTCAGATCCACACCTTGGAAGGCATCAGGAATTACACACTACCGACATATCTCTAGCCGTCACCTTGCTCTCTACTCAGTGAGAAGCAATCATCAACCATACCGGATCGTCCTTCCTCGGAGACGTCCCCAACTTGACTGACAAACAAGTACCACTCGTCCACATCGTCTTCAGGTATAAGAATCTATACCGACTCATCACAACCATTTGTAAGCACTTGGCTTAACTCCAAACAATCCACAACATACGCTATATTAGCTGTCAAGGCACATCTATCCATCCAACATGATCCCGTCTACTATCAACAAGAGATTGAGGGTGATCAGTTCCTCAATTTGTCAATAGACAACCGACTATCATGATGAAGTATAGGTCATCCTTATTAACTACGACAGCACTCCACTACGCACTAATCCATCCTTCCACACTGGAAGCATCTCGGAGAAGCACCAGCTTCTCCCCACTTATTTCATCCCTAACTCCTGCAGATAACAGTTAGAAAACAAATAAGTATCGACAGTGTTCCACACACATGTCGCATACTAAAGACCAAACCACGTCGGACAACCTGGACGGACGGACCGACCTGCTCTGATACCAATTGTAACACCCCACTTTCCCATTTGTAAAAATAAATAAATAATTATGTAATTATATCAGAGTTTACACAAAACAAGTAGGATGCCACATCTCATTAAAATAACCTGAAGTCTCAATTACTTCATTCACTTTATTACTCATAAAAATTGTTCTTACAGTGGAATCATAATTCAATTCAATCTATGGCACTAAGGCCTTCACCACAATACTCTCCACATAAAAGTGGTCTAATACAAGTTTAATAAATGAGATACGTAACAAAATAACATGGTATAGAACATAAAAAATCCCCAATATCCCGTGTTACATATCAGAGCGACTCCTAAGACTCGATCGAGCAACACAAGCTCCACGCACTACTCAGGTACCTGCTTATCTGTACTTCCCGAGAAGCACAGACACAACAAACAACAAAGGAGTGAGAACTACATTTAATAATTAACAGTGTATAATACATGTTAAGGAGTAGTCATCACACAATCACACACAAACAGCACACCATCACGACACACTTGTCACTTTCAATCATAATTCAATAAACACATAGTAATGCAATGTAACTCGATGATTGACACTATGCATGTGGTACCAATACACCATGGTTCATTCAATCGAACCCGATTCCTGTTGGAATCCGGATAAATCACATACACTCCCACTGAGCAATGATTTATCTCCATCACAACTCCACATTGGAGTCCGGACAAGACTAGGCACCCAACATGGATTCCCACCTAGTTGTCTCCACCAAACACATCATGAAATACATGACACAAAATATGCAAAAACACATGTATAACAATCAGTCATACATCTACATGATCCTCTTGATCACACGTGTGTTACACTGGCACCGTAATTCATAATTGAATTACTACACCTGTATCACAATATCATTACACACAAAAAGTATGCATGTGACGTTATTATCAAGCATAATACACGATCCTCATTGATCTCACGTGAGTCATACACTCACCGTAATTCCCACTAGAATTACCCACATGCACCAATACAGTTATCACATATACAACAATCCATTACTTTACCTTAATCAGTCATTAATGAAGTAATCCACACAAAAATACAGTTTATCATATTTCCCAGTATTACTAGATTTCCCATGTTCTTATATACATATATATGTCCTCACTATGAGTCGCCTTAGAATTACCACCCTGTCCAAACAGTCTCACACAGCTCACACGATTAATAACAACACCTCGCGTGGCCTTAATTAGCTAATTATCTAATTAATCCACCTTAATTCAATTTTTATTAATTTTTCTACCATTACTAGGTTCAGCAAGTTCTGACATCTACCCCAACCTCTCAGACCAAAAGAAACTGCATCGGACGCGAAATCGGGAAAGAAAACGCGACAAAACTCCAACAACACAACAATTTTCCAAAATCACGGAATAAATAAATCATCTATTGCCCTCTAAACCATTCTCAATAGAAAGAATATTTCATTAGCTTCCCAACGCTTTGAACGGGGGTCAAAACGGACTCACGGATCAAAAATTATGAAGAAAACAAAATTTGACATTTTGGAAAAACTATACAACCTGCGGGTCTGTACAGGTCGACCCATGAGTCGACTCATGCTGCGCAAAAACATAAAATTTTTCTGTTTTTCATCGTTAAATGCCTTCCGGACCTCTGATTTCGTTTCCGTAAAAAGCCCATGTCTCAGAATTCAACATACTACGATATTTTCACAATTAAACCGCCATCCAACACATTTACAAAAATTAACACCATTGTTATCAAAAGTTGAAAAAGTTAGATTTTCAATAACTCAATTAAACACGTGTCGAAACTTACCGACAAGTATTGCCGATTAAATCCCATCATCACCCAACTATACTACGCAATCTATTCTATATTCTAACCGTTAAAACATTGATTATATTCATTTGTTCATCTATCATTCACCTATTATTACTAGCCAAATTATCACCTATTAGATTTACATTCGTCACTCTTAAACCTATCAAAAATCAGATCTGCAAACACAGTATAACATGGCAATAACAACAGCAATGATCATTCTAATTCACAACAACAATGATCGATTTCATGCAATTCACAACAGATACACACATACCAGATTCAGATCTGCAACCACAATTACACAAATAAAATCCTACGAGGGAAAGGACCCCTCACTACCCTCTCATGATATTAACACCTATATTGAACCCATTCTCCCCCCTTACCTCGAATTCTTGATCAAAATCCTGCGAAAATTGATGAAGAAATTGCCCTAGCTCCTTGTTCTTTCTCTTGTTCTACCTTCCCTACTTCTCTCTTTTTACGTGAAAAAGTGGTTATGACTAAATCTGTCCCTAAATCAGATTAAGGACCTAATCTCCTTATTTTCCTCCCACTAACAATATTATTAATTAAATTCTGACTTTTAATTAATAATAATAATAATAATAATAATAATAACAATAATAATAATATTAATAATGGTAATAATCATACTAATAATAATACTTATAATGATATTAATAATAGTGACTATAATAATAACATTAATAATAACCATACTAACATTATTATTTTGGTCTACCTAATATTATTTATCAGTGCATTATTATTAAACTAATGTCTTCGTTGTTCCTTGGTGTTTTCATAGGGGAAAGTTCTAGAAGAAGCTATTTGTGGAAGGACATTGTAGACAAAGTGAGAAATAGGTTGGCAGACTGGAAGGGGAGACATTTGTCTATTGGTGGAAGACCGGTTCTTATAAAATCAGCCATTAATGCTCTCCCTCTATATGCATTCTCTTTTTACAAAGTTCCTGCAGGAGTTTTTAAGGTTCTCCAAGGCATCCAGAGTAAGTTTCTTTGGGGCGAGAATGACAACAAAAACAAAATTCACTGGGTTGATTGGCAAACCACTTGTAGGCCGATTGATAAAGGAGGGTTAGGAATAAAAGATTTGGGCAACTTCAACAGGGCCTTGTTGATGAAGTGGCAGTGGAGAATGTTAAACTTTGAGGTCAGTGTTTGGAAGAGCCTATTGAAGGTGAAATATGGAAACCTTGCTTTGAATATCAACAATTATGAAGTTGAGGCTGCTAGAAAGTCAAAATCTATCTAGTGGAGGGATTTGAGGAGTATCGGTTTCGATAAAGACTCATGTAGAGACTTGTTTGTTTTAAATGTTAGCAGTCAGTTGGGGAAAGGAGAGGATACATCGTTTTGGCATAATAAATGGGCCATTGATATACCTTTTAAAGAAGTTTTTCCAAACCTTTATCAATTTGCAGTTGTTCCAAAAAGTTCGGTTGCAGGGTCAGGTACTTGAATAAGAGGTGAATGGTTTTTGAACTTATCTTTTCATGCTTTTCCTGCAGGGACAATTATGGCTAGGGAGAAGGAAGAATTGTTGGACATCTTGGAGCCAATAATACCAACGTGTAACAATGATGTCTTCAGATGGGATAGAGAAAAAATCAATAGCTCTGATTCTTGTGCAGGATTCTCAGTCAAGTCCTGTTATGAGTTACTTTGGAAGGATAGTGAGGTTACATCCATGGAAGAAGAGGCATTGATGCCTTTGAACAGGATTTGGAAGACGAAGTTGCCATTAAAGGTGAAAGTGCTCATGTGGCGTGTAGCTAAGAATAGATTAGCTACTAAGGATCAACTGGCAAGGAGAAACATACATGTGGCAGATGGTGATTTATCATGTGTAGAGTGTAGGAGTGAAGAGGAAAACCTATTCCATGTGATGGTTCAATGTCCTAAAGCAATTGAGGTTTGGAAGGGCATTGAGAGATGGTTAGGATTCGTCAGCAATGATCGTCGTAATTGGTTTAAGTATATGCTTAGTTTTCATGATTCAGTGAAAAAAGATACAGGAAGTTCAGCAGGGATTTTAATTTGGTGCACTACTGTTTGGTTTCTCTGGTATAGCAGAAACTCTAAAATATTTGAGTCCAAATGTTTGTCTGTGGTAGATGTATTAAACTCTATTAAATATTTCTGTTGGAAATGGATTGTAGATGATAGGTCCTCCAAATTTGTTTATTTTTACGAATGGTACACGGTTCCTATTGAAAGTTGTAAAGGGATCTAGTGCTTATCTGTTTTGTTGGGTTTCTGCACCCCTTGTGTAGTAGTTTGTTCAATTCAACATTGCTTTCAGGATAAAAAGCATGAACCCTTAAGATCTATGTTTAATTAATTACATCATCTCTAAAAGTAATATTTGCATCGTTTGTCATACTTGTAGTTATATGAGATGAATTTGAAGACTCGCATGCTCAGTGTATGTCATGGGAGAATTTATTCATAATAAAATATAAAGTAAATATGGGAGAAACAGGTTGTAACATCCTGTATAATATAAATATAGAAAATACATTATATGCAATATTAGTTGGTATTGATACAACACAAGTGACTATTGATATCATTATATATATATATATATATATATATATATATATATATACATGTCCAAAACAAAATATACAACAATAGCACATGATATACAAGAGTGCCTAAGCAAAACTTTGATCTGTGTATAATATCCACATTTGCACATACTCCACAGTGGAAGATCACGGTGACAAAAACCTTTGAAACTTCATCGGTCAAGTTTGTCCTTGGATTTAACCTCTAAAGAATTCCCTAAAAAATAACAATAATAGTCGAGTGACATAATAATCTCAATGTGTTCTCCTGTCTTATGGGTCCACTCGGCTCTAAAGGGATCCCTTATCGATTTCTTAACTCAAGTCATTCACATACGTTCTACTCGTGTACAATCACCTAATAGAACAACGACTTAAGCATCTAAGGGGAATTTATGCCTTGTATGGAAAAACACACAACATGAGTTCTCATAAACTCAATGAATCAATATTCAAGAATGCACAACAAAGTATCTTTCCCCAGTTCATCCTATGTCTAGGACTATGGATATGGTCCACAGATCTCTGATTCCTCGAACAATTTCTCCCCGGACATTCCGAATTCACGGATTATGGACACGGATCATGATTATTCGCACAATTAGAGAATGTCTCCTGACCAATCCAATTCCACAACTTAAGGACATGGAATTCCACCAATAAATACATTTTCCTTCTCGGTTACCACTCGATATGAGTCTCAGACTCGGGATACACTCGAAAAGGGGTTACTCACGAATACACGATTGGTTCATTAATCACAATGTGATTATTCTCATAAAACACCTTGTAATTATGTCATAATCACCATTGGTTGATATCAAAAATACCATGTGATTATATCACAATAATAATATATCTCAATGTGTTTCCATACAAATTAGTTGATTCGTAACTACGACACCGTTCCTCATCTATGCCTACAACATTCTCGTTGATCGGCCGAATCACCTCTAGCAACTACGCCCTCACGGATGCACACTGAGGCAGCTCTTACATTCGAGCATCGCAGCCTAAATTATTTACCATAACCTAGTTTATCTTTATATTTCATTCACCTAGTTATTACTTTAGGTTTACCCTCACTCATCCTCATAGATTTTAATCAATCATCAACCAATCAACATAACTAAATAAATCATAGCTTGGTTCACAAAACACAACAACATCTTAATGTGATTCCTAAACACATATAATAGTTAATCCCCAATAGGACTTTCAGAATAAAGGTTCCTCACCAAATACGACTTTGGGAACAAAGGTTTCTCACCAAATAGGACTTTCGGAAAAAACATTTCCTAACGAAATATCAAACCAATAATTGGAACATATACATGGTTTCTATTTACCAAAAGGTAGAGCATATGGCCCTCTTTCCAATGTATCCGACCTCACATCAATCAGAGTTATGAATCCCGTTTTACGGTGGAAACCGGGAAACAAGTCATAACCATACAAGATAATGTAATAACATCAACCAAGTGATATTTGACATATAATCATGATTTTATTTCTCCAAAAATAAAATCATATGATTATCTTTTCAACGCATTCGACCTCGCATCAAACAGAGTTAAAAAACTCATTTTATGCTGAAAACAAGGGAACCAATCAATTCTTGAAAAGGACCAATCGATTGACATGAATCATTTTGTCCAAAATTTTCACTTGCAACATCAGACCAATAGTTTGATCAAGTGTGTCAATCGATTGACACTTGCTATTTCCTCAAAATTACAACTTCTAAACACCTCTTCTTCCATCATTTACCATCCTAAATTATTCAAAATCATATACTAACACAAATTCATATGATCATAAGCCATAACTTCAAGAAACAAGAACATAACACAAAAGTCAACATCAACACAACATAATATCATAGTTTCACCATATGATTTTGTAACATGTACATAATATCAATCCAAAAACAACACAACCACCAACACACCATCATATGACACTCAACCATCATCAATATAATGGTTTTTTACTTATGAAATGCAAGACAACAAGAACACCATGTACCAACAATAATTTCAATCACATAGAAAGATTCACAGAAAAACCCTAATCCCTTTTTTTATGGAAACCCCCCTCAAAGGAAAAATCTAACCAGGAACCCACCTTAATGATTATGATGAATTTTAGTTGATTTTCCTTCTTGATTCAATATTTCCTTTCTTTTTCAAGCTTTTCCTCTTTTGTTCTACTTTCTCTTTTCTTATTTTTTTTCTCTTTTTCTATTTTCTTATTTCTTACCAACTCTTCTCTTTTTGTTATTTTTATCTTGCCAACAAAAGAAACCTTTATATAGAATGGGAAGAACGAGAAAAAGAAAATATCATAAATGAGGTTTTGTCTCCTAGTGAACAATTGATCATTTATCAATGTTACCAAAATGCTCATTCCTTTAATAACTAGTAAGGATCTCCCAATTTGAGTAAGAATCAATCTCTTCTAAGTTCAATAATTACTCTATTGATCTCAATTGACCACAACTTATAACGAATATACCACTTAGGAACTCAGTTTTCCCTAAGTGACAACGAAAAGCGCACTTAAAAAGATATGAGATATTACACAAATATTCGTACAAACAATATATGTGCTTGATTCAAAAATTAATTTACATGTCATATTTAAGTGATAAATTCATAAGATATAGTAATAATTTATTAACTATAACAATCCACACGAATAAATATCAAAAGAATAGCTTAGAAAATCAAGGAGAAAATTAATGTGTTGTTATATGAGATCCAATTCAGCACTTATGTAACAACCATCTTAGAAAATGTTCATAACTAGACTTTTCTTCAAAAACATGTTTTCTTCCCAAGAAA
This sequence comes from Lathyrus tuberosus, assembly GCA_022829125.1. NCBI lineage: Eukaryota > Viridiplantae > Streptophyta > Magnoliopsida > Fabales > Fabaceae > Lathyrus > Lathyrus tuberosus. The sequence goes on from JALAZF010001114.1 coordinate 57,331, forward strand.
CTAACATTTATTTTCCCCTCCATTTTGTTTCAACATTCCAAAAAATTAAGGTAATCATAATATGGTTAGGTAATAATAGTGACCTTAAGAAATAAATAGTATAACATAACATGTTCAACAAAATATTGTTTGTGATTGGAATGTGGTGTTTTTTTATAAGCCAAATATATATTCAAAATTCAAGGTACCAGGGATACCCCAACCCACAATACAACTAACAACAAGTATACAATATTCCAACATTTACAAGAAACCTAAATGATGCTTATGTCATTCTTAAAGTTTATAAGACATTTTACCCTTAGATAATGTTAATATCCACCACCAAGAGAAATACTTGGTTCTCACAACTATAAACTCTGGATCGTCGATCTTTTCATTAAAGAGTACTTGATTTCTCGCCCACCAAATACTCCAACAAACCACCACCCACAAACTACAAGCAAGCTTTTTGGAACACCTTGCTCTAAAATTAATAATCCAAGATAGCAAATGTCTTGATATTATAGTTTCATTAAACTCCCTAATTTTCAACCATTCACATACTTTACGCCAAACAATTGTAGACTTAGGAAATGAAGTAAAGAGATGACTTACATCCTCCATATGGCTGAAACAAACGATGTAAACGATATCATGACGATTTGAGATAATACCGCGGCGAAAGAGGTTCCCCTTCGTGGGTAGACTGTCCAGCAAAAGCCACCATCCAAACAACTTAGCCTTGGAAGGAATGAATTATTCCCACAAGAAACGCATAACAACCTTCAAAGACTCCTCCAACATACCTCTACCCGCAACCATTAGCAGTCTGGCATCAAATTATTTTACTGAGTATGTATTCAACTATTCCAAAGGCTAAAGAGTAATATCCTCACAGAACTTGGTTGGTGTAATGTCCAACAACTTTATAGATAATTCATGGTATTCAGCTACAAGATTAGAAGGTAAAGCCTGATATGAAATTCCAAATTCCAAGTCCATCCATTAGAGTCCCAGGCTCCCATATCCGACAGCATACGTTGTCTCACGTTTGATATGGAGAACAGACCTGGAAATTAAACTTTCAATGTCTTATTTCCCATCCATCTCGCAGTCCAGAACGGTATTGATGCACCGTCACCCAACCTAATGGTAATAAATTCCCCAAATGATATAGTTGCAGTATCCAAATTGATTCCCATGACATCCTTTCACCATTGTGAATCTGATAGTTTTGCTACATAAACCTCCCTTGATAGAATAAACTTTGCATAATCATCATATTTTTCTCGCAAAACACCACATCAAATTGCATCAGGTTATGTGATAAATATACTAAATAAATATATTATCATAAATACTAAAGACTAATAAAAAAATTATAAATATATTAAAAACAAATATACTAAGAAAACAAAACTTTATTTAATCTTCAAGATATTTTGAATAATAGTTATAGTAATATGTCTTTTTTGTAAATAATTTCTTACTTTTAAAAATATGTCTGTCTAAGACAAAGTAAAGAATGTTGTTACTAGTTTACAAACAAAATAATTCAACGTATATTGAAATGTGATTTGTGTTTAAGTGGATGCGAAGCATTTTGCCAATGTTTGAGGCGTTTCCTCAAAAAACATTTGCTATATTGAAAGTTTTCTATCATTAATTGAAAAAGTTTTAGAGAGAGAGAGAGAGAGAGAGAGAGAGAGAGAGAGAGAGAGAGAGAGAGAGAGATCTTTTTTTTTTATAAGTAAAAATTATATTCCAAGGATACAAAGGGGTATCCTAACCCACATACAAAAAAGCCTTAACATAAAAACAAGGCTTACAAAAAATTGCAAGGAACATTAACCCAATCATAGTAGTTACAAGTATTTGGGTTTTTATGTTTCTTGCCCACCCACCACCAAGAGAAAATTATAATTCTATGACTTATCGTATCGAAGTCCCAAAATTCTTCCTTAAACATAATATTGTTTCTTGAAAACCATAAAACCCAACAAACCACCAACCACAGCCCAAACGCATTTCTGACCAAAATATTGTTTGATATGCAACCTTCAATCAAATACCTCAAATGACTAAGGATATCTCCAAGGTAAATGCCCTTCATGCCCAACCATTTACAAACAAAATTCCACACCAAAACAGCTTTTGAACAATGAAAAAATAAATGTTCGACTTTTTCTTCTACCTGAAAACAAAACGGACAAACCATGTCGTGAGAATTAATGACCACTCCCTGACGAAACAAATTATCTCGCGTTGGAATCTTATTATGAATAAGCCTCCACCCGAAAACACTGACCTTTAACGGAACCGGCGCCAACCAAATCAACTTGAAAGCTGCTACAAAATTCTCTTCTAAACCGGCGCCCGTAACAAGCTTCGTAAGAAACGTATAAGCACTTTTCACCGAAAATTCACCACTGTCATCAAGGGTCCAAAAAACAGAGTCACGGGAATCCGCCGCAACAGAAAACGGCGCATCGGACAGCACAGACAACATCTTAAAAGGGTGAAGAGAGAACATTTTTGTGTTTGTTATTTTATTGTAATTTTATGGCTGTTGATAAATTTATGTTGTAGTATAAATTTCCTAAAAAAAATTCTTTGTTATATGACAAATTTCTAAATATTTGTAAAATGATAATGCAAAAGTGTAAAATTAGGTATTAGGTGATAGTCTTTTCACCTTTTACCCTTATTTTCAAACAATTATTTTATGTGTGTTCTTGTGGTTCTATGCAAATTATATATCTGTATTTTATCTCGTCTAACTTATATTTTTTCACTTCAGCATTTGATTCAAATTAATTTAAGAATCAAGCAAATAAATTTTTGGCCTATATACATGCACCACACGCATTTGCTCCTGATTTTTCTACTAAGGAGATTTCTCATTAGGTACATCTCGCAGTAGAGTCTTCTAATTAAGCTCACATAATTGTTCGCATGATCAACATAACAGACATTACTTTTAGAGACAATATGATAGTTTCAAGGTAGATCTCATAGTATGCACCCTTGAGATCTTTGTTTAATTAATTACATTGCCTCTAACAGCAATATTTGCATTGTTGATCATACTTACAATTATATGAAATGAATTTGAAGACTCGTCTACTTGGTGTATCTCATGAGAGAATTTAATCAAAGGAAATTATAAAGTAAACCTGAGAGAAAAGGGAATTGGAACAAACAATATATGCGCTTGATTCATAAATTAATTTACATGTCATGTTTAAATGATAAATACATGAGTCCATAAGATACAGTAATAATTTATTCACTATCAAAATCCATAAGAACAAATATCAACATTATAACTTTGAAAATTAAGGATAAAATTAATGGGTTGTTATGTGAGATCTAATTTGGCACTTATGCAACAACCATCTTTGAAAATGTTAGTAACTGAACTTTTCTCTGATGGATTGGACCAAAGTTGGTGGAAAGAGTTGGAAACCGAAGGTGGATAGGTTCTCAGTGTGGAAGGAGAACAATGGCAAGGGAGCGAATGGAGAAATTACTACTTCCTTCTTTGTCACAGAGTCTCCTGAAGAGATGAACGCTAAAGATTTGTTTGAGGTGTTCCAAGTTTATGGAGTGATATCGGAAGTTTTCGTTCCAGCGAGAAGAGATAAAAGAGGGAAGAAATTTGGATTCGCAAAGTTCAGAAAGATTCAAGATGCTAAGTTGATGGCTACTAAACTGGATAATATTTTTCTTAAGGGGAAGAAATTATTTGTTAATATCCCTCGTTTTCAAAGGGTTGAAAAGGTTATGGGCCATAAACCTGGTCGGAATGGTGGTAGAAACCAGGATTTCAAACCAGGAAGGGGAAAGAGAGGGAAGGTGCTAGATGGTAGAAGCTTCGTTCAAGCAGTGGAGGGTGGTAATCGGAGGAATCTTAGTCCGGTGAACCAGGATCTTTCGAATGTTCAGGTGCACATGGAAGATGAAGACAAACTTAGATTTGAGAAAGCGATGGTGGGTGTCGTGGCTGAAAGAGTTAATGTCTGTGATATTCAAAGGACGCTACATTAAGAAGGTTTTTTCAACATCAAAGTGTCACCATTCGGAGCCAAAAAATGCCTGATTGAAGAGATTGTGGAGGGTAGTCTTCATGAATTCGTTAGTGAAATGGAAGAGAGTATGGGGAAATGGTTCACTGACTGTAAACCTTGGTCACTGGGGGAGGTCGATGATGAACGGCTTGTTTGGGTAAAGTGTTATGGCCTGCCTTTTGCTTTTTGGAATCTTTCTACTTTCCAGTCTGTTGTAAGTGGGATTGGCAATCTCTGCCAGGTGGATGATAATACTCTTATGAAGGTTAAGTTAGATGTGGCGCGGTTCCAGATTAGTACTAAATTGCCCTGTATCTTGAATAAAAGTATGGTTGTCATGTGCAATAACCTACCCTTTAATGTTTCTCTGGTTGAAGATTTCTGCTCTCATATAGTGTATAACTGTTCGAGGGGATATGTCTCGGATGAGGTGTATTCTTCTTCTGATCTTGTGGAATCCTCAGATGGAGGTGATAGTGATTGGGGTGCTCCAGTTGAGGAGGAAGTGGTTGAATCTAGCAACCCTTCCCATCTTAAGGGTAATTGCAATGAGTTGCTTTCTAAGGAGTTTTCTGGTATAGGGGAAGAGGGTTCGATTGACTTATCAATTGTTGGGGCTACTATTGAGGCTATTGACAAGGTTGTAGGGGAAAATACTTTGATTAACAAACCAGTGTTAGGTGATGATCCTTTAGTTGGGATTCCTATTGATAACGATGTTATAAAGAAAGTTGGGGAAGTGGTGTTATTAGACAAGGTTGGGTTGGCTAAAGATAAATCGTTACATATTTGTAAGGATAACTCAGTAGCGGGTGAATCTAGGTGTTTTGGCAAAGTTTGTAATGGGCTGGTGATGGATCTTAACTGCTCGGATCCTATTTCTGGGCCTTCGGGTGGAGTGATTGGGCTGGCAAAATGGACTAAGAACAGGAGAAAGAAATTGCTTCATGAAGTCTATGATAGTGTTAATATTCCTTTCTCCCCTTCATTCTACTCCTTTCTCCTCCATGCTGCTATTGATGTACCAGATCTTCCTAAGTGTACTCATCCAAATAGGAAGTCTAAACTGTGTAGACAGGATGCTTCTTTAGATAAAGATGACTCTAACTTCCGTAGATGCAATGAATCTTTAACAGATTCTGATGTATTTAGAGGGAATATAAGATGTAAGAAGGCTTTAGAAGATGCTCCAACCAAAGTCATGTTCTGTTTGAAAAAGCTAGGTGTGGAAGGAAACCTTGAAGATGGAGATTTTGTTAGTATCCTAAGGGATTTGTATGAAGAAGATAAACAAGGAAAAAGAGGTAAGAAGGATGTTGGCAGAGGTGTACTATGAATATAGTGACTTTTAATGTTCGTGGGTGTTGTAGTAGTCTTAAGAGAAGGAGGATCTCCCAAATTTTGAGTAATGGAAAAGCAGATTTGTGTCTCCTTCAAGAAACAAAGTTGAGAAACATTGAGGAAGGGATTGTTAAAGGGCTTTGGAGGTCTTCTAGTTACGATTGGTCGGCTTCGAATTCATATGGTCAATCAGGTGGGATTCTTAATATTTGGAAGAAGGACTTGGGATTCGCTTGTGCCACCTTCAAAGGGAATGGTTTCTTAGGTCTTCATTTCTTTTGGAATAACATGAATTTGTATGTTGTCAATGTTTATTCGGCGTGTGATCTATCTGAGAAAAGGATCCTTTGGGCGGAGTTTCTTGCCTTAAAGAATAGTCTTCCTACTGGAGGTTGGATTATAGTATGTGATTTTAATGCTATAAAAACCATCGAGGAGAGGAAGGGCAGAAGTTCGGTTAAGTATGGAGAGATGTTGGAGTTCAATTCTTTCATTGATAACTTAAACTTGATAGACTTGCCTATGGAGGGTAGTAAATTTACTTGGTTTAAGCCTAAAGGGAGTAGCTGTAGTAGGTTGGATAGATTCCTGGTGAGTGAAGCTGTTATAGACATTTTGGATCTGAAGAGTCAATGGGTGGGGAATCGTGACATCTCTGAACACTGTCCGGTGTGGTTGAAGTCTAATTTCGTTAACTGGGGCCCGAAGCCGTTCCGATTCTTTAACTGTTGGCTGGAGCATAAAGATTTTACTGAGTTTGTGAAAAAGTCATGGGAGTCTGTGGATAACTAGGGACCTCCCAGCTTGGTGTTATGGGATAAATTTAAGGTTCTTAAAAGAGTTCTTAGGTGGTGGAATACCCACGTTTTTGGGTGGCTAGATTTGAAAATTGAGGACAGCATTACCAACTTAAATGGGCTGGAGCAGAATTGGGATTGGAATGATATTAGTCAAGAAGAGGAGAAAGTTAAGGAGAAGATGGTGATCCAAGAAGAAGTTTGGAGAAATCTAAAGCTCAAGGAAATGATGATTAAACAGAAGTCCAGAAAATTATGGGTGAATGATGATGATAACAATACGAGATTCTTCCACGAATCTCTTAAAGCAAGGTATCATGCTAATAATATTTCGGGTATTAGAGTGGGAAATAATTTAGTGGAAGAGCCTGATTCGATTAAGGACGAGGCTAAGAAATTTTTTGAGAACAAATATAAAGATCAGAGGAGGTTCAGTTTGTATGGTAATTTCGATGGGGTTGCTGTGCTGAGTCTGGAAGATAAAGAGAAGCTTGAGGCTGGTTTTTCGCAGGAAGATGTGAGGTTTGCAGTGTTTACTTGTGAAGGTAATAAATGCCCGGGTAATGAAGGCTTCAATTTCAAATTCCTCAAGTCCTGTTGGGAGATAGTGGGAAAGGATATCTGTAACAGCGTTCTGGATTTTTTCAGCACAGGTATGTTGGATAAAGCTTTTGTTTCGTCTTTCCTCTCCCTTGTGCCAAAGGTTGATAGTCCGCAGAGGTTTGAAGAGTTTAGACCTATTTTCTTAATAGGTTGTGTCTTGAAAATCATTTCTAAAATGTTGGCTAGAAGATTAAGTGAAGTGATAGGAAAGTTGATCTCGCCTACTCAAACGGCTTTCATCCCAGGTCGTCAACTCTTGGATGGTGTTCTTGTGACGAACGAAACAATAGACTTTGCTAAAAGGAAAAAGAAGAAGTGTCTTTTATTCAAGGTGGATTTTGCGCAAGCGTATGATTGTGTGGACTGGAGATTTCTTGAGTCAATGTTGATTAATATGGGATTTGGGCCCAACTGGATGAGATGGATCCGTGGTTCAGTGTTTAATAGTTATATGCTGGTTTTAATTAATGATAGACCCTCTAAAGATTTCAAAGTTACAAGAGGTCTAAAACAAGGAGACCCCCTATCTCCTTTCTTGTTTGCAATTGTTGGAGAGGGTTTGGCTTACTTAGTGAGAAGAACTTCCTCCCTCAACGTTCTTAAGGATTTCAAATTTAGTAACGTTGCTTCGGTTGGAGGTAATCCTAGGAGTTTTGCTTTTTGGCGTCCTGTTGTCGAGGGCATGAGGGCTCGGCTGTCCAATTGGATAAGTCGTAAGTTATCTATCGGAGGGTGGGTGACCCTGATTAATAAGGTGTTAGTGAACCTCCCGATCCACCATCTTTCTTTCTAGAAGGCCCCGAAGAAGGTGGTGAAAGATCTTATTGCAATCCAAAGAAGCTTCATGTGGGCAGGATACTCGAGCAATCGGTATATTTCCTGGGCGAGTTGGAATACGGTTTGTAAACCGTTAAGCTGTGGTGGGCTTGGAATAAAACACATTGGCCTATTCAACAAAGCCCTCCTTGCTAAATGGTTATGGAAATTCAGTAAAGAAGGTAGTGAAATATGGAGGCCTATTCTTGTAAGTATTTACGGTAATTTATGTAACACCCCCAATCTATACCCCCAAGCTATTAAAGCGATTAATAAAATACAAAATTTCATCAGAGTATATTTACAAATGCACGGCATAGACCGAGGGGTCACATCAATTTGCAACAAACATACAACACCTGCTCATAAAGATATGCAACAATTCAGGTTGTATTAAACCCACAATTCAGAAACAGAATAAAAGCGGAAAATCCGTAACTGAATCTCACCATATATATATATATATATATATATATATATATATATATATATATATATATATATATATATATATATATATCATGAAAGTCTGTCATACATCAAGTCATACATGTACAATCCAAAAGATACATATACATAATACAAAATAATCACAAACGGCCTCCCTAACTACCCGGTGTCACATATCAGAGCCGACCGACAAAAGAATGAAGACCCTAGCTTCACAAAAAGACCTCCCGCAACTCTAATCTGCAATGCCTCATAGAGCATTATAAAACAGCAGAAGGGTGAGAAAAACAATCATATTACAGTTGCATGTAATTATATATTAACACAGAAATGCACAAGTAAAATATTCCCACCACAAATGCACCATAGTCAAATACAACACAACACAGTACAATTCTCAAGTATCAAATACCACTACACATCAATCATACACAATACACTCATCATCAATACGATTACACATATTCCATCTCATCAATCACATTCACAAATCCATACCCAATTAATCCATGTTTTATGCAAATGCACAGAGACCGACACAACGACTCTTATGCAATGCACATGCGGTACCGACTTTCAATATTTCTCATCAATAGTTCACTTAGGAACTCTGCTGGAACCATCGCTCGTTACTTAGTGTAACTCCCCGTCGGGCATACGATGTTCCCCGTCGCTCAAACCTCTTGGTATAAGGCACACGACGTTTATGGATCGCTCACACCTCTTTGTATAAGGCACACGACCCGATCGCTCACACCTCTTTGTATAAGGCACACGATCATTTATAATCATCGCTCACACCTCTTATTTTTAAGGCACACGATCCATCCGATCGCTCACACCTCTTATTTTTAAGGCACACGGTGTTATAGCGGATTCCCTCTGGAATCAATCCGTCACTCAGGACGTTACCAGAATGCATATCATGATGCTCAGCATACAATGACTCATGACATTTAAAATGCACACATATACACATCCATAATCATGCATATATCATCAATTACCACACCCTTCATTTTCTTGCCCTAAGGCCACCAATCATTATCACCATATGTATTTCATGCATTTACATCACACAACAGTACACAAGTCATAAAATATCCACACCAACAGCATATTGCACATACCCATCAAGTTTACCCAATTAAACGGCAAAAATCGACAACAAAACAACACCTTTTCTAATTCTCAACATAATTTAATCGGCCAACAATCTCAAAACCATCATCATAAAAGAGAACATTTTATGAGCTTTCTAACGCATCCAACCACGCCTCAAACCGAACCACAGATCAAAAGTTATGAATTTTCAAAGAAAAGAATTTATTGAGAAACAGCCAGATTCGTCTGGCGACTTAAGAATCCGACTGGCGGATCCCCATTCGCCAGCCCTTCGCCATGGATTTCGCCTGGCGAACCCCATTCGCCAGCACTTCGCCTGGCGAACTAGTGGCGAATCACAAATGTGGAAAAACCCAAGAGTTACAGAAGCTACCCCATTTCTGTCATTCCAAATTCGCCTGGCGACTTACGATTTCGCCTAGCGAATCACCCTTCGCCAGCACGTTGCCTAGCGAAAGAGTGGCGAGACTCAATTCGCCTGGCGAATCACACCAGAACCAGAAAAATTCTGTTACGGGTTCCCCTATTCCAAAACTCCCAAAAACCTCATTTTTCATTCCCAATCAATTCCAACAGCAAAACAATTATCAACAATGACTCATAAACACATGGTGATCATACAATGCAAATTATATCCATTTCCGACCACGAAAACATCGATTTCTCACAAAATTCTCATTTCCGACCTAGAACTCAAAGCTATGGAAAAACAAGAAAACATCCAAGTAAACACATACATAATCATACACAAACATAGTATAATCGAGTTTCGCACCCTTACCCGATTTAATCGTGTTCTAGAAAGTCGGTTGATTGATTTCCAAGTTTTCCAAATTCTCTCTTTTTCTTCTCTTCTCCTTTTCTTTTCTTCTTATCTTCTTTTTCTTTCTCTTATTATTTTTCTCTCTTTCTATTCTATTTCTATTATATTCTAACTTAACAAAATAAATCAAAATGCCCAAAATACCCCTACACTCAAATATCTCGCAAATGTTCTCAAAACGCGGCAAAATATATTCACGATGAAAAATAACATCTTTTCACATAAAAGTCAGAAATAAAATAATATAATAATAAAATACTCAAAACGACTCAATTAATTAAAAAGACAAAACTGATTGAGGCGTTACAATTTAAGTCGTAAACTGCAGCTTTATAGTGTTTTAGGTAATTTGAATTCTGATTCTTCTTGGCTGAAAGATATTTTGTCTGTTTCTAATCCGGTTCCTCAGTCTCAGTTTCATTTTAATGAAAATTTAATAGCAGATATAGGGAATGGTAAAAGGGTGCTGTTTTGGCACTCGATTTGGTGTGGTGATAGACCATTGAAGGAGGGATTTAATAGGCTTTTTCAATTGAGTAACAACAAGGACAGCACTGTATCAGAATTAGGAGAGTGGATGGATGGCAATTGGTCCTGGAAGGTTTTTGAAATTATCCCTCTTAATACGCAACAGGTTATTAGAGAATGGCACGACCTGTTGCAAGCTATGGAAGGTGTTACCGTGAAGGAAGTAGCCTTTGATAAATGGTTATGGAATTTGGACAGAAACAATGGTTTCTCTGTCAAGTCATTTTTTGATAATATTTCGACTCAGGTAGCTTTAACTTCGATCGACGATAACTAGATTAAGATTTTGGAGTGCGTTTGGAAATCGGCTTGCCCTATGCAGGTTAAAGTGTTTGCGTGGAGGTTGATAATCGATAGGCTTCCCACTCGCTCGAATTTGGTTAAGAGAGGTATTTTAAATAATCCTCATGATATTGTCTGCATGTTTTGCTTCAGGTGTAACGAAGATGCTACTCACCTTTTTTTCAGATGCCATAGATCTGTTATGGTGTGGAATTTGGTTTGTGATTGGATTGATATTGAGCGGATTTCAGATCATGACTGCGGCTCCCATGGTTTGGCTTGGTGTTCTAGATTAAGAGGTAGATGTAAGGAAAACCTCATATTCTCTATTTGGTGTATATCTTGTTGGAATATTTGGAATTTTAGGAATAATATTTTGTTTAGAGATGAGGTTTGTAATGTTGAGTCTATCTTTTACGCTATTGTAGCGACTTTTTGGGTTTGGTTGATGTTGGGTAAGAGTAAAAGGCTGGTTTGTAGTATCTATGATTGGAACAAATCCCCTTTAGATTTTATGTAGTAGGGCTGCCCTATTGAGTGCTTTTGGGGAGTTCCATTTTTATTTCTCTTGTAAGATAGTTAGAGATTTCCTTAATCTCTCTTTAATGTTTTTGCCTATAAAAAAAAAACTTTCTAAGAAAAAACATTACTTTTTCCCTATTTTGTTTCAACGAGCCAAAAAATTAAGGCAATTATAATATAATTAGGTAAGGCAGTGAGCTTAAAAAATATATAGTACAGAATAACATGTTCAATAAAATTTTATTTTTGATTGGGATGTGGTGTTAATTCCCTACATTAACGTTAAAAATAACACATAAATATTTTTAAAAATATATTCTTAAGGACATATATGTAGCTTTTTATGTATTCCATCAATCTATTAAAATAAATAGGAATTTACCATTATATGTTTGAATTATATGATAAATTATAAATAACTATTGTGTTTTTTTAATATGGAGTAACAAGTTTAATAAAATAATTTTATTTATTCATTCTTTTATATATATATATATATATATATATATATATATATATATATATATATAATTGATAAAAAGGTGATTTTTTAAGAAGAATGAGAGATCAAGAAATGAAAAACTTTTATGATTGAAAAAAGTGACTTCTTAAAATATCTATTAAGAAAATCGATGTGTTTAATTCACAGACATAGTCTCAACCTTCACTAAAGCGTAAGAGTATTTAGTATATAGATATAATTCAATGAATATCACGTGTAAATTGAAATTTAAGGCAATTTCTTAATGCACCATCCAAATTTCATAGGTACCACGCGAAATTTCTTTTTTGCCCCCTGATTATGGATGTGTACATTCGGACGCACCAATTTTTTAAAAAACGTTGATGTGTTCTGGATATGCATATCCGAAAAATTTTCTAATCTGCAGATCCGGAACAATTTCTTATTAATTCGCGCCAGATCTTCTTCCTCCCCGTCATTCTTCACATTTTCATATTCCAAACATCAAACTCTCTCAAACTCTCAAATTCTTAATCCCACATATCTCGACTTTTTTCACTCGAGTTCGGCTCAGAGCAACTTCTACAACGATCAAGGCACTCCAAATCCTCCATATCTAAATGTAATCGGCAAGTTTTCGAATTTTAGAGTTTCAGAGTTATTTTCGAGTAATCGATTTAGAGTAGACATTTAGGTGTAGAAATTGTTAGGCAGTATGAATAACATAGGTTAGAGATAATGTAGGTATTGTTTGCTGCTTCAAACAGACGATCAGGGCATTAAAATGCCATTTTCCATGGTACAGTAGACATGGCTGCTATTTTTGAACTTTAAAATACGTTCCGGATGTGCAGATCTGAAAAGATTTTAACGTTAAATCTTCTGAGTGTTTCCGGATGTGCAAATCCGGAAACGCCCAACGTTAAATACTTCCGGATGTGCAAATCCGGAAGACACTTGGTTTTTTTTTTATTATTTTAAAAAAAATTCTAATTTATTTATTATGCTTTGCAGATTACATGGCTGGTAGAGACGATCGTATCATACATGGACGGACAGCTCAACACGCATCTGTCCGATGAGAGCGGACGCAGTTTACAGCCGAAGCTTCCGGCGCAGAAGGAGTTGGGGTAGCCCCTACAGCTGAGGGACATCGTACACCATATCCTACACCACAACCTTCCACATCACAGGTTCAGGCCACTTCCACATCAAAGATTCAGGCCACTCCCCCGTCAGCCGCCGATTCTACATCTCGAAGGCGTCGGGTTTCTACTGCTGGTTCATCGGGGTCCCAGCCCGCACGCAGGCGTCGTCATGAGACTCCATCTCCATCAGCTGCTCCTATTTCATCCCCTGTTCCTGTTCCTGAGGGTGATCACCCAGTACATGAGGGTGGTGACGCACATGAGGGTGGTGAAGTCGATGACGATTTCGATGAGCTGGACGATTACCCCGGGGGACCGTCTGATATGTCCCTACTCGTGGGGTACTCTGAGCATACTGCCAGATATGTTTGGCTAGGACAGTAACCTTTCTTGGATTATTTATAGAATTGTTTTCGTTGAAAATATGTTCATTTGTAATATTGTTTTATTTGGCAATTTTCAGGAGAATGATTCGTAGAAGTTCTATAACCATGGGGGTATGGTTATAGACATGATTGCGGCGCTGCCAGGGGATGAGTGGTTCACGTCTGCACTTGCTACCTTAGGTCTCGGAGGCCTTTCTAGGATTGGGTATCCCCAGATCATGTACGGTATGATGATGGCCTTTGTTGAGAGATGGCACCCTGAGACATCCTTATTCCATCTACCATACGGCAAGGTCACGATCACACTCGACGACATCTCGTACCTTTTACATCTACCGATCATGGGTACCCTTCTCCGTCACGGTAAGATGTCGAAGGGGGAGGCGATAGAGATGCTGACTGAGGAGCTTGGGGCTACCCCAGATGAGGCACATTTGGAGGTGACACAGTTGAGAGGCGCACACGTCCGGTTCTCCTTTCTTACACGCAGATTTAGTGCGGCACTTGCAGTGGCAGAATAGGCAGCAGGTGATCCAGCTGAGGTGGCGATCCACAGGTACCGTGCCCTGAGATGCTACTATCTGTTTCTTCTCGGTACACAGCTGTTTGTGGACACCAATGCCACTTACGCTGATATCGTTTACCTCAGGTACCTTTTGGATCCCACAGAGATCCATGGGTACAACTGGGGGGCGGCTACGCTGGCATTCACCTATTCTAGGCTCTCAGATGGTTGCCGCTGGGCAGCCAAGACTGTGGTAGGCAGTTGTATGCTATACGTGGTAACATTCTTATATTCTAAGTTTTTTTTTTCATTTCTTTTCTTTTTATATTCATTATAATGTTTGACACCGATGTTATGTTTTCCATTTAAGGCGTGGATTTTACAGCACTTTCCCAAGATTACTGGTTAGGGGAGTGTCGAGGGGTACATTGAGGATATGCCACGTGCTGCTGCATTTGTCCTGCTCAGAGGGAACTAGGCGTCAGACCCCTTCATATTTTATCTTGATCGGATGGCTGCTGAGGACGTTTTTTCTGACGCCTATGCCGATCACCGTGTGACGCGCCCGTTCGATGAGGTTTCGCTGTTCTCAGGATGCTTGGCATGCAGTTCTACCATTACTGCTCGATACCTGCCGGAGCGCGTCTTGCGTCAGTTCGGTTACACGCAGACGATCCCCGGGATGCCTCATGAGTTTGCTCCTCTAGGCTTGACCCGCATGCAGATAGATGAGTTATATGCTGACTTCCAGTCCCACTTGGTACCGGAAGAGGTTCGGGCGACCAGAGCACCGAGAGACTAGAGCGTTGCGGCCGGGTACATCCTCTGGTTCTATACTGTCTCACACCCATCCATGGTGCCCACTGCTGAGGGATCGCCACTAAGACCAACTCATCAGGAGATATTAGAGGAGCGACAGTCTCAGCTGGACCATACTTAGGATGTCCTACCTCACTGTCGTGAGATAGAGGAGATAGCGCGGCAGGCCATTGCGGACGATCACCTCCCTGAGGGCTCTGGTGGCAGACTTTCCATTGATAGGATTATTGAGATTGCTCGGGGGGCACTTCAGTACCGCAGACATCGAGCCAGGACGGCGGGTAGGGGCAGAGGAGCAGAGGAGCCAGGATAGATCCTTCGGCATACACAGTAGTTTTTTGTTTGATGTATTCTATTTTTATTGCATTTATGTACTGTATTTTGAAAGAAGTATTATTAGGTATATATATTATTTTATTTTATATATGGATGTTTTCGAATGTATATTAAGTTGCGACGATATATTAATATATGCGACCAACCAACAAAACTGATTTTACAAAAAAAATAAAGTTCTGCTATTTTTTCGGGATGAGAGAGAGAGAGGGGGAGAGAGAGAGAGAGAGAGAGAGAGAGAGAGAGAGAGAGAGAAATTATAATGTAATAAGGAAATTTGAGCTTCGTAGTTCAAAGTAGAAAATAAGTTTTTGTTGGTTGGTTTTACCTTGAAAAACGGTTTCCGGGATGACGCACTAAGGCAAAAAAAAAGTTTGATGAGTTGACGTTGATTTTGGGGTTTGAAAAGAGATTGTTTTTTATTTGAATTACACTAAAGACTATGGGTAGAGGGGAATATTTCAAACAACCAAGCCAAGCGTCTTGTGTTCAAAATACTCAGAATGAGGATATGAAAGCTTCATTCTCACACCTTCTCTACCACTTAAGACTCGTAGCACACAATTCTAATAATATTTTTAGACGTTTTAAGTTTATTTGGGAAAAAGCCACTTGATGTTGGATCAAGGGTTTTATTGAGAAAATCTCACTTGACGTTGGATCAAGGGCTTTGAGAAATTGGTGAGGTCGATCCTAGTTCCTAAGGATAACTAGCAAGAAAAATCAAACCAAAGGTAAATAAGAGATAAAGAAAATACATGAAAGGGGAGAGGGTTACATGAAAAATACAAGGGATGTGTGCAAGAAATAAGGAAGTCTCACTGTCAAGTAGCCCAAGAGAAATCCATGTGCGTGCAAAGGTGTCATAAGTTAATCAATGGAATTAAGAATCCAAGTCCAAGTCTCCTTTCTCTAGGGTCAAACATTAAGTCCAAAATTCAATGATTCTAAGGTCAATCAAAGTCCATGAGTGTCCATCCTTTTAGCTCACAAGTATAGAATCACATATTGTTGGTCTTTTCATTTTACCGTATTTTTGTTCTTTTTAATGGTAAGGAAATAAGAAACAACAAAAGATAAAAGGCATAAAGTAAAAGATGCATAAAGTAAATGGATGGAAAATGAGGATAAAAGTAAATTGCAAGAATATAAAAGGCAAGAAAATAAATTACAAGAATTAAATGACAAGAAAATAAAATCCGTGAATAAGTGGTTAATGATTAGGATTAAGGACCAATTTATCGCACCGGGGTAATTTAGCGCTATGTTGAGAAATCGTAAGTAGACTTATGTAGAAGTCATACCTATCTGAGACAGGTCAATAACAATTTTTGTGTCCAACAAGTTAGAGATGTAATGCAATGTTACTCTCCTAAAACATGTAACACAATGGCTCAAAACCAAAAGAAGAAGATAGATGGAAAAAGAGATGAAAAAAAGAATGAAAAGAGAAACTCAAGCAATTACATAGAGATCATCTATGAACAAATCAAATGACTGAAAGAATGATCAGACAAGGGATAACCTATCTCTTATACAAAGTGTCAAAAATGATAAGATGATCATTTATCAACATGTTTGAACCAGAGAAGATTGAATCAACCAAAGGATCATCAATCAAGGATTTTAAATATTGAAAATATGTTCAACCAAGCAATCATCAGGAGCCAAGCACTACGCCAAAAGTGTCCTTTGGCAGCACTACATAGGCAGCGCTTTATTACAAAAGCGCTGCTATAAGTTAAAAAATTTAGAAAACACGGAAACTGTTCACTTAGAAAAATAAAAGCGCGTCTAAATATAAGACTTTAGACAACGCTTTTGAGGAAAACGCTTTCTAAGGTCTTATAAATTAAAAAAAAAATTAAAGAAAAATATTAGACAGCGTTTTCCTTAAAAGCGTTGTCTAAGGTCTTATAAATTAAAAAAATATATAAGACCTGAGACAGCGCTTTTGAGGAAAGCGCTTTCTAAGGTCTTATAAATTAAAAAAAAAATTAAAGGAAAATATTAGACATCGCTTTACTCAAAAGCGCTGTCTAAGGTCTTATAAATTAAAAAAAAAAAAATCAAAAGCGCTGTCTAAGGCCCATATGAGACAGCGCTTTCAAAAGCGCTTTCTAAGGCCCACCTTAGACAGCGCTTTCATTCAAAGCGCTGTCTAAGGTCTTTTTAATTAAAATAAAAATTGAAACGATATCAGTATTCTATACTTTTTCATTTCATTCTTTCCCTTTTTCCCTCTCTTTCTGCGAACAAGAACGAACCAGCTGAAACCACCGCCGTCGTCCGTCCTTTCACCGCCGTCGTCCGTCCTTTCTCGCCGTCGTCCGTCCGGCCGTCGTCCTTCCTACTTTGTCCTCCACCATCCTCCACCGTACTCCACCGTGCTCCACTGTTCCAGTAAGAGTTTTTCTTTTTATGTTAGGTTTTAAGTGAGTTTCATATTTTTCTGTTAGGTTTTGTTCTTGTTACCATATTTTTGGAGTTCTTTAGATATAATGATGTTCTGTTAGGTTTTGTTCTGTTAGGTTTTGGAGTTCTTTTGATAGAATGATGTTCTTTTGATAGAATATGACTAGTTTAGATTAGTGTTAATGTTGCTCTACATTGTTATTGCTATATAATGTGTTAGTTTAGTTTAAGTTAGTTTAGGTTAGTGAGTGTTAGTGTTAATATTGCTCATTATTTTAATATTGTAAATCCTTGAGGTTGTTAGTGTTATTTTGTTATTTTAATACTGTGTTATGTTAGAAGCCCTGTTAGAAGCTCATTCAATGTTCTATGTTTTATCATAACTTTCCTCTTCATTCAATGTTTTGATTCCTCATATAATAGTGTTTTTGTTGACCTTAATAAGTAGGAAAACCATGGATAAAAAATGGATGGATGTCGATCGATTGTCCAAAGAGTACGAGAATGGGGTATTGGATTTCGTTAAGTTTGTTGTTCAACACGTTAAAGACCCCAGTCGAATGGACTGTCCTTGCTTGGGTTGTTGTTATGTGGGTAAGGTTGACGCAAATGGATTGAAATCCCATTTACTGATGCATGGAATTGATCGAAGTTATAAGTGTTGGATACATCATGGTGAGAAAATTAACGAGAATGTTGAACCGAAGGGGAAAAGTAATACGACCTATGCTTCAGATGACAAAGACACGGAAACATACGATTGTGATCGAGTCGAAGAGATTGCAGAAGCAGTTGAAGAAGATCTTCATGATTGTACCGAAATGTTTGAGAGGTTGGTAAGCGATGCAGAGAAACCGCTCTATCAAGGTTGCACTAAATTCATAAGACTGTCTGCGGTATTGAAGTTGTACAACTTAAAGGCGGGCAATGGATGGTCGGATAAAAGTTTCACAGAGTTGTTGGCCCTTTTGAGAGAAATGCTACCGGAGGATAATGTTCTTCCCAATCGAATCTATGAGGCCAAAAAAATGTTGTGCTCTATTGGCATGAGCTATGATAAGATACATGCTTGTCCAAACGATTGCGTTTTGTTTCGAAACGAATATGCATCGTTAACTGAGTGCCCTAAATGCGGTTTGTCTCGATATAAGAAAAAATTGTCTCCAGTCAAGGTCTTATGGTATTTTCCTATAATTCCGAGATTTAGGCGCATGTTTCGTAGTGAAACCAATGCAAGACTCCTGACTTGGCATGCAGATGAAAGAATTATTGATGGAAAGTTGGGACATCCGACTGATTCACCACAGTGGTCGAAAATTGATAATGATTAACCTGACTTTGGAGAAGAAGCAAGAAACCTTCGCTTGGCATTATCTACTGATGGAATGAACCCGCATGGTCTTCAAAGTATCTCACATACCACATGGTCTGTGATTCTTATGATTTATAACCTACCTCTGTGGCTATGCATGAAGCGTAAGTACATGATGTTATCTATGTTAATCTCTGGGCCTAAACAACCAGGGAATGACATAGACGTATACTTGACACCTTTGATCGAAGATTTAAAGATATTGTGGGAGAACGGTGTGGAGGTTTATGATGGATATAGGAAAGAAAGTTTCAATTTGAGGGCGATGTTGTTTGGCACAATTAATGATTTTCCAGCTTACGGGAATCTATCAGGGTGCATCATAAAAGGTGAAAAAGCGTGTCCTATTTGTGAAGATAAAATAGATTCGAAGCGATTGGAGTTTGGTCATAAGAATGTCTTTCTCGGCCATCGTAGATTCTTAAATGCCAAACATCACTACCGTGGGTGGAGACAAGAATTCAATGGAGACACCGAACAAGGTAGAGCTCCACCTATGTTGTCAGGTGACCAAGTTTTTAAAAAGGTGAAAGATATGCGTACTCAGTTTGGCAAACCTTTTGCACATAAGGTTGTCAAAGGTGGGTGGAAAAAGAGGTCGATATTTTTTGAATTGCCATATTGGAAGTCTTTGTACGTGAGACATTTTCTCGATGTTATGCATATTGAGAAAAATGTATTTGAAAGTGTTATTGGTACGTTACTTAATATAAAAGGAAAGACTAAGGATGGCCTTAAAGCAAGAAAAGACTTGGTAGCGATGGGGATTAGAACTGAATTAGCACTCGTGAAGAAAGGAAGACGAACATATCTACCACCTGCTGCTTTTACTCTGTCTAGAAAGAAGAAGAAAATATTGTGTAAGTTTCTGAGTGAAGTTAAAGTTCCAGAAGGATACTCTTCAGATGTTAGAAGACTTGTGTCTATGAAAGACCTCACGTTGAAGAGTTTAAAGACACACGACTGTCATGTTATAATGGAACACTTTCTACCAATAGGTATACGTTCTATTTTGCCAGTGAAAGTAAGAAGCGCCATAACTAATTTGTGTTTTTTCTTTAGGTCAATTTGTAGTAAGGTAATCGATCCCGATATCTTACCAACACTACAAAAAGAGATAGTTATTACCTTGTGTGAGCTTGAAATGTATTTTCCTCCCTCTTTTTTTGACATAATGGTACATCTAGTTGTTCATCTTGTGAAAGAGACACAGTTGTGTGGACCAGCTTATATGAGATGGATGTACCCTGATGAACGTTATATGAAAATATTAAAAGGGTACGTGAAAAGTCGAAGTCGACCAGAGGGGTGTATTGTTGAACGATACATTGTTGAAGAAGCGGTTGAGTTTTGTGCTGAATATTTGTCCAATGTTCAATCGATTGGACTCCCCAAAGCTCATATTTTCGAAAAAAAGGATGGTAACAAATTAATTGGAAATAAAATTGTGACAGTATCAAGGGATGAACGGGATCAAGTGCATTTGTATGTTCTGCACAATGATAATGAGGTTGAGCCATATGTTGAGATGCACAAGGATGTACTCCGAAGGTTAAATCATAACAGAAATGAAAATTGGATAGTACGAGAGCACAATCAAAGTTTCATACAATGGTTAAAGGATCATATTTATTCGAAGCGCTCTTCAGATCCTGGTTCAGTAACAGAAAGGTTAAGATGTTTGGCATATGGTCCAAGTTTGCATGTGTATTCTCATAGCGCATACACAATTAATGGATACACATTTTATACCAAAGAACAAGATGATAAAAGTACTATGCAAAATAGTGGTGTCACCGTCCTAGCTGAAGCAATGCACATATCAAGTATGAAGGACTTAAACCCCAAATATGCAAATCTGTCATATTTTGGAGTTATTGAGCACATTTGGGTGTTTGATTACGAGAAGTTTCAGATTCCAATCTTTGGTTGCAAGTGGGTAAATAGTAGTGGCATACGAATGGATAAGTCTGAATTTTTGCAAGTGGATCTTAATAGGGTGGGGTACAAAGATGAGCCTTTTATTCTAGCATCTCAAGCTAAACAAGTGTTCTATGTCACTGACCCGACGAGTACGAAATGGTCTATAGTGCTTTTATCTAACAAAATGGTTGATGATAGCGGTGTAGATCAATGTGATATTGATGTTGAGAATGAGTCATGCATTAGACAGAATGAGTTGAATAGAAATGATCAAGTTGAGGATCTTATAGCGAATGAGTCATATATCAGAAATGACCATAACGAGGGAATTTGGATCCATTCATCCGTCCGCATTGCTAAGAAACAAGTAATTCATATTCCAACCAAGAAAAGAAAGAGATGTTAGTGAAAGAGGTAAAATAATAAAATGTTATATATTATTTCATTCTAAATTCATCTATTATAGTTTTTTTTTGTATTTTGACGTCGTGTAGAAAGTTTCCATCTAACACTTGTTTAATCTTACAGTGGACATTGGTTGTTGGTCGCAATTAATCCTAGCAGAGAAGTGGCCATCCGATGTATGTATTTCTAACTTATGAGTTATTTTAATATTTAACACATATCTCTCATATAATGAAATAGTTAAAACTAAATCAAACTATGTTATATTATAATGTAGTACTTTGAAGAATGCAAGTGTGCTCATTACTCAATTTCTCAATTGGATGAAATTAAAGAGTATTGGTGTCAATACATTATGGAGCTCGGAGTTTTATCAGGTATAATATTGTACTCTTACTTTAATTGATGAAAATTTAAATATGTGTAACTTTCTAACTATAGACATTGTTGATGTATTCTTTTAATTGAATTACAATCTTTGTGTTCTTTCAGGACCTATGTAGATTTGAAGCAATGCTTTGGTTGGATGCAAAAGTACTTGTATAAGTAATATGTACATTTGTAGAAAAAATGTAATGATTTGTAATTATAAATTGGTGTATATATATATATATATATATATATATATATATATATATATATATATATATATATATATATATATATATTGGTTTGAATTGCCAATTGTTTTGGATATATAATTTTGGTGTAAATTGGTACATTTAAATAGGCCAAATTGGATTGATTTGAATCTCCAAATTGTGGTACTTTTCTGGAAAAAAATTGGTTGAAAAACAAGTCAAATTCTGGTTGAAAAACCTGGTAAAAATTGTGGTTTAAAAAAATTTATATAAAAATTTTCGTATACCTTAGACAGCGCTTTACACTAAAAGCGTTGTCTAAGGTGGGGCTTAGAAAGCGCTTTCACCAAAAGCGCTGTCTAAGGTATGCCTAAAAAAGTTCAAAAAGGTGGGGCTTAGAAAGCGCTTTAAAAAAAAGCGTTGTCTAAGGTATACCTAAAAATGTTCAAAACGGTGGGGCTTAGACAGCGCTTTTAAAAAAAGCGTTGTCTAAGGTATACCTAAAAAATGTCAAAAAGCGCTGTCTAATGGTACCATAGACAGCGCTTTTCATTAAATATACCCCCGTTTAGACAGCGCTTTTGGTATTACCCAAAGCGCTGTCTAAACCTTTAGCAGCGCGGGTTTAGACAGCGCTTAAAAGCATTGTCTAAGGCCAAAAAAAACGCTGTCTAAGGTCTTGTTTGGCGTAGTGAAGATCTAGACATTAAAAAAAATTGAATAAAAATAAAAATAAAATGGATTTTAAAATGATTTAAAGTGGAAAATGAAAGGAAAATTCAAAAGAAGTATCAAAAGGTAAAATAAATGGTGAGAAAATTAGAGAAAGTTAAGAATATTGTAAACAAGTGAATCTCCAAAGTTGGATGAAAATATATTTGAATATGATTAAAAATAAAATTGAAAATGAAAATTAAAAACAAAATAAACGAAAATAACAATTAAATGCATAAATTATTTTAAAAATTATGCAAACAATATATGTGATGCAAAATATTTTTATGGATATTTTGTAAAAAAGTTAGAATAATAAAGAGTTAAAAATCAATCAGAATTAAATTAAAAAGTAAATGAAAAAGAAATAGAAAAGAAAATAAAATAAAAAACATTTGAAAGATGGCGCCAATGGCTAGCACACGTGTCAGGTTGAGATTAGCTGGATATTAATATTACGCGCGAACCAGACTCGTCTTCAACCTTGAGTTGATTTTACAAACTTCATGAACTCGTGTTTTTAACTAGAATAAAGCATGAATTCAATTACCTAACACATAATCGTGCATGTCACTTTGCTTCAGTGCCGTTGTTTGGTTCTGAGCAAAGAGAATTTGCTTAAGAACACGAAGAATTCTAGTTCTTCTAAGTAAAATTAAATGATGGATACGCAATATAAATTCAAGACAATTAAGGGCTTTGATTAGTGAATTAAGACGAAGAGATTGGTAACTTGTTTGTAAAAGAATTTAACTCGTAACTACCTTTTCAGTTGAAGATTCGGAGGTCAAAAATGATGGGATTGGTAAGATTGATTCAGGAAGCACTACGCCAAAAGTGATCTTTTGTATCACCAAATTTAATAGCGCTTTTAAAGAAAGTGCTATTAAAAAGGGAACACAGACATCTATAATAGCACTTTATAGTCGGGCGCTATTATAGGATGCAGACAATGTAATTTTGATAGCGCTTTATTATAAAACGCTATTAATAAATTTCACTAAAATAACACTTTTTTAAAAACGCTATTAATATTCTCAAT
Organism: Lathyrus tuberosus; assembly: GCA_022829125.1. NCBI lineage: Eukaryota > Viridiplantae > Streptophyta > Magnoliopsida > Fabales > Fabaceae > Lathyrus > Lathyrus tuberosus. The sequence goes on from JALAZF010001114.1 coordinate 80,779, forward strand.
TAAGATAGCGCTTTTTTAAAAACGCTATTAATATGTTCAATTAAGATAGCATTTTTTTGAAAACGCTATTAATTTACTATTCTATACTCTATTAAGATACCACTTTGTTAGAAACGCTATTAAAACGCTATTTATTATAGAATATATAATAAATAATAAATAATATAAATAATACATTTTAAATAATATAAATAATATTTTTACAGACTTGTATTTTTCTTTTCCTCAGAAGAAAGAGTGTATCGGTAGCTATTGCTACGCCTACACCGTCTCCCGCCCCTTATTATTAACCTTAATCCCTAACCCTTTCTTCTTATCCTCACCAATTCGCCCTCTCTCCTTCTTCTCTTCATCAATGGCGTCCACTCACTTCTCTTCAGCTTCTGCTCTCTCTCTGGAGAAACAATTCGGCGAGTTCAGAACTCACCTCGAAGAATCCGAAACCTTGCGCGACCGAATTAGAACCGTCGTTTCGGAAATTGAGTCCACCACAAGACTCATGTACGCTAACATTCTTCTTGTTCATCATTCTCGACCTACTCCAGGTACAAATGCATGTTACGGTTCTTCCTTAAACCCTAATGAAACTTGTGTGTTTTGTTTTATGCCAGTGTTTTCTCGTTATTCTTTGTTGATGTGTGATTTTTTGTTTCCATTTGGATAGAGCTTTTGGAGAAGGCTAAGTCTCAGATTGATGTTTTGAAGGATAAGTATAAGCAACTTGCTGATATTCTTGGAGGATGTCCTGGTCAATACTATAGGTGATTGAGGATTCTGTTGTTTGTGTTTTTATTGTGCAATTTTTTGAATTTTGAATTCAATACTGTATAGTACTAATTTTGGTTATGTTGTTTGTGTTTTTATTGTGCAATTTTTTTTTATTAATTTAATCATTGTCTTATGAATGTTGTCTATGATGATATCTTGAAGGCTTGTTTCTCAAAACATTCGCAGTGGCCGCCCAAGAGCTTTCGCCTTCGCCAGGCTTGAGAGCTTATGCTGTTTTTATCCTTCCTTGGATGTCTGAGACATAATGTTTGATTCTATATTCATTGTATATTGATTTAGTTGTGATTTTAGTTCTAATCTATTAAAGCTTTGTTTTGATGGGTGTGTTTGTTTGATTATGAGTGACCGATGATGATAAATTTTAAGGCTTGTTTCGCAATACATTCGCAGTGGCCGCCTAAGAGCTTTCGCCTTTCGCCAAGCTTGAGAGTTAATGTTGCTTTATCCTTCCCCTGAGGTCAAATTATTCTATCTACTATTTCTAATGTTTCTTGTCTATATGGCCAGTAGTTGATTTCTGTTACGATGGAAATATAGTATGTTGAATAAATCTTGAGATAATTTAATTTGTTGTTTTGATTGATACAAAGAATATGCTGTCATTGATTTGATTCTCTGTTGATTGCATAATCAATTTCTATGATCACAATTATGATTACCTTTGATAACTTGAGATTTTGTACCGTTTACTTTTATCATAAATTCATATGCTAGGTGGAACAATGTGATTTTGCTGGCTTGTTTCTAAAAACATTAGCAGTGGCGGCGAGCTTGAGAGCTAATGCTGTTATATTCCTTCCATTTTCTTGTCTTTATTATTTTCTCAAAACCATTTTACTCTGAATTTGACGTGTTCCATATTTTCTCAAAACTTTCTTGGATTGTTTCGGCTCATAACATATAAAGCTTTCAAATCACAATTGTGTTTTTTGAATTCGTTCAGTGTTGTGCATAATTATTATGGAAAATTGTTAAACTTTCATTATGGAAATTTGAAAATTTGAATATTCAAAATGATGGCAATTTTGAACCTGAATATGATATATGAATGGGAAACCTTTGATAGAAAATTTCATTTAGTGAAAATTTATTTTTGCACGGTTACAAGTCATTTTATATGAATTGATACTTTATAAAGATTGATGGCACTTTATAAATGTAACCTACATTGTTAAGTCAAAGAAGGGTATCATTGAACATGTGTGTTACTGTTAGCAATATTAACATTAATAAGATTTACCACATCTTTTTTTTTAATCTTTTGACGAGTTAATACAGATTATATCCCCCACAAACAATTCAGTCTTTTTTAATAATGAACAATTCTATGCTTACTTTTATGCACTGGCTTGAAACGGGAACGCTTCTCCTCTGTTACTTGTTTGCGTTGATTTATGTTTTATTGTTTTATATTAGTTGGGTGTATGTGCATGCATATGTTGATGTTGTTGCTAATTGAATACATTATGAAGTCTTGAGAGTCTAAGCAGTAGGGGAGTGTGGACTCTATGTTCTGTTTCTGGTAAAATAAGTTTATGCATGTCATGATGGTAGAGGTTCATTGTTAGGCAAAGTGTTCAAGCATCTAACATGCTATGAGGGCCCGTTTAACACAACGTGCGCCCATTTCCTACTCAGGCCTGGATTACTTTCCCATTTATGGAAACATGGGTACTGAGCATAAACAATGAAGATCTTTTCTGACTGAATAAGTCGCAGCTAAATTTAAACTCTTTTTTTCCTTTTCTTTTTATTGGTCATAATGTTAACTTCTACCTTATACCTATTCTGAGTATTATGAGATTTATAAGGCTAGTTATTTATATTTACGTATATTGTTACCTATTTTGCCGGCGACGGAAACAATCTTTCTATGATCGTAGCACTCTCAGGCATGTTGATTTGGGGAGAACTGCTCTCTATATAGCTGCAGAAGATGATTCTCTTGTATCACATTCATTGGTTCCACTTCCTGTTGATGCTTTTGTTGGAAGATTAGATGATCTTTCAATGGATTACTGTCCTCACTATAACCCTCGATGTGATTCGTCGCCTGAGAAGTTTTTAGAGAGCATAGAGAGATTTCTGTATGTTCATAAGGTATGTAATTTGATTTCAAACTGCTAGCTGTATGTATCCGTGTTTCATTTCAATGTGTGTATTAATTACTAAATGATTACTCTTCTTAAGCAGTGTTTAAGGATAGTAGATGTTAAGTATCCTGCATACATTGGACATGACACTGATACTGATACTAATTTAAGAAAATAGAAATTATTGAATTTGGTTTTATGTGTTGTGTCGGTCCCAAACACCCAACATGTCTTCAATTGGAAGTGTCAATGCTACTACATAGATAGAACCTCTAATTGTTTTTTGAGTCTCAGATAGTAATAGTTGGATTCATTTTTTGTCAAAAATTGCAACAATTGATCAAATTTTTGTAGCTTAGCTGTAAATCAGATCTTTGAATGAGAGAACTCAGAAATTGAATTCTAAAGAAATGTTCTCCAAAATGGTAATTGATTTTTGTAGAGCTATACTATATTTGATTTGCTCATTGGCACCAGTTTGATTATAACTGATATATCATAAAAAAGAATATGTAAATTTACCTTTTTTAAAGGTTCTCATGTACATATTAGTTCATACCCGCAAAACCGACACGTAGACACCAATAATATTTAAAGAAAATGAAAGTGGTTGAATATAAGTGTCAGTATCGGACACTTAGTGTGTCAGACATTGGACACGCCTTTAATTCTAAGTATCGGTGCTTCATAATTTGTCTCATACCTCTTCAAATCATATCAATTTCTGCCACGCTCTTTCTCACTCACTAATTTCACATTTATCCCACCTAATGATGCTGATACCAAAATCATTCCATTTCTATTCATATAATTCCAGCTGTGCTTGATGTTGGCAACTTTATCTTTAATCCTTTAAGTCCATTTTGACTCAGCTGTTGAAAAGTATGTGTTAGAGAGCATGTTGTTATCGTTATTCTTAGCTTTTTGAATTTCCCTTTAACCTTCATATTGGTCTATATCTGCAGATCTTAAATAATCTGAAGCATGCATTCTGGCCTTTTCATCATGATCATACAAAAACCTTATTCTTAAGGGCAGCACATGCTGCTAACTGTGTTGACAGATCTAATTTTGTTGGAGAAAGGTACTTTATATAAATGTATTCTCGTCTTCTATTTATCTATTGTGATTAGTTTGTATAAGAACTAGCCTTAAAGTTTGTGAACTGCAGTGGCTCTCAAATTGCATCAGCCAAGGCTGCTCAACATAGACTGGATCGAGGTGTTTAGACCACCGTGTGCTTCGGAGACATGAGGCGTTCATTGTCTGGTATGAATTTGACGCAGTTTCTCTCTTTTTTTCTATTTCATTATGATTCCAAATATTTTCCGTATTTTTTCAGCATGTGAACGCCTTATCCTCCTTACAAATAATGCAAATGAACTAAGAGATTACAGTGTTCTCCTCTATCATTGCGGATTATATAAGGAGTCGCTGCAATACCTGACAAAGTACTAGGAATTGAAAGTGTTCCATAACCATCCTATTAATACACAAACAAATGACAAGTTTTGTTTACAAATTAACAGAATGTAACGTGTGCCATTTAGGTTTTGCAGAAGTCATCTACGCAAGTGATGAAATTATCAGACTCTAAAAGAAGCATGGAAGAAGACGCTGCTGTCGATAAACTGCTAACGCGGTTGAGTCTCATCCAGTTAGAACACGGGTGGAGTCAGCCGTCAGTCGCTAGAAATTTTCTAGGTAACAACTCTGATCCATGGTAATTCCTCTTTCGTCTTGATTCAGACAACATCAAAGAGGAATTTTGATTAACTCATAAATGAAATGAAAGCTAAATGTTGATTAAATGTTGATCTCTTAACTTTATTATCTCATAGCTTAATATGAATTTAGAAGACATTCCCTATAAATGCTAAAAGTCAATTGTGTACCATGGAAAAAATAGATGTTACAAAATGAAGTATGTTTCATGATATATGATATAGTTTGGATAAATGGTTACGACTTATGCTGCCATGAATATTTATTGTTTCATAGGTGTGACCGTATTTTATGGTACGGAAAAGGTCTCCATCAGTTATCTTATGTTCGCGGGGAATCAAGATTTTCAGACCATAGACCAGTTTATGGCATATTTTGGGCCGAGGTTGAGTCAACTCATGGAAAATTGACGAAAAGTATAAGTTGTTCTGGTTCAAGAATTGAGGTGGATTGTGAGCTTTCAATTTCGTCAAGCTCTCTAATTATTTCAATACTGACATAATTCTTCTTATATGCTATACACTTAAATACAATTTTTGCCTAGGAGTAAATAGAAGTATAGAGTGAAACTAATTTAATATTTTTAAGTGAGGATTCAAAGTCTTTCTTTAGACTACATGTATTATTTTGCTAAATATTTTTTTGTGAAATAAATTTCATCATTTTTATTTACTTGATTTTCCTGGACATTTTATTTGAATATATATATATATATAAATAAGTGTATTACAATAGCATTTGTAGAGAGAGTGCTATTAATGAAACATTCTACAATAGCACTTTTATGAAAAGCGCTATCAAACATGTGCTTTATAATAGCACTTTTATGAAAAGCGCTATCAAACATGTGCCTTATAATAGCACTTTTATGAAAAGCGCTATCAAACATGTGCTTTATAATAGCACTTTTATGAAAAAGCGCTATCAAACATGTGCCTTATAATAGCACTTTGTTTGGAAGTGCTATCAAAATTAAATCAAAGTAAGTATTATAATAGCACTTTTCGAAAAACGCTATTGAATACTGATACTATAAAAGCGCTTTTGGAAAAACGCTATTAATTATCAGTACTATAATAGCGCTTTTAAAGTGCTATCAAACGAAAATATTTACAATAGACCGTGGTTAATAGAACTTTTAAATGCTATCAAAAACCAAAAAAAACGCTATTAAATAACTTTTTTGTAGTAGTGAAGTTTCAATGCACGACAATAGTTCAATTAGCTTCAGATGATGTCGATGAGTGATTCTGGGCAAAGATTTGAAGCAAAACAATCTTCAATCAAGGGAATGGATTTCTGGTTTTGAAGGAGTATCGGGCTCAAGTGTTTCAGAGTTTCTTTCGCTTTTCAAGCTTGGAAATAAATTCAAAAGCTTCCTCTATTTATAGGAAATAAAGTGTTGATCTCACACATGTGAATTATATCGGAAATTTGTGCGAGCTAGGGTTAAATTTTGGTAATTTGCAAAACATGTAAAGTGAGGTGTGAAATGCGTGAATTAGCACTTGAAATTGGCATGAATTTCGTGGCCTAAAACTTGGGCAAAAAGAAGAGTCCATGGTGTCATGTTTGAAGCTAGGCCAAATGAGATTTCCTCGTGCCTTTTTTATTTTTGTTTGTGCCAAATGATCACTTCATTGCAAATAATTCAATGCAAAAAGAATCAAATCAAAAGGATGCTTGAGTTGAAAATTGAATTAATTCAAAGTTGGGGTTGTGACCTGGTTTCTAGGTCAGACAATAGGTCGAAGTAACTTTTGGCCTGCCTAGCTAGTTGAGACCTCCAAGTTCATGACATCATAACTTTTAATTACCATGTGCATTTTAGGCCAAACTTAGGCCAAATTATCCTTGCCATGAGCTTAACAAAAGGCGCAAATAAGTTTGTCAATTGAATGCTTGAAATGGAAATGGCATGAGTGGAAAGTAAGAGTCATGACAAGGTTTAAGGCACTTTTGGAAACTTGGTCACTTCCAAAATTGATGTCCTTGGAGGTTGTATTGATGTTTGATCCATGAAGCAAAGTGTTAGAGGAGTTCATTTGTGACATTTGGATCAAAGTAGCTTGTCCATTGGTTGAAGATTGAGAGAGTTATCGTGGTTGGACAAAATGACATGCCATACTTGAGTTTAGCCCACACCACCATGCACCAACATTTGATCTTTGCAATGACCTTGAATCCAAAAGCACAATAATGATCATGTGTATACCAAATGGAGAAACTTGATTGAAACTTGAAAGATTGGATGATGACTTGTGAATTTGATGGAGATGGCATGGGAATAAGCACATGAACCATTCTTGTGTTAATTAATCAAAATTTGAACCTTTCTTGACCAAAACGAAACCTCTCATGCCATAATGAGCATGCCTTGGATATGAGCTTCTTAAACAATTCTTGTACACCTAGATGAACCGAAAGAGGAACAAAAAAGTACAACATCTCTTGATGTCTTGGTTAGATGACCTAAGACCAATGCAAACCCTAATCCACAAGGGAATCAAGGATCAATTTATATGCTAATGAAATGGTATGATGAATGTATGATGCAAAAGCTAGGGTAAAAATGAGGGTATGACAGCTGCCCCTATTTGATCTTCTTGGACCTGAAGGTATGAAAATTAACTGCTTTCAGGCATCCGAGGTAGGAGAAGATTAAATACCAGAATATCCAAAATTTTCAGCCTCTAGGAAAGGAATGGTATGAGTGTATTCCGGTCTTTTATTACTTGGTTTCTATGGAATGGTGGGGTAGGTTTACCTGTTAGGGATTTGAGCAAGGTATTATATATATGGGCACATGTCAAATATGATATACATGGTATGGAATGCATGGTGAGCTTTTCCAGTGTTGGTAGTGGAGACATCCTTGTAAGATTCCAAGAATAGAAAAGCGATGTATTTCCCAAAGGTTATAACTTAATTTTGAATTTTCTTTCTGCAGAAGGCAGAGAGACTACTTGCAAAAGGAAAGCATAACTTGGTTGGGGGTAACAAGTTTTTCGGCTACAAAAGGTAGAGGAAACTTGCGAAAGGAAAGGAAGAGGATAAACTCCTCGTGCAAAAGTTTTATATATATATATAGGAGAGAGAAAAAACTAACACATAATCTCCACCATTTATTTTAAAATCTAATGGTTCAGATTCATTCTCATGTTCTCACATAAAAGTGAAATTCTCATTATCCAGCCCACGACAGATAACCGTTGGCCCAACGCTTGGGGCACATTATAAATACCTTCCTCCACAAGAGGGTCAGGTATTCTAATTCATACTTTGTACTTGTTTTCTCTCTCGCTCTGAACCTCACTTTGGCATCAGAGTGTCTTGCAGATACACCCCCTCCTCTTCTCCACCACCCCTGAATTTGGAGCTCACGATGTGTTGCTGGCCACTGATATTCTTCTAATCCCAGTAAGATCAGTGGCGTCATCTATGGGAACTATTTGCTCCCCCGTAGTTTCTTTCACCGAAGCTTAAATACCAATGCAACTTTGCAAATTACCAATTAGCATGGCCGATCAACACGCCGACGATCACGTTCCCGAAATCGCTTTCGCTACCGGTGGTGACTACACTAACAACAGAGCTACCATCATTGAAGAGGGGGACCCCAGAGACGGATTAACTGCCTATCTCTCCTCCAACGACGCGACCTACAACGGCGTCCAACATTAAACATTTCAAAGGCCCTAGAGTTTTTCAACCAATTTTTGTGCCACCTGGCGCCGACCCTACCACGGTGGCCCTATTCACTGCGATCAACCAAACCAATCTCATGATCTTCCAACAGAATGAAAGGATTGAGATGCGGGAGAAAGACCGTCAGTGGCACTCTCCCCTGCGGAGACACCGACGACCTGACCCTCATAGCCCATCTCCGAGACAACAAGACACTCGTCCACACTCTCGCCCGCATAGACACCTACGTGATGACTCACAAAGCCTCTCCCCGCGACAATTTAGACGTCTGCCGCGGCTGGAGAGGCCATAAGCCGCGATCACCCAGAAGCAGGATTGTACTCCTCCCCGCAAAGAGAGATGCTTTTTGACTCCCAAAAGGAATAAAGTCGGCGGGCAGCTGGAGAAATCAAAGAGTCGACCAAGAAACTTGCCGTGTCGCGGAAGGAGCCCTCGGTACGACCACTCCCCGTTGCGCCCACCAATCCGAAGCAAAAACGACGATCCTTGCGGTCCACTTTCCCGAGCAATCATGGAGGCTCCCATCATCATTGGGATGGAAAAACCACTAAGTTATGCAATCTACGATGGCACGCTGGACCTAGACAATCACATCGAGAACATCGATGCGATGCTCGATTAGCGCAACGTTCGAGGCGCCATCAAGTGCCAACTCTTCCCTACGACTCTAAGGAATGGTGCCATGGCGTGGTATAAGAGCTCGACCCTGAATCCAACACCTCCTAGAAGGATCTGAAGATGCAGTTCACCAGGAACTTTACCGCCTCTCATCGACACCCGAAGTCTGAGGCGTCTCTCGAGGCCTAATTCGGGGTAAGGATAAATCCCTCCGAGAATATATAGAGAGATTCAATCGAGAGACCATTCAGTTCGACACGACTGATTGGATAAAAAGATACCTACTCAAGCGAGGGTTGCGCCCCCGCTGCGACTTCGCCAAAGTAGTGGGAATCAAGACGCCCGATTCGCTGGACGACCTCCTCCTCAAGGCCCGACCTACATCCAATACGAGGAGAAGGAGGCCGCCAACAAAGCCCGCGATTCGCAGAATCGAGAGAACACGAAGCCCTCGAAGTACTACGACTCGGAGGCTCCCCAACGTGGCGGAGAGAAAAGAAGAAAGGATAAGCCTGCGACTCCCGCAAACACAGGGGACAAGCGGGCCATTTCGCTGAATATACATTGTTGACCGCTCCCTGTGAGTGCATCCTTTCCGAGTGTATAAACTCAGATTTCCAACTGAGTGGGGTTTGTTTCCTCAAGGCGACGCCACCTAATCCGAACGTCGACAAGTCCAAGTATTGTCAGTTTCATAGGAGCCACGGGCACGTCACGGAAAACTGCATCCACCTCAAGGATGCAATCGAGATCCTGATATTGGAAGGATGCCTGAAACAATACGTCAAGAGGAGTGAGGCTCCTGGACAGGCTGTCCGCGAAGCAAAGATGGTCAAGGAAGAGATACCATCTTCTGGGACTTGAACTCGTGACAAGACGCTACCTATAATGACGGTCGTCTTAAATACACGTGGTGAAATGTCTGTCAATAGTTTGAAAAAATAAATAAAAAACGCTACCTATAATGACGGTTATTTTAAAGTACTGTGGTGAAAGGTCTATCAGCATTTTGAAAAAATAAGAAAGAAGTAACACGATTAAAATAAATTCAGATAAATATAAAAACACGAAATTTAATCCAATTAGGTAAAATAAGAATTTAAAAAAAAAATTTGGAATTTTTTGAGATTATGAAAACAGTAAAAAAATTCATTAAAAATAGAAAAAACGTGAATTTGGGGTTTTGAGGGTGAAGTCCCATAGCTCTTCTAGTGGAAGGGACTAATGACTGCACAATTTTTATGCTTCAAATGCACGAAACATATCAAAAAAAGAGACGATTTTCTCTAAAACCGATTTTTTGAAAAGAAAGACCTAAAACTAAACTATAGGCTATAATGACGGTTGAAAACATAACCGTGGTGAAAGACTGTCAGCATTTTGAAAAAGAATGTAAAAAACCATAAATGTTGGTGTTGGGCTTGAACCCATGACCAAATGCCACCTATAATGACGGTTCTTTAAATACTCGTGGTGAAAGGCCTCACATTTCACCACGGTTGGAAATTTAACTGTCATTAAAAGCATTTTAATAAGATTGAAAAAAAATGCGCGCATCTATTACAACGGTGTAATAGGCAAGCCGTTGTAAACCTGGCGTTGTTGTTTCCGCGTTTTGTAGTAGTGTTAGAAAACATAATCCCTAAGGTTCGGGAGTCGGTTATGCAGGAGGAAGGTGTTAGGCACCTCTCACCTCCATTGTCTTCGATATTTACAAAAAAAAAAGAAATTATTTGTTTATTTATGAGAAGAGAACTCTAAGTTGTAATTATTAATGTACTCGCTAGGGTTTACAACCCTATGCCTACGTACCCACAAATTTGAAGGATCAGAGTTTCTGTAGTTCGCTTCCCTAATTTTGGTTGGTTGATTTTACCCCATTTTTATTTATGAAAATATCCATTTTTTAAAATTTATTTTAAAAAATAAATTATATTTAAATTAATTATAAAGAAACCCTTAAGTTTTATCCCTTATCCCTAGTCATATGTTTATACTCTTGGATCTTAAGAGTTCTATCTCCAAAATTTTTTATCCCAAATCTATCCCTAATACCCCATTAATTTACCCCTTTCCCTTGATTTTATTTTTAAAAATCCCTTTAATTTATTTAAAAAAATAAATTAATTGTAATACTTTATAAAAAAACTCATGTTTTTTCCCTTATCCCCATGTGTCCCTAATACTCCTAAACCTTAAATTTTTAAAGAAAATATATCCTTAATTTGTAATTGAATTCCTATCCTTAAATCTCAAATTGCTTATAGACGCATAATATCTAATTTAATCAAAGCTTAAATAATTAAATGATTCCTTATCCCTAAACATAATAATTCCAAAATATAATTCATTCCACCTTCAATACGTCATAAAAGTGAATAATAATGTCTCCAAAACTTAAAATAATTCCCTATTTATTTAAAAATAAATTTCTTCAAGTTTCCCAAAACATAAATTAATCATAATTAATTAATTATAAAACTTGTAATATCCCAAAACTAATCTTGAAATTATTTAATTGAATAATACTATAACATCCCAAATTATAAACTAAATTTTATTCCAAAAATGGAATTAATCCCCATTATCCCAAAAATATAGAAAAATCATCTCAATTATTTAAACATATGAAATAAATCTCAATTATTTAACATATATCATCAATCCCAATTATTTAATTTGATCATTTAGAAATCCAAATATAAATTAAATCCCAATTATTTAAGAAACATCAAAATAGAAACTAAATCCCAATTATAATATCCCATAAATATCAATAATCCAATTTACTAAATTATAGAATATAAAATCTCAAATTTTTTAATTAAATAATTTCTAATAAATTCCAATATAGAGTAAATCCCAATTATTTAAAAAATGTAAAATGAATCCTACTATTTAAATAATTTAGAAAAATACCCTTAACTATATAATTAAACCATTTTATAATATAAAATATATAAAATAATCCTTAATCTACTTAAACAACTTTATAACATTACAAAATAATAAAATCCCTAATTATCAAACAATATCCCAAAATAAATAAAGTGACCCTCACTACTACAAAATACATAAACAACAACGCCATGGTCACCACGCTTATTCCCTACACCGTTGTGACATCTCTAAACTAAGGTGCTATTATAATATTATTGGTTTTTGATTAAAAATTATTTGTATACAACAACGGTTAAGGAACCAACCGTTGTGATAACTTCAAGCTTTCATGGGTTCGAACCACAGGGCCCCCATATATGTTATTCCTTTAGTGTTAAGTGGCGTTTTTTCTTTTTTAATTATTTTTAAATAAAAAACTTAAAAGTTTATGACGACGGTTCAAGAGTTCCACCGTTGTTAAGTTGCGCATTTTTATTTTTATTTATTTTTAAATAAAAAACTTAAAAGTTTAAGACGACGGTTGAAGAGCCAACCGTTGTTAAGTCGCGCCTTTTCATTTTTAATTATTTTTAAATAAAAAACTTTAAAGTTTATGACTACGGTTGATGTTTACAACTGTTGTGATATATTTTGTTTTTTATTTAAAATTTTTAATTGTTAATACTTTGGCACTTTTTTATGAAATTTCACCATAAAAGTAAAATATCACTATGGTTGCATGTATTGGCCGTTGTGGTAGCGTGATAATATTATACACTCCTAATTAGCTTGTCTCTTCAGTATCCTTTTTTTTATTGCAAATAGAAACTAGACGAAACAATACACGATTTTAACCCAAACCCTAACGTTCAATACTGTGAAACATTACACGATTTCATCCAAAACAACATAGTTTCTACTTCACTGTGTATTTGCCATTGTCGTCATCATCGTTAACCAAGTCGACAAGACCATCACGATCAACCAAGTTGTTACCGTCTAGAAGGAAAACAACAACAACATCGTCGTCACCACAAGGAAGGAAGACAACACCATCACCAACACCAACATCATTTACTTAGTCATCACGTTTAAGGTACGTAAAATATTTTTTCCCATGCATCTACAGTAAACTTTATTTGCCATTGTTGTTGTTTTATTTTGTGGTTGATGATTATGTTCTTGTTGTTCATGTTGTTGTTGTTATTGTTTTTGAACTTAGATGTCGACCTTGTTGAGTTCTTCATCAGAAACCAGCGAAGAAACTCAAACAAATGAGAGGTTAGACAATGATACTCAAACAACTGAAAGTCAAACGAAAAGATCACAATGGGGTGTCACAATGATGCCCCAATTCACATCTGTCCGGAACTCATCAGGTGGAAAAATTCCTATCCAGTTTATAATTCGTTGTACAGCTAGAGTAGTGGATTGTCAACACTACTCTACTTTTAAGAGTTATGTTTCGTTCCTTGCATGTAGCAAGGTCGGTATATTGATTGATGATTGAAAACAAGTTTATAATAAGATCAAAGAAAGCATATGGACTGATGTTAAGGTATTACATACTATAATTTTCATATATCGCCGATATCAATATCTATAATTTCTAATACATACTTATATATTGATTTAAATGTAGTTGAATTTTGAGTTTATCGATGACTCAAATTTGAAAAAAAAAATGGATATCATATGCTGGTACTCGTTGGAGGGGATTTAAGGCACATCTCACGAATGACTACATTAGGAGGCTTAAGAGTGGTTTTGCTCATCCATGGATTCGTTATAGTTTATATCGAAGAAGCAATCGAAAAGGTTTGCAAAGATATATCGTTCTGAGGAATTCAAGGTTAGTACTATTCTCATGTAACCGATAATGTTATGCTAATGAATTATAGATACTTATCATATATTTTTTTTCACTCTATTCATAACAGGTTAAAAGCGAAGTCGGAATACTCAATAAGGCCAAGAACATGTACCCCTATAGATTGTCTCGTGGGATTATAGGAATCTTGAGAAAAATTCATGCTTGAAAGACAATAAGAAGCAGGAGATGATCCCATCCCATCTCCACCTTCAAGACATGAGAAATGGAAGAGGGCTTGATTAAGACCATATGGAGAGTACACCTCTGAGGCGTCAAGAGTAGTTGCCGAAAAAATTGTAAGTATGATTTGTGGTGCTTATGTTATTTTTTATTTAAATACGTTGGTACCAATATATGTGAGTTTCTCATGTTGTGTAGGATAAGTTGGTTGAGGCAGCCCGTGAAGGCACTTTTGTTCCCCAAGCACGACATGACATATTAGTAGAAGCTATCGGAACAGATAAGCATGGTGGCCATGTCCGTGCTGTTAGAGAAGGTGTCGGCTTGAGGTCATTCTTTGGGTCTCAAAGAAAAAGTACCAAAAGCCCGGAAATTATTGCACAAAGACAAAAGATTGAAAATTTTAAGAAGCAATTAGAAGAACAACGGAGAATGTTAGAAGATGAGAAGGAAAAAGGGAGAAAGATATGGAAAGGTTTCAAGAGTTATATTTTGTATGTACTTTATTTGAGATGTTAGTGTTTTATCAGAAATGTATGATATATATTGTGCTTGTTTTTGTTATATGTTTTAATTGAATATTATGATGTAGAGATTAAGTGAAAACTTTTAACAACGGACAAATGAAGATCACCGTAAAGTTGATGGTGATGATGATGATCGAAATGAAATCACAATGTTATACTTGAAAGTTGCGGTGAAAAATTAAACGCAACCTCTCCCGCTAGAACGTTGTCCACATTTGGATTTATTCTATTATAGTCCTGAAGATGTAGGGGATTTTCTTGGTGGGTATAAGTGGCTGGACATCGGGATATTACAAGTTTGGTGCACGTAAGTATATATAGTTGAATATACATGTCATTATATAACATTATCATTTATAGAACATCACCCCTAATTTATTCATTTTCTTTAACCATTTAGGTACATTCACCGTCTTTGTATAGAGTTGAATAAATCGAGTACTTACGGAATCTTGGATCCACTTTTTATTCATTGGGCTTTTAATAAACCAAAAGATATCCGAGAGTACTTGAGAACACAGTTAAATGAGGGAGGAAAAGAATGTTACTTAGCACCATTCCTCTGTTCGTAAGTATTTTTCAAGTTGATGTTTATGTATTCTATATTTAGTTTTGTTTTAGAAAATACCATTAACCTATATATGCTCTTGTTTATTCAGTGGCCATTGGCAATTGATCATTATATCATTTAGGACGAATACGATAACTTTTCTGTGTTCCTTGAACGATCCACTAGAAAAAAAATTAAAGATATGATTAATTCGTAAGTGTATGCTTAATTCATTTTCTTTGACATTGTAATTAGTTAATCATGTAATATGTTTAATTCAAATTCAATGTACAGTGTTGTGGAGCAAGTGAATATGATGAACAATGTTAGAAGAAATCCCAGATGGATCTGTCCTAAAGTAAGTGGCACGATTATGTTTATTTCATTTATATTCATGTGTGGTTGTATTCATGTGATTTTTGCTTAAATTTGTATACAAGGAAACAACTAGGGAATTACGAGTGTGGTTATTATGTCATGAAACACATGTTAAAAATTGTCCTTGCCGACATTGTTGAGTCATGGGATAATGTATACATGTCATAAAATGTTAACATATATTAATATATAAGTTGACTATTGAATTATTATCATACATGTTATTGCCTCTTTCTTATATAGATGTTTAACGATAAAACCTCATTCCCCGTTGAGGACTTCGTAGATCTTCTTAAACATTGAGCATATATCCACAATGTTCTTAAGGGTCCTGCTGATTGATGATGTGAATAACACTTTTCTGTAGAGATGATGTGAATAACACTTTTCTGTATTGATGACATGAATATAGTTCTTGGTGTAAATATGGTTATAATAGTTAAAATACTTACAGAATGTATACCTTATCCGTTAGCTGTATTTTATGGTTATAATAGTTATAATACTTACAAATGAACAATGTTAGCATATCTGTTATGGTTAAAATGGTTACAGGTTAAAAATGCGATGAATTTGAATTCCTGAGAAATGCATATTTAAAACATAGGAAGTATTTTATGCTCTTTATATGCATGTATACCTTATGCGTTATGGTTAAAATGGTTACAGGTTCAATAATGGGATGAATTTGAATTGCTGAGAAATGTATATTTAAAACATAGGAAGTTTTGACTGCGGTTATAAAACCTAGTCGTGGTTGTATATTTGTGTATACAAAATATATAACGATGGGTATAAAATATAACCGTCATAATATCTTGCACGCTGCACAGAAAAAAATAAATATCAAATCGGCGCAGCTGGGAATAGAACCTAGGAGCATTATATTTATCACAACGGTTTGTTTTAATAACCATTGTGATAGGGCGCGGTGTTTCAGGTTATTACAACGGTTAATGACCCGTGATTATAAGTATCAATTTACAACAACACTCTACATAACAACGTCTGCGCCAACGTCATTATATATCTTTCCCAACCGTTTTTAATTGATATTTACGTAGTAGTGCCTTAATTTATTAATTAAACAATTTTTATTAAATAAACCTTTAATTATTATATTCCTAATTATTTAATAAAAATCAAGATTAAATAAATTAATTATCCAAAACCTAATAACCTAGAGTGGCACTAATTATCCTATCTTAAACCCTAATGATGGTTATTAATTTAATTAACTAGAAAAATTGAAACCAATTGGTGCGTTCTATATTAAAAAAGTAATGGGACAAACCAAAGGGGGTGCCAATAGGAAGGAAGAGGCCCAAGGACAATCTGAGCCCGTTTGGGAGGAAAGAGAGTCACAAAGAATAAGTCAACCATTGACTCTCTCTAGGTCGTGTGATCTAGATCAGAAGATCCAAGATCGCTTGAATCCTCGCCCTTGATCGTATCTACTAGTGAAAGTATGCCAAATGAAGCGTGAATCTTGATGGTCAACGGAGAACACGATGGTCGCACGCTTACTGGAACAGTCAAAGTCTCCAGATCTTATGGTTATGGAGGGGACACGCGTCCCTCATCTGTCGGCGAAGGGAAGGGGTATATGAACGAATCCCCCCTCAGATCTCCCTCATTTTTGCACCCTCTTTCTCTCTTTAATCCACTTTCTCTCTCTCTCTCTCTCACTCTCTCTCTTATATAAATTAGATGAGCTATCATTAATAACAATAATCCTTTTTTTTTACAAAAATATGTAAAATACTTTGATGACTGGACTATACAACCCAACTCGAATCGGATTAAAACCCAATCTTCTAAATAACTTAATGCCAAGAAACCGATTAACTACTAGTTCAGTTATACTAACCCTGGAGATACACCCCTTACGCCTAAATGCATCTAGAAATGCTAATATCCCCAAAAGCCCACACTGATAAGTGTAGGGAACAAAAAAAAAACAATACCCCTAACAATCATTACTCCCCAATTGACTATGCTCACAAAGTCACTAGAGGTCAAAATGGTCTCCCTTTGACTTTTTAGGTTATGGGGAGGACCATACGACTGCAAAAATCAGTGGTCAAAATTTAGGACACGACACGTATTAAATCGTAACAAAACATATTACAATGATGAGAAAACAAATTAATATGGTTTTCAAAAATAACGTTTGAACTATGTCACATTATGATAATCAATTTCCAATGAATTGATAAATAAAAATGACTAAGACAATTTATCAAAACACGTAGTATGCAATTAATTTATCAAACACTTTGTGTGCAATAAATACCAAACTGGTTTTCTTTTGTGTTCATAATATAAAAAAAACCAATTGCAATTGTTTCTTTTCTATCTAGGTTTTATTGTATCATTAAAGTTTTTTGAAAGAGTTTTTCATAGTATTGCAATTGTTTCTTCTCTCTCTAGGGCTTAGAGAGAATTTCATTGTATTCAATTTTCTAAGAGTTTTTAAATTTTAGAAGACTGATAAGGTTATGTTGTACTCTAAATTTTTCAGAAGAAAAATTCTTAGTTGTAAGAAAAAGTAAAAACAAGAAAGGCAAGAATAAATATCAACCATTCATTATCACCACTACCCTATGATTCCTATTAAAAAGAAATAAAATTTATAATAAATTAAAACTTATCCTTTAAAATAATGATATGTGTACATTTTTGCCTTTCTTTTTCAAATTGTTTCGTAATAAATAACAATACTATTTTTAAAATAACTTGTTTTTCTAAGTTGTATAATAAATGTCCTAATATTTCAAGGGTTGTTGATAAAACAAGGAGGAAAAAGAATTTGTAGTTCCTTTGAAAACAAATAAAATTTTAAAGTACAATCTAGTAAGGATCCTTTTCAAAATGGAGATGCAAAAGGTGTCAAATTTGATGTCAGGTGATAGTCCATTAGCCTTTTATCCTATTTTTTCAAGCAATTATCTTTTGTGTGTGTTGTGGATATATATATATATATATATATATATATATATATATATATATATATATATATATATATATATATATATATATTATATGTTTGGATTTTATCCATTCTAAATTATGTTTTATCACATCTTGGGGAGATGCAAATTACTTTATGAAACAAGCAATAAATTGTAGGCCCGCATACATGCATCATCCTCATTAGTTTCAAATTTTCATACTAAGGAGTTTTTTGATGAGATACATCTTACAGACGAGTCTTCCAATTCTGCTCATATAACTATTTGCATGATTAACATAACAGATATTACTTTTAGAGGCAATGTGATAAGTTGAAGGTAGATCTCACAAGGAGCACCATTAAGCTCATATAAATGAAGCAATGTTGATCAACATCATTCAAGTATCATCATTATTATTATACGCTAACTATAGGTGAATTAAGCGTCTAAACTGAATAGGGACTTAAATTTAGACTTTAGTGTCCGAAAATAGGGTCACAAAAGGATTTTTGAGTTATAGGTTGCACATAGTAAGATCTATCTTTGATTAATCACAATGTCTCTAATAGGGGTGTGCAAAAAAACTGGTTTACAAGAACCACTTTTAAAAATATGGTGCCCCAATTTTAAAAGTCCATATTATTTGGTTTAAAAACTAGTCCAGATCTATTTTAATATGTGAGATTTGGGTCGAACTCATGCTGTGTCGAAGGAGAAGCTTTCATGTGTATTTCGACAGGAGGCAAGCATGCAGTCGAAGCTTGTTCACATATTGATGCTTGGTTGTTACAAACTATAGTCGAAGTCTGTTCTAGTTGGTAGTGTCGAAATTTTATCCTGTCGAATTGGGCCTTGTGTTAAGGATCCAATTGTTTAAGTTTCTTGGGCTGCAAGTTACCTAGTTAGTCTATAAATAGGCTAGTACACTCAGTTTGTGTAGTGTGGCAAATTGTGATATTCACTTGTAATCATTTGTAAACTTTAATGAGAAAGTAAATAGTAAACAGATTTATATTTGCCCAATCCTTGTTGTTATCTTTCTTATTCTTCTTCTTGTTTCTTTTCCGTTAAACCCTAACCCTTGTTTTGGTTCTTGATCATCAAGAAACCGTTTTATACTTTGCATAAAGACATCGTTTTCACAACAAATTGGTGCGGTGGGCATGGAGAAGATGGCTTAAACAAAGTATGAGATTGAAAAGTTCACCGGAGTGAACGATTTCGGTCTGTGGCGTTTGAAGATGAAAGCCCTACTGGTGCAGCATGGTTGTTTGGAAGCGTTGAAGGGACAGGCAGCCATGGATGATGCGTTGACGGAAAGACAAAAGACAGCAATGATCGAGAAAGTACATAGCGCAATATTGCTGAGCCTTGGTGATAAGGTTCTCCGGCAGGTATCAAAGGAGACGACGGCGTCGGGATTATGGGTTAAGCTTGAAAGCTTGTACATGACCAAATCATTGGTAAATCGTTTGTACCTGAAGCAAGCCTTGTATTCATTCAAGATGAGTGAAGACAAAGCTTTGACTGAGCAGTTGGATTCGTTCAACAAGCTGATTCTTGATCTTGAAAATATTGATGTGAAGATCGATGACGAAGATCAAGCGTTGTTGATGTTGTGTGCTTTGCCAAGATCGCATGCTCACTTCAAAGAAACTCTCTTGTATGGAAGAGAGTCCCTGACCTTTGAAGAAGTTCAAGCAGCCTTGTATTCGAAGGATTTGAATGAAAGAAAGGAGCAGAAACCTTCATCAGTTGGCGAACAGTTGTCCGTAAAAGGAAGATCATCGAAGAAAGATGGTAGGTTTGACAAGTAGAAAGGAAAGGTCCAGTAAATGTTATCATTGTAAGAAGGAGGGTCACACAAGAAAGGTGTGCCCTGAGCGCCTGAATAATCATGGAGGTAAGGACAATGGGAATACAGCTATAGTGCAAGATGGTTATGAATCATCTGATGTCCTTGTGGTGTCGAGCAGCAACTCTTGCGTAGAGTGGATTATGTATTCTGGATGTACTTGGCATATGACTCCAAACAAGAATGTGTTTGAAGAATTATGTGATCAAGATGGTGGATCAGTGCTGCTGGGGAACAATAAAGCTTGCAAGATTGTAGGTATTGGATCTGTTAGATTCAAGCTCCATGATGAGTCAATAAAGCTATTGACTGAGGTTAGGTATGTACCTGATCTTAAGAGGAATTTAATTTCTCTTGGTGAATTCGACAAAAAGGGATATGTTTTCAAAGGAGAGCAAGGTATCCTGAAAGTCATGAAAGGGTCGAAGGAAGTCTTGAGAGGCGTGAAAAACCAAGGCTTGTATAACCTTGAGGCTGAGGTTGTAAGTGGTTCGACAAATGTTGTATCCACGAAACCTGTGTCGAAGACAGAGTTATGGCACATGAGATTGGGCCATCTCAGCGAAAGAGGCTTGGTCGAATTAGGGAAGCAGAACCTGCTAGGAGGTGACAAAGTCGAAAAGCTGGAGTTTTGTGAATCTTGTGTATTTGGTAAATCCTGTAGGGCGAAGTTTAACAAAGGAAAGCAAAGAACACATGGATCCCTTGATTACATTCATGCTGATCTTTGGGGGCCTGCAAGAAATCCTTCACACTCAGGTGCAAGGTATTTTCTATCCATCGTTGATGACTATTCCAGAAAGCTTTGGGTATTCATTCAGAAGACAAAGGATGAAACTTTTGAGAATTTCAAAAGTTGGAAGATTCTGGTCGAAGACACCTGAAGAAGTTTGGTCGGGTCATCCACCAGATCTCGACAAACTGAGAGTATTTGGCTGTTAAGCCTATGCTCACATTAGGCAAGACAAGGTCGAACCTAGAGCTCTGAGATGCATGTTCCTTGGATATCCTGAGGGAGTCAAGGGTTATAGGCTGTGGTGCCTAGAACCGGGTCACAGAAGATGTATCACAAGTCGTGATGTAGTTTTCAATGAAGTCGAAATGGCTTTCAAGAAAACTGGTGATGCTGGTCGAAGTGCAGAAATCTCTGAAGAGGAGCTGGAACAGGTAGAGATGCCTGTTGAGGTGGAGCATAGTGATGTTGAAGTGCATAGCCCTGATGAAGTCGAAGAGAAAGATGTTGAAGAGGTTGAGGAAACTGTCGATGACTACCTACTGGCAAGAGATAGGTTGAGAAGAGTCATCAAGCCACCTCAGAGACTTGGTTATGCAGATCTTATAGCTTTTGCCTTAATCTCTGCAAGTGAGGTACTTGACGAAGAACCTAGAGATTACAAGGAAGCTATAAGGAGTCGAAACAAGACTGAATGGCGAAAATCCATGGATGACGAGATGAAATCTCTTCATGATAATAACACTTGGGAGCTGATTGAGAAACCTGCAGGAGCAAGGTTAGTCAGTTGTAAGTGGATTTTCAAGGTCAAGGAAGGAATCGAAGGAGTGATGTCGAAGCGCTTTAAGGCGAGGCTGGTTGCTAGGGGGTTCACTCAGAAAGAAGGAGTCAACTTCAATGATGTGTTCTCACCTGTTGTAAAGCATAGATCCATTCGAATGCTGTTGGCCATGATGGCAAAGTTTGACTTGGAACTTGAGCAAATGGATGTGAAGACAGTATTTCTGTATGGTGATCTAGATGAAACGATCCTGATGCATCAACCTGAAGGGTATGTAGAAAAGGGTAAAGAAGATTATGTGTGCAAGATGAATAGGTCTTTGTATGGCCTGAAACAATCTCCTCGACAGTGGAATAGGAGATTCGACAAGTTCATGGCACACATTGGTTTCACTAGAAGTCAGTTCGATCACTGTGTTTACTTCAGATTTCGACCTGGAAACTCACTTGTTATGTTGCTACTGTATGTGGATGATATTCTCATAGCTAGCAACAGTGTTGAGGATGTAACGAAGATGAAGGCTGAACTCAGTAAGGAGTTTGAAATGAAGAATCTGGGAGCTGCAGCCAGGATTCTTGGGATTGATATCTGGAGAGATAGAAAGAAGTCAAAGTTGTGGTTATCTCTGGAGACATACCTACGAAAGCTTCTCGACAAGTTTGGTATGTCGAATTCAAAGCTTGTTGTGACACCTACAAACCCTCAGTTTAAGCTCAGTACTACTCAAAGTCCAAGTACTGAAGCTGAAAGAATCTATATGAATAGCATCCCATATGCTAGTGCAGTGGGTTCTTTGATGTATGCTATGGTCTGTACGAGGCCAGACAAAGCATATGGAGTGAGCCTTGTGAGCAGGTATATGGCCAATCCTGGAAAGGCGCACTGGCAAGCTGTAAAGTGGATTCTCAGGTACATAAATGGGTCTCTGAAAAGAGTCTTGATTTATGGTGGAGCTTGTGATGGTGATAACATAGTCGAAATCAAAGGATTTGTTGACTCTGATTATGCAGGTTGTATGGATTCCAGAAAGTCTATTTCTGGATATGTTTTCACAATGTTTGGCACAACAATCAGTTGAAAAGCGACGCTTCAGAAGGTTGTTGCCTTATCAACCACTGAAGCTGAATATATTGCCTTCACTGAAGCTGTGAAGGAAGCATTGTGGCTTGAAGGTTTTGCAAAGGAGCTGAAACTTCAAGGTCGAAGTATCACTGTTAAATGTGATAGTCAAAGTGCAATACACCTGTCGAAGAATTCAGCCTATCATGAGCGAACTAAGCACATTGATGTGAGGCTACACTTCGTCAGAGAGATAATCGAGCGTGGTGAAGTCCAAGTGCTGAAGGTTTCGACTGAAGACAATGCTGCTGATATGATCACCAAAACGTTGCCAAGTTGCAAGTTCTTCCACTGTATGCAGTTGATAAAGCTGCAAGATGAAAGCTAGTTGATTCTCTTGTTGCTGAGTTAGATCCAAGGTGGAGATTTGTGAGATTTGGGTCGAACTCATGAAGGAGAATCTTTCATGTGTATTTCGACAGGAGGCTAGCATGCAATCGAAGCTTGTTCACATGCTGATGCCTGATGGTTACAAATTGTAGTCAAAGTCTATTATAGTTTGTAGTGTCGAAATGTTATCCTGTCGAATTGGGCCTTGTGTTAAGGATCCAATTATTTAGGTTTCTTGGGCTGCAAGTTACCTAGTTAGTCTATAAATAGGCTAGTACACTCAGTTTGTTGAGTGTGGCAAATTGTGATATTCACTTGTAATCATTTGTAAACTTTAATGAGAAAGTGAATAGTAAACAGATTTATATTTGCCCAATCTTTGTTGTTATCTTTCTTATTCTTCTTCTTGTTTCTTTTCCGTTAAACCCTAACCCTTGTTTTGGTTCTTGATCATCAAGAAACCGTTTTATACTTTGCATAAAGACATCGTTTTCACAACATAATAAAACCATAAAAAATCAGTATCCACTTTTGAAAACCAATACATAAATGGATAATCCACTTTTCAAACATAGTGTACTATTTGCCTTGCCTTGTTTCATGGTCATAAGTGACAAAACGAATTTTCAAATTAAATTCTATTCATTTTGTTTTACCAACAGTTGGAGTATAACTTGTATTAAAACTTTGCTTATGGAATTACTCAATTTTATTTTTCCCGATTGAAAATTAAAACTTTTTTTCCAATTTCTTAGTAGTTTTGTTCCATAATTATTAATTATTAATTCTATTCATTTTTATTGACCTGTGTAATTTTAGGAAATGTCTCGGTCGAGATTCAAGGATTCATCGCCAACGAATGGTTATTGATTTAAAAAATAGTTGGATGGAGTGAATAATAAGTTGTTGGATTGAAAATTAAGTTTTAGTTGAAATAAATTTGAGAAAATTTTGGTTTTAAAATTGTTCCAAATTAAAACTGATTTGTTGGTGCAAACTGGTTATTAATCAAACCGGTCCAAACATAAACCGGTTTTAGAAAAATAATCCAGTTTTGTCAAAGTTGTTTTAAAAACCAAACTGATCCATATATTTAGTTCAATTTGGTTTGGTTTAAGAACCATGTACACTCCTAGTCTCTAAGAGTAATATTTTTTATGTTGATCATAATTCTAGTAATATGAGATGAATTTAAAGACTCGCCAGCTGAGTGTATCTCATGGGAAAATTTCTTAGAAACTATAAAGTAAATGGGGTGAAACAGATATCCAACAAACAGTTAATTTCCTTGATTCATAATGTAATTTAAATGTCATGTTTAAATGATTAAAATAGATGTCTTCAAGATATAGTAATAATGTATTTACTATATCAATCCTCAAGAACACATACCAAGGAAATAACTTAAGAAATTTAGGTGAAAAATGAATAGGTTGTTACCTGAGATTCAAACATCTAGGCCACTCTTTTAGGAAACAACATTTTTTTCACTCCATTTTGTTTCAACTATCCGAAAAATAAAAGGCAATTATAATATAGTTAGGTAAAAGCAGTGACCTTAAAAAATAAATAGTACAACATAACATGTTCAACAAAATTTTATTTTTGATTTGAATGTGGTGTCAATTCCCTATATTAACGATACAAATAACCATAAATATTTTTATAAATATATTCCGCAAGACATATATATATATATATATATATATATATATATATATATATATATATATATATATATATATATATATATATATATATATATATATATATATATAGCTTTTTAACATGGTACAGTCTTTTATAAATATATATTCTGTCAATTTATTATTATTTTTTTATAAGCCAAATATATTAAAAGGATGTGGTACAAAGAGTACCACAAGCCAAGACAAACAGTTTCTACAAACTCCAACCAAAATCAAATTTACAAGAACTCAATAGGATATTTATGCCATTCATAGAATGAACACTTAATCTCCTCTTTATGTAATAATAATATCCACCATCATGAGAAGAATTTAATCCGGGTGAAACACAATTCCGGGTCGCAAGACTCTCCTTTAAAAATAACATTATTTCTTGAAATCCATAGACTCCAGCACACCACCAACCAAAAACTAACAGCCAATTTGCTGGGTAATTTCCCTTCAAGATTTTGGACCCAAAGTAATAGATAAGAAGAGATTGAATTAGAGTGACAACAGGTGACACCAAGCCAATGATATACTTTTAAATAAATAGGAATTTATCATTATATGTTGAATAATATGATAAGTTATAAATAACTATTATGTTTTTTAAATTTGAAGTAACAATTTTAATAAAATAATTATATATATATATATATATATATATATATATATATATATATATATATATATATATATATATATATATAATTGAAAAAAAAGTGCTTTTTTAACAAGAATGAGAGATCAAGAAATGAAAACCTTTTATAATTGAATAAAGGTTATTTCTTAAGATATGTATTAAGAAAATGTATGTGTTTTAATTCACAGACATAGTCTCTACCTTCATTGAAGTGTAAGAGTATTTAGTATGAAGATATAATACAATGAATGTCATGGATAAATTGAAATTTAAATTCCATACAAAAAATAACAAGGTTAGAATGTTTGTTTTTTTTTATTATACTTCTCATGGTTATAGTGATAAGTTGAAGAGAATGAGAAGAGCATACCTTTTTTAAAGACACAATAAAAGTTGATGATCTGGCTTCTAAATTTCCTCACGCTTCTCCTCTCTTTTGAATTTTTTTGTACCTTTGATTTGTTTTAGAATGAAATTTGAAATGTTTAATATATAGACTTTTTCCAATGACATATTTCTCTTCTTTGAATTCCAATTTATATAGGTATATATGTCATAGAATCAATTTTTTATTGATTTCTCTATATTTTCTTATTTTTTATTTTGATTGATACGAATCAGCCTTAAAGAGAAATAATACACCTTAATAAAGAAAACAAAATATATTACCATCTAACTAATTTGTAATTAAACTCTTTTGTCTATATGTGTATATAAAACCAAATCTTTATTCAAAAAATGAATTTTATTTCCCAATTTAGTTATAATTTTATTGTTAAAATTTATGGTAAATATCATATATTTACTATGTGAATAGGGTTTCCCTAATTTCTATGACATGGTAGAATTATTTTTCTATAAAATAACTTTTATTTTTTAAACTATTTAAAAATGTGGACAGTTAAGGAAATCCATTTATTTCTGTTAAACTAAATAAATAATATTATTGTAAATACCAAAAAGTAATAAAAAATTTATTAATATAGTCAAAACAAATATACTAAAAAACAAATATATTTAGATAATTACTTACTTTTGAAAATATTTCCGTCTAGGGCAAAGAAAACAATGTTGTTACTAGTTTACAATCAAAATATTTCAACATATATTAAAATGTGATTTGTTTTTATTTTTAATAAGCTAACAATTATATAAACAGAGGAACAAAGGGGTTCTCCGGCCCGTATACAACCTAACCAGCTCAAAATTCACCGGTTACAAAAATCACTAGGATAATTAACCCAAGTGAAATAATTACAAAAAGTATGACTATTATACTCCTTTCCTAACCACCACCACGTATAAAGTAAAATACGATTCGAAATCGTATCAAGCTCCCAAAACTCGTCCCTAAATACAATATTGTTACGGGACAACCAGATAATCCAACAAATTGACAACCAGACCCCCACTGCTAAACTAACTCCCAACCCCTTATCTACAAATCTCTGCAACCAACTTGTTAAATGAGGCACTGCATTCCCTTCCACTATAAAAGTAATCCCCCACCATTTACAAGCAAAATTCCACACCGTAGTCGACTTTACGCATGAGAATAGAACGTGCTCAATCGACTCCACAACCAAGAAACAAAATGGACACGACATCTCGTATCTATTAGTAATAATACCTCTCCGCACCAAATTATCCCTCGTAGGAATTCGTTTATGAAGCACCCTCCAACCGAAAACTTTCACCTTGAAAGGAACTCGCGCTAACCACACCAATTTGAAAGCTGCTATATCATCGCTTCCGATCGGAACAGCATTATGTCCTAATTTCTCCTGCAAAAAATCATACAAAGATGAAACAGAAAAACAATTATCCTTTTCCAGCAACCATTTGGCCGAATTTGGTGTATCTTTGACTAAAGAGAATCCTTCAAGAACCCTATAAAGGTCCTGAAGCTGTATCGCAACATGCTCTGTAGTATCAGTAGCTCGCGTATCCTCCCAAAAAATTTGCCATATTGAAAGTTTTCTATTATTAATTGAAAATGTTTTTGAAAGAGAGAGAGGGGTAAATTTAAGGTAAATATCATGTATATACCTTGTAAATAGGTTTTCCTTAATTTATATGACCAGATAGTATTATTTTTCTATAAAACAACTTTTACATTTTTAAATTATATATATAAAACTGTAAAAGTTAAGGAAATTAGTTTTTCTGGTCAAATTACTCAAGTATTTTATATTATCATAAATACGGAAAAATATTTAAAAAAATTATAATTATAGTAAAACAATATATACTTTTCTTAAAATATATTAAGAAAAAAATTTATTCAATCTTAAGGATATATTGAATAATTGATATAATAATATATCTTTTTTCAAATAATTTCTTATTTTTTAAAAGATGTTTGCCTTGGCCAAAGGAAAGAATGTCGTTACTATTTATAAGCAAAATTTTTCAACATCTATTGAAATATTATTTGTTTGGAAGTAGATGCGAATCATTTTTGCAACGTTTGAGGCGTATCATCAACAAAAATTTGTCATATCGAATGTTTTGTGTCATTAATTGAAAAAGTTTTTGTTATATATATATATATATGTGTGTGTGTGTGTGTGGGGGAAGGGATCATTTGACACCGGTGTCAAATTTTAATTTTGACACCAAATCCTACCCCTTTATTATTATTAATTTAATGGCTAAGATAAATTCCCTTAAAAAATTCATGTGTTAGTTTTAAGTGAATATATCTTAACCTTTAAATTAATAATAAAAAACGGGTAGGATTTGGTGTCATAATACTTTGGTGGCAACTGATCTTATCCATATATATATATATATATATATATATATATATATATATATATATATATATAATATATATATATATATATATATATATATATATATATATATATATATATATATATATAAAGTGTAGAGAACACATTGTAGCATTTGTTATTGTAAGAGTTTGTAAAGTTTTGGAGGTTGATATTATGTTGTAATATGGATTTTTTAAAATTACTAGTTTTTCTTAGTTATATTACAAATTTCTTAGTATTTTAGGGATTGTTGATTGAACATTAAAGAAAAATTGTTGGTAATTCATTGAAAAAATAAAATTTTGAAGCACAATCTATTAAGAAATATTTGTAAAATGAAAATGCAAAAGCGTTAAATTAGGTATTAGGTGATAATCTTTTAACCTTTAATCCTTTTTTTCCAACAATTATTTTATGTGTTCTTGTGGTTCAATGCTGAATATATGTCAGTAATTTCTTCCTTAAAACTTATATTCTTTTACTAGCATTAGATGAAAATTAATTTAAGAATAAAAAATATACAAATTTTCGGCCCACATACATGTACCACAACCATTTGCATTAGATTTTCCTACTAAAGAGTTTTCTCATGAAATACATCTTGCAACCGAGTCTTTCAATTTAGCTCACATAACTATTCAGATGATCAATATAAGAGACATTACTTTTAGAGGCAATATGATGGACTCAAGGTAGATCTCATAGCATGAACCCTTAAGATCTATGTTTAATTAATTACAACATCCCTACGAGTAATACATCGGTTGTCATACTTATAGTTGTATGAGGTGAATTTAAATACTCACATGCTCAGCGAATGTCATGGGAGAATTTATTCATAGTAAAATATAAAGTAAATGTGGGAGAAACAAGTTGTAACATCCTGTATAATATAAATCTAGAAAATATATTATATGTAATATTAATTGGTACTGATACAATACAAGTGACTAATGACATCATATACAAGAGTGCTTAAGCAAAACTTTGATCTATGTATAATATCCACATTTGCACATAATTCACAGTGGAAGATCACGATGACAAAAATCTTTGAAACCTCATCGGTCAAGTTTGTCCTTGGCTTTAACCTCCAAAGAATCCCCTACAAAATAACAATGATTGTGGAGTGAGATAATAATCTCAATGTGTTCTCATGTCTTATGGGTCCACTCGGCTCTAAAGGGATCCCTTATCGATTTCTTAACTCAAGTCATTCACATACGTTCTACTCGTGTACATTCACCTAATAGAACAACGACTTAAGCATCTAAGGGGAATTTATGTCTTGTATGGAAAACACACAACATGAGTTCTCATAACTCAATGAATCAATATTTGAGAATGCACAACAAAGTATTTTCCCCTGTTGATCCTACGTCTAGGACTATGGACATGGTCCACAGATCTCTGGTTCCTCGAACAATTTCTCCCCGGACGATTCGAATTCACAGATTGTGGACACGAATCATGATTATTCGCACAATTAGAGAATGTCTCCTTACCAATCCGATTCCACAACTTAAGGACATGAAATTCCACCAATAAATACATTTTCCTTCCCGGTTACCACTCGATATGAGTCTCAGACTCGGGATACACTCGAATAGGGGTTACTCCCGAATACACGATTAGTTCATTAATCACAATGTGATTATTCTCATAAAACACCATGTAATTATGTCATAATCACCATTGGTTGATATCAAAAATACCATGTGATTCTATCACAATAACAATATATCTCAATGTGTTTCCATACAAGTTAGTCGATTCGTAACTACGAGACCGTTCCTCATCTATGCCTACAACATTCTCGTTGATTGGCCGACTCATCTCTAGCAACTACTCCCTCACGGATGCATACTGAGGCAGCTCTTACATTCGAGCATCGCAAACTAAATTATTTACCATAACCTAGGTTATCTTTCTATTTCATTCACCTAGTTATTACTCTAGGTTTACCCTCACTCATCCTCATAGATTTTAATCAATCATCAACCAATCAACACAACTAAATAAATCATAGCTTGGTTTACAAAACAAAACAACATCTTAATAAGATTCCTAAACACATACAATAGTTCATCCCCAATAGGACTTTCAGAACAAAGGTTCCTCACCAAATACGACTTTGGGAACAAAGGTTCCTCACCAAATAGGACTTTTGGAAAAACGTTTCCTCACGAAATATCAAACCAATAATTGGAACATATACAAGGTTTCTATTTACCAATATGTAGATGATATGACCCTCTTTCCGATGCATCTGACCTCACATCAATCAGAGTTATGAATCCCGTTTTATGGTGGAAACAGGGAAATAAGTCATAACCATACAAGATAGTGTAATAACATAAACAAAGTGCTATTTGACATATAATCATGATTTTATTTCCCCAAAAATAAAAGCATATGATTAGCTTTCCAACGCATTCGACCTCGCATCAAACGGAGTTACAAAACTCATTTTATGGTGAAAACAAGGGAACCAATCAATTCTTGAGAAGGACCAATCGATTGACATGAATCATTTTGTCCAAATTTTTCACTAGCATCATCAGACCAGTAGTTTGATCAAGTGTGTCAATCGATTGACACTTACAATTTCCTCAAAAATACAACTTCTAAACACCTCTTCTTCCATCATTTATCATTCTAAACCATTCCAAATCATATACTATAACACAAATTCATAAGATCATAAGTCATAACTTCAAGAAACAAGAGCATAACACAACAATCAACATCAACACAATATACTATCATAGTTTCACCATATGATTTTGTAACATGTACATAATATCAATCCAAAAACAACACAACGCCCAACACACCATCATTTGACACTCAACCATCATCAATATAATGGTTTTTTACTTATGAAATGCAAGACAATAAGAACACCATGTACCAACAATAATTTCAAGCACATAGAAAGATTCACACAAAAACCCTAATCCTTTTTTTTATGGAAGACCCCACAAAGGCAAAATCTAACTAGGAACCCACCTTAATGATTATGATGAATTTTAGTTGATTTTGCTTCTTGATCTAATATTTCCTTTCTTTTTCAAGCTTTTCCTCTTTTGTTCTACTTTCTCTTTTCTTATTTTCTTCTCTCTTTCTATTTTCTTACTTCTTACCAACTCTTTTTTTTTTTATCTTTCCAACAAAAGAGATCTTTATATAGAATGGGAAGAACGAGAGAAAGAAAATATCTTAAATGAGGTTTTGTCTCCTAGTGAACAATTGATCATTTATCAATGATACCAAAATGCCCATTTCTTTACTAACTAGTAAGGATCTCCCAATTTGAGTAAGAATCAATCTTTTCTAAGTTCATTAATTACTCTATTGATCTCAATTGACAACAACTTGTAACGAATATACAATTAGGAACTCAGTTTTCCCCAAGTGACAACGAAAAGCGCACTTAAAAGGATATGAGATATTACACAAATATTCGTACAAACAATATATGTGCTTGATTCAAAATTAATTTACATGTCATATTTAAATGATAAATTCATAAGATATAGTAATAATTTATTAACTATAACAATCCACACGAACAAATATCAAAAGAATAGCTTAGAAAATCAAGGAGAAAATTAGTGGGTTGTTATGTGAGATCCAATTTGGCACTTATGTAACAACCATCTTAGAAAATGTTCATAACTAGAATTTTCTTCAAAAACATGTTTTCTTCCTAAGAAACTAACATTTATTTTCCCGTCCATTTTGTTTAAACAATCCAAAAAAATTAAGGTAATTTTAATATGTTTAGGTAATAATAGTGACCTTAAGAAATAAATAGTATAACATAACATGTTCAGTAAAATATTGTTTGTGATTGGAATGTGGTGTTTTTTTTATAAGCCAAATATATATTCAAAATTCAAGGTACTAGGGGTACTACAACCCACAATACAACCAATAACAAGTATACAATATACCAACATTTACAAAAAATCTAAAGGATGCTTATGTCATTCATAAAAATTATAAGACATTTAACCTTTAGATAATGTTAATATCCACCACCAAGAGAATACTTGGTTCTCACAACTATCAGCTCCGGATCGCCAATCTTGTCATTAAAGAGTACTTGATTTCTTGCCCACCAAATACCCCAACAAACCACCACCCACAAACTACAAGCAAGCTTTTTGGAACATCTTCCTATAAAATTAGTAATCCAAGATAGCAAGTTTTTTGATATCATAGTTTCGTTGAAATCCCTAATTTTCAACCATTCACATACTTTACGCCAAACAATCGTAGACTTAGGACATGAAGTAAAGAGATGACTTACATCCTCCATATGGCTGAAATAAAAGACGCAAACGATATCATGAGGATTTGAGAGAATACCGCGGTGAAAGAGGTTCCCACTCGTGGGCAGCCTGTCCAGCAAAAGCCACCATCCAAACAACTTGGCCTTGGAAGGAATGAATGATTCCCACAAGCAACGCATAGCAACTTTCAAAGACTCCTCCAACATACCTCTACCCGCAACCATTAGCAGTTTGGCATCGAATGATTTTACTGAGAATGTATTCAAATGTCCTAAAGGCTAAAGAATAATATCCTCACAGTCCTTGGTTGGTGTAATGTCCAACAACTTCATAGATAATTCATGGTATTCAGCTGCAAGATTAGAAGGTAAAATTTGATTATGAAATTCCAAATTCCAAGTCCATCCATTAGAGTCTCAAGCTCCCATATCCGACAACATACGTCGTCTCACGTTTGTTATGGAGAACAGACCTGGAAATTGAACTTTCGATGTGTTGTTTCCCATCCATCTCGAAGTCCAAAATGGTATTGATGCGCCGTCACCCAACCTAATGGTAATAAGTTCCCCAAATGATACAGTTGCAGTATCGAAATTGATTCTCATGACATCCTTCCACCACTGTGAATCTGATAGTTTTGCTACATAAACCTCCCTTGATGGAATAAACTTTGCATAGTCAACATATTTTTCTCGCAAAACACCACATCAAATTGCATCAGGTTATGTGAGAAATATACTAAATAAACATATTATCATAAATACTAAAGAGTGATAAAAAAATTATAAATATAGTAAAAACAAATATACTAAGAAAACAAAATTTTATTCAATCTGCAAGATATTTTGAATAATAGTTATATTAATATATCTTTTTAGTAAATAATTTCTTACTTTTAAAAATTTGCCTGTCTAGGACAAAATGTTGTTACTAGTTTACAAACAAAATAATTCAACATATATTGAAATGTGATTTGTGTTTAAGTGGATGCGAAGCATTTTGCCACTGTTTAAGGCGATTCCTCAAAAAACATTTGCTATGTTGAAAGTTTTCTATCATTAATTGAAAAAGTTAAAGAGAGAGAGAGAGAGAGAGAGAGAGAGAGAGAGAGAGAGAGAGAGAGAGAGAGAGAGAGAGAGAGAGAGAGAGAGAGAGAGAGAGTACATACACCTGAGATTCTAAGGCAGCCACCTAGTTCATCTTCCTTAAGTACCCAATTTGTATTATCCCTTGGTCCATTAATTGTTGGAGGACCTTTTTCAACTTTCTACACTTATTAGGATCAAACAAAGAATCCTTGCAATCCTCGTGCAGTTTTTCAAACTCCTCATACCCAATCAATACTTCCCTTAATTTTGTGATAGAGGTCTTTACTTGGTCGACCCCTTTGATCAAGACATCTTCTCCCATCCATTTAATAGCATTGACACTTGCCACAACATGCCCTAGAAAGGGATTATCTCCCACATTCTGATTGTCGTGAGTGAAAGAGATAATCTTTTGGTCTAGCAGCTTTTGTACCCTAAACTTGAGGGATAAACATTTTTCAGTCGTATGCCCCGGTGACCTAGGATGATAATCACATCTGGAATTAGCATCATAACCTCGAGGAAGAGGTGTAGGAGGAGGCGCTAGCGGCTTGATTTCTACAACTCCCTTTTGGATTAGCATAGGCAAGATTTGATTATATGTGGAAGTTATAGGATCAAAATCCTTCCACAGCCTCCTTTGCTCCCTTCGGGGATACATTGGTTGTTGTTGATTTTGTAGAGGTGACACTCTTGGTTGTTGGACTTGAAGCGTGGGAGGCGCTTGATTAGGAGCCACAACAACCACATAAGTATTGTAAGATACCTGAGTATACCTATCAGCATTAATGGCATTGTCTCCCCCTTCTTTGTGTTATTGCCAGAGTACCTCTTGTTGTTATGTTGATTGGCAGATGACTTTCCAATCTCTTCGCTCTTCAACCCATTCTCAATTCTCTCCTCAATGATAACTAAATTAGTAAATCCGTTTGAGACAGACCCAATCATCTTTTTGTAATACGACCCTTGCAGTGTTTCCATAAACATATCTACCAATTCGCTTTCCAACAATGGAGGTTGTACACTGTAATACCCCATATTATCTAAACACTCAATTGGATATAAGGTGAGATCAGATGAGTGTCTATGTACTTTATCTCTGATCAATTAGAAAAAAAGGGAATTTTTTCAGTATTGTCAATTGGGATCAATAGAGCGATTGGTGAACTCTGAAGAGATCAACTATTTAATGAAAGAGACAGATCAATAATTATTAGTTCAAGAGAGGATTTTATGGTAACTCTAATAATTGATCATTTGGTGTTAGACGATAAAATATCAATCGGAGATATTTTACTCTATTGGAGTATATTATATAATATTAGTATTATATATATATATATATATATATATATATATATATATATATATATATATATATATATATATATATATATATATATATATATATATATATATATATATATATATATATATATATATATATATATATATATATATATATATATATATATATATATATATCAGAAAGAGAAAGAAAAAGAGATAGTAAGAAGGAGAAGAAGAAAAGAGGAGAAAGAGAGAAAAAGGGAAAAAGAGAAGAGAAGAAGAAATCCATGGAAGAAGAAGGGAGAGCTTGGATCATTGTTCTTCATCTTTTCCAACCTCCTCTTCGATTATCAGGTGGGTTCTAGGTAGAACTCTAAGTGTAGAAGTTGGTTGGAAACTTAGAAGAAAAATTACTAGGTTATGAGTGATTTTGCAAATCAATGAAATCTAACAGATAAAATGAGATATAAATTGCATGGAATGATCAATATACATGTATAATCATCTGTCGAAACTTGTTATAGTGTTTGATTATGTTTTGAATGAGTTTGAGATGGAAAAGTATCAATTAAAACAAGTATTTTTTATTCTGCGCCCAGAGTAACCGGTTACCCTGTGGTGAGTAACCGGTAACCCTTTGAAAAATTGGCGTTTCTGCGCAGAAAATGAACTAAGTAACCGGTTACCCTGTGGTGAGTAACCGGTTACCCAAATGTGTCTCTAACTCTCAATTTGATTCTTTGTGAACAGTGAAGCTTGAGTAACCAGTTACCCTCTGGTGAGTAACCGGTTACCACTGTTATGTTTTGAAAAATACCTTTGAAAATTAATATCTTTTTAACCGTGCTTCCGATCGAGGTGTTCTTGGTACCGATGGAAAGCTATGAAAATATTCTATACAATGGAAGTGAAAATATCGATTTTATTGCCCGATTAAATAATCGGAGGAAAACCCAAAAGTGGTATAACTTATGTTTGAATCATTATATGTGATTCTATTATACAATTGTAATATGCTTTTGTATAACTTATGATGGAATTATTATATGTAATTCATAATGTGCAATTGTAATATGCTTTGCCTAATATTGATGTTAAACATTATTGAGAGTAAATGCATGTTAAAATATGGAATAGGTAGAGTGAGGAAAGCTTGCCATATACTTATGTTAGAACCTAGTAATAAGCTATGAGTTTGATGAATAACTTAATGACGATGCTCGTGCAGAAGAGCCTGAAGCGTGCGTCCAATACCGAATGGTATAGAAAGAATAAGACACTAATGGAACATATGTAAACTAAGATAAGAATTGGGAAAAAGGCAAATGAGGCCTAAAGGCTAATGTGGCCTAGAATTATTGAATACAATTATGGTTGTATGTGAAATCACGAAATCGTAACCATTATTCTACTATGTGTCGTTTCATGAGTAACGAGCTCCTCTGGAATGAATGGACGATTACTTGGTAGGTTTGATTCCCAATGTTATAGTACGAATGAAACCTATATGGTAAAGAGACTTGTGACGGTTTATGTCTTGTGAAGTGACGACTTAAGGTGATAATGTGTCCCTTAGCTCCGAATCCATCTCGTATGCCAAGTAATCTACGAGGGTCCATGACTCGTTCCTACTTCTAGACGTAGAAGAGGGCGGGAGAAAGGGGATGCCTTGACAAGGTTATCGATAGTGATAATTTTGAGTTAACGGACTCGTAGCATGTTTCCATATAGTGTAAAATTGTGAGATTGTGAGATTATGAGATTGTGAACTCAAGGTCATTTCCCTTCCCTTTGACTTGAGTTAGGAAATTGCTAGAACCCTCTAAAGCCGAGAGAATCCATAAGATATGGAACTCTTTAAGGTTTAATATCTCACCCCATTATTGTTGATTATTTTTAGGAAGCCATTGCAGGCGTGATTTAAAAGTGGAGCTATGCTTGGATGTTTCAAGAGTAACTTAGTTTTATTATTTTCGCTATGTAACATTCTTGTACAATGAGAAATATTGTACCTTATTCTTAGATTTTATTATTTTGGCTAGTTTCCATGTCTTGTGCCATATGTTGTATTTATGTTTTAGAAATGGCCAAGTATGTGAATTATGCCATTAGGCACTTGTGATGGTGTCAGTACCAAATAAAAACACTTGTATGGTATTATTCTAGATAAATATTATATGGGGGTACAGTTGGTAACAGAGAAGGTCGTATCCTCGACCTAGCCTTGAAACATCATAAGTAAATCTATTCCTGCCTCTTAAGTGTGTCTTGCCAGCATGACTCTTAATATCATACTATGTAGTGTTCGGCCTGATCAACCTGATACTATGTATGTGACAAGTAGAATCATGGTTGAGCGACCACGAGGACTCCGAAGTGTTGTCGGAACTTGTGCTGTGAGAATAGGCTCAAGCCAAGAGTTTGTAGTGATGAGTTTTGGTCAGCTCAGTTGAGGTCTTCGTAGAAGTTGTGCCTTGGGTAGCATGGAATTTAAGAATTGTGCGTTGTTCAAGCAATCCTTTGGGACGATTAATGTCTGGAAATTAAGGGCCTCTATTGGATGATTAGTCAAGGTATCGAGGAAAATACGAAATCGCTAGTAGAGCTGGATTGACCACTAGTACGGATAAGGATTTCAAGTGATCTCATTCCGTTAAAAAGAAAAGTTGTTTTGTGGAACGTGTGACGTAAGGTCCGGAAGTGAGATGGTTATTGGTGCTTCTGTTTCTAAGATCGCTATGGTATTTTGAATGGACGAGAGTACCTTGAGGAATGTGTTCGAAACAATATCTTTCAACTGGTTAAGAAAGTGGCAACTATCCAGTTGTAAAGAGGGAGATCAGGTTCACGAGAATAATTCAGGATTATTGTTTTCGGTAAGAGACTAATTTGGATTTTGTTAAATTACCCAAGGAACAGTATAAGGTATTGTGTTGGAGAAAGAATGAGCTTCATTTAGTAACGGAAAGTGTAGTGATACGGACTAGAAGGAATTGTATTAAGAAACAGAGTAAGTATCTTGGATTTAAGGAAATATTAGTGTGATGGTTTTATATTTGGACCTAAGAGAATTACCATGAAGAGCGAAGTAAAACGCGATGTGGAAAACAGTATTAACAGTATGTTATGAAGAAGTGAGAACGGAATGTACCTTGGACGAGTGTGCAATATAATTATTGAGTTGTTGAGAGGCCTTAATTAAGGGAGTATAATCAATGATGGTTCACCCATGAGGACCCTATTAGTATGACGTGGAATGGGAAAAAGTTACACATTGGTACTAAGAACAAGCATAGAGGTAGCACCGTGGCCACAAGTGTACGTGATAGATTCTTATTCTTGAGACAAGTTTGAAGGGACGTACTTTGTGAAGCAGTAAGTGTTGTGTCCTAAGAAGTAAATTACGGTTAAACAATGAAAGGCAAATCAAGAGTTATTACAGACTAAGTGTGAATCGTGGAACGGTTTATATCAGATGGGTTTTGTAAGTCGTTGATGAAAATTGACAATTACGAACCTTCGATTAAGTGAATTAGGTGTAAGTGTGGTGTGAAATGGATAATGGAAGATAAGAATTTCCGGTTAATGTGTACGAAGTGACGGAAAGATCCTTCGAGAGGATGCATTCCCCTGATTTTATTTTCAAGTATAGAGAGACTTCTATGTTTGTGAATGATTGGATTATTCGGAATCTACCTTTTGTTGGACTAAGAACGTTGTTGTTTTATTTCTCTCCAAGGAATTCAAGTGAGAGGACAAGGTTGTATGCTCGATATGTTGTGTCCGTCACTTTGTAATACCGTTAATGGTTGCGTGTTTGGTTTTGCTTGTGGACGAATCAAGTATGAGTTGTTACCAAAACCATAGAATGTCGTCATTATTGACTTTCCGCTCGTGTAGTTGTTTGAGCAGAAGATGAACTAGTCCGCTAGAGTTTTATAGTGTGACCGCGTCAAAATTTGGAATTTTGGCTTGTCACTTGGTTGAAGTGTGTCGTCAATTTTGTTGGTTTTACCTTGAGTGGATCATGGTTAATGAAGCTAAAATAAGTTAAGAAGCCACGAGTAGAGAATAATATTCCAAGCTAGAAAAATCGGATTGATGGTTTGGGTAGGGATGGCTTTGAATTAAGAAGAAACTGGTTTTTAGATTCTGCAGCAGTGTTAACCGACTAACGCAATGTGGTTATTCGATTAACATGCGTGTAAATTGTGAAATCCTTAGGAGCAATCATCTGTGTTTTGTTATCTTATGTTGCTTCGAGTGGAGAGTATTGTGTAAATGGAAAACGGGATTTCAAGTAAATGAAAGAAAGATTTGTATTTTGAAATCGGAACTTCTGAAGGGTGTTGCATAGTTGACCATCTGATTAGTCGAAAAGAGAGTTTGACTTTTAAGGAAGTAACCTTGTGAACTGTGTTGAGTATGAGAAATCTTAAATGTATTGTTATCATTACCGTTGCGAGTCTTAATCAAGAAGTTAGAGAATACTCACGAATTATTGGTCTTGTAAAAATCATTTCGTAATTTTAAATTATGGTGTTAGTAAGGTATGAGCGGCTGGTCAGAGTTAGTAATTGTTATCTTCTGTGAGTTCATGACATCGGATGTAGGCCGTGAGAGTGGTACCAGTTGTGTGCAGTTGTGTTTTACCAAGAGAATGAAATTCGAAAGTTATCCTTCCCAGTACGAGTAAGAATTGGACGTTCCGAAGTTAAGCATATAACTTGGATCGTTTATGGAACAAAACGATTAAGAAAAGTGGATTCAATTGAGAAATATGGCATGGCCTTCAAAAGTGTGGAGTGTGGTATGTGAATTGGTGAGTAGTGTGGAAACTCACAATTGTGCCTTGGATGATTTGAACTTTGATAAGTGGTTATTCGTTTATGTTTGAAGTTCCGTGATGGTGTTACATGTGATTGATTGAGACCTCGAACCAAACAAGAAACATTGAGTGAGTCAGAACCCCTTAAGAAGAATTGAAATGGAATGTGGTAACTAGAACCGAAGGTTGTTAAGTTATTTTTGGATGAATTGTTTCGAGTTTAGAATGGAATTGGAGTTGCGGATGTTATGGTAGTAATAGTATAACTCATGTACCTCTACCCTTCAAAGAGTATTGGATCGATGTTAAGATATTGTGTGTTGGTGAGGAAATTGTTCCACCATAGGACGTCAGTAAGTTTATTGTACCGTTGGTTAGTAAGGACCTCAATGGATGAGTGTGTTTCTCCGTTGACTGTTAACTACTGGGTAGTGTTTGAGAATTTGTGGCGTTCCACTGTTAGAAATTGAGTTGGCAGTGAAAGATGACAGATGAAAGAGTTCAGTCAGACTAATAAGGATTAAAATGATTGTTACTTGTAAGTATGAAAGTAAGGATATCTCATTCTAATTGTGTTACCTTTTGGGGTGATACTAAAGAGATGAATTATCAGATGTAATGGTTACAATGTTAGTATCAGACCAGAAGGAACTGGTAAGGAAGTCGTTGACTAAGTTATGAAGTGGTTCGAATGTTAAAGGATTTATGAAAGGATAGTTGTTGGTAATTGCATAAAGGAAAGGAATCATCGAGTTACCTCACGAGGATTTGATGAGTGTTTGTTATCCTAAACCAAGATAAGGTGTTGTGGTTTTGTTGTGAATCAGAAGAGGAATATGGATTGTTACATTCTTTCCGAAGGTAGAATGCGACCAAGTATTTTAGTATGAAACAACAGATGGATTGAGGAGAAGCAAAGTTGGAAGTTAACTCGATATTAAAGCAAGAGTACAATTAAGGACGTGACATTTGATAATTTGTGAAAACAAGGATTTTGGTCTGTAAAGTCAAGTTGGAATTGGATTACGTCAGAAATTTTAACGGAAGTAAAGTTAAGCATGGATCTAAGACAAGGATATAAGTTGCAGTGATTGTTGAGTGGAGGAAATTCGAGGGCGAATTTCAAATTAAGGGGGGGGGGGGGGAGAGTGTAATACCCCATATTATCTAAACACTCAATTGGATATCAGATGAGATTAGATGAGTGTCTATGTACTCTATCTCTGATCAATTAGAAAAAAAATGGAATTCTTTCAGTATTGTCAATTGGGATCAATAGAGCGACTGGTGAACTCTGAAGAGATCAACTATTTAATGAAAGAGACAGATCAATAATTTTTAGTTTAAGAGAGGATTTTATGGTAACTCTAATAATTGATCATTTGGTGTTAGACGATAAAATATCAATCGGAGATATTTTACTCTATTGGAGTATATTATATAATATATATATATATATTAGAAAGAGAAAGAAAAAGAGATAGTAAGAAGGGGAAGAAGAAAAGAGGAGAAAGAGAGAAAAAGGGAAAAAGAGAAGAGAAGAAGAAATCCATGGAAGAAGAAGGAGAGCTTGGATCATTGTTCTTCATCTTCCCCAACCTCCTCTTCGATTATTAGGTGGGTTCTAGGTAGAACTCTAAGTGTAGAAGTTGGTTGGAAACCTAGAAGAAAAATTACTAGGTTATGAGTGATTTGCAAATAAATGAAATCTAACGGATAAAATGAGATATAAATTGCATGGAATGTTCAATATGCATGTTTAATCATCTGTCGAAACTTG
Organism: Lathyrus tuberosus; assembly: GCA_022829125.1. Classification (NCBI taxonomy): domain Eukaryota; kingdom Viridiplantae; phylum Streptophyta; class Magnoliopsida; order Fabales; family Fabaceae; genus Lathyrus; species Lathyrus tuberosus. The sequence continues at coordinate 122,276 of JALAZF010001114.1, forward strand.
TTATAGTGTTTGATTATGTTTTGAATGAGTTTGAGATGGAAAGGTATCAATTAAAACAAGTATTTTTGATTTTGCGCCCAGAGTAACCGGTTACCCTGTGGTGAGTAACCGGTTACCCTTTGAAAAGTTGGTGTTTCTGCGCAGAAAATGAACTAAGTAACCGGTTACCCTGTGGTGAGTAACCGGTTACCCAAATGTGTCTCTAACTCTCAATTTTATTTTGTGTGAACAATGAAGCTTGAGTAACCGGTTACCCTCAGATGAGTAACCGGTTACTACTGTTATGTTTTGAAAAATACCTTTGAAAATTAATATCTTTTTAACCAAGCTTCCGATCGAGGTGTTCTTGGTACCGATGGAAAGCTATGAGAATATTCTATACAATGGAAATGAAAATATCAATTTTATTGCCCGATTAAATAAGCAGAGGAAAAACCAAAAGTGGTATAACTTATGTTTGAATCATTATATGTGATTCTATTATACAATTGTAATATGCTTTTGTATAACTTATGATGGAATTATTATATGTAATTCATAATGTGTAATTGTAATACGCTTTGCCTAATATTGATGTTAAACATGATTGAAAGTAAATGCATGTTAAAATATGGAAAGGTAGAGTGAGGAAACCATGCCATAAACTTATGTTAGAACCTAGTAATAAGCTAGGAGATTGAAAAATAACTTAATGACGACGCTCGTGCAAAAGAGGCCGAAGTGTGCGTCCAATACCGAATGGTATAGAAAGAATAAGACACTAATGAAACATGTGTAAACTAAAATAAGAATTGGGAAAAATACAAATGAGGCGTAAAGGCTAATGTGGCCTAGAATTATTGAATACAATTATGGTTGTATGTGAAATCACGAAATCGTAACCATTATTCTATTATGTGTCGTTTCATGAGTAACGAGCTCCTCTGGAATGAATGCACGATTACTTGGTAGGTTTGATTCCCAATGTTATAGTACGAATGGAACCTATATGGTAAAGAGACTTGTGACGGTTTATGCCGTGTGAAGTGACGACTTAAGGTGATAATGTGTCCCTTAGCTCCGAATCCATCTCGTATGCCAAGTAATCTACGAGGGTCCATGACACGTTCCTACTTCTAGACGTAGAATAGGGCGGGAGAAAGGGGATGCCTTGACGAGGTTATCGATAGTGATAATTTTGAGTTAACAGACTCGTAGCATGTTTCCATATAGTATGAGATTGTGAGATTGTGAGATTGTGAACTCAAGGTCATTTCACTTCCCTTTGACTTGAGTTAGGATTGGCTAGAACCCTGTAAAGCCGAGAGAATCCATAAAATAGGGAACTCACTGAGATTTGATATATCACCCCATTATTGTTGATTATTTTCAGGAAGCCATTGCAGGTGTTATTTACAAGTGGAGCTATGCTTGGATGTTTCAAGAGAAACTTAGTTTTATTATTTTTGATGTGTATCATTCTTGTACAATGAGGAATATTGTATCATATTTTTAGATTTTATTATTTTGTCTAGTTTTCATGTCTTGTGCCATATGTTGTATTTATGTTTAAGAAATGGACAAGTATGTGAATTATGCCATTAGGCACTTGTGATGGTGTCAGTACCAAATAAAAACACTTGTATGGTATTATTCTAGATAAATATTTTACGGGGCGGTACATACACGAAAGGCTAGTTCCTTCCATCTCTGGGCATATTCCTTAAAAGATTTGTTCCTTTTTTGAGACATGTTTTGTAATTATATACGATTAGGAGCCATGTCCATATTATATTTGTATTGCTTCAGAAAGGAATTTGCAAGGTCTTTCCAAGTTTTGATGTGAACCCTCTCTAATTGCATGCACCAGTCCAAAGATGCCCCACTAAGACTGTCTAAAATCTTCCTCCTCATATTGGAGGTGCCAATCATCATAGATTTCACGAGAGACAAGTATCTGTGTAGGCCGTGACGCTCCGTTAGGGCCAGGTTAAGGAACAAACCCTCAAGGAGGTTGAGTGCTAGTTTTTTTTTTGCTAGCCTTAGCTTCTTCATGTTCAAAGTCAACTGTAAATCCCAAGAGAGGATTATTATATCCAGAATGGGGATTAGGGTTGGGAATGCTCCTACGGTTGCTAGTCTCAGTGTCCCTTGCTATTATATTCTAAATCGGTCGAGTCAGTTGGTCAATTTTGTCCTTCATTTCTTCTATATTTCCTTTAACAGTATCCACATCTCCCCTCAGAGCAGCTTGGTTTTGTTCTAGTTGTTCCATGGCTTTCTTTTGATGAGCTCGGGTGTAGGGTTGAGAAGTCAGATTGTTATGCTCGGTGATTCTGAGACAACGTGGTAAAAAGAAATGATTTTTTCCTTGTATACATGTTGATGTATGAATGTATGAATGCATATGATATATGCTAAATAATTAAAAAACCTCTTTTTATTTTTTATTAGGGGAATTCCAAAATTCATTGTCGTATTTGTTAGAGTTGAATATATTCAAACAATAAAACCCATACACATAGCATAAATTGAAATAAGCTTTATTAAAAATCTGATATCATAGGTTCATATAAAGAATAATCTACAACGATAAACAAGATCTAAATAACTTAGAAACATAAAATGAATAAGTGTTTAGGCATAACCCATAACAATAAGCAAAATCCAAATAAAAATCCTTAAACTTAGTAAAATAAGAACTAGATAGTTGTCCCCATGGCCTTCTCCAAATGGGCGCTAAACTCCTCCAACAGTATCTCGCACAATTTGATGAACTCGAAGACCTCTTGTGCTATGTTGTCGAAGTTCATAACATTGTTATCCCTCTTATGCATTCTTGGGATGTCTCTAACCATGTTGTTGGCGAACTCCGCTAGATTTGAGTACTCCATCCTCCATGCTTGAGTCTCGTCACCTTGTTCTTGCACTATGACTTGAGCAGCATTGGAAAGGTTCCTTAGGTATTGGACTTCTCCCTCTAGATGTTGGATTTGAGCTCTTAAGTAATCGTGGTCTTGATTTTGGAGGTATACTTGCTCTTTAGGTCTTAGAAACTCTTCATTGGTCTTTCTCCAATTGTTGGGTAACATTTTCTCGGCTTTGGCCCTAAGTTGTTGTTGTCTAGCAGCAACAACTTGGGACTCCGCAAGTGACCCTTCTAGCCCACATATTTGAGTTCTCAAAGTATCCTTCATCTCTTGTTGATCCCTCATAGATATTTCCCCTGTTCTCTTCCATCTCTGGTTTTCAGCTTGAGTCTCTTTCAACTGTTTATCCAGGCTTTTATAACTGGCCCCGGCACTAAGCAATCCTCCCAAGGTCCTCTTCCTTTTATTCTTTTCAGTTTGAAACGCCTCCCTACTTTCAAGAAGTTACTTTTCCTTTTGTTTAAGGTCATAACTCAACATGTTCTTTTCATAGGTTATGTTCTAAGCTCTCCTTGTCTTGTTCAAGCTTGGCGACAGTTTCCTTGAGGGCATCGACATCTTCAATAGAGAATGGAGCAAAGTTTGGCATATCTGGTTGATAGGTTGGGTCAATAACAAAAGGCAGCTTAACCAATTGAACCCTTTACTTAATCCATTGGGTTTAGGATTCTTTAATTGAAGGGTCTTTCCTTTTAAGCTTGTTCTCCCTCACGTGCACCTTTTCCCACGCCCTAGTAATCTTTATGAACACTTCCTCGTTCATGGCATCCCTACTATACAAAACAAGTTCCCTTAGGCCTTCATCCTTAGGTTTTTCCCATATAGCACGTCCTAGTTGTCTCATGGATAGTATGGGGTTATAGTTGACACACCCCTTAGACTCAATGAGAGGTACATTATGAAAACTTCTGCAGCTGATGATTATATCTTTAGCCTCCACTTTCTTATGATACCAAAGGATGGTATTTTCATTAAGAGACGTAATCTTTTGAGCCCAAGCGTGATTACCCTTGGTCTCTATCCTAAAAAGATCCTTATAGATGTGTGAGGAAAACCATTGGTATAACAAAGGAATGCAGCATCGTAACGATCCCTTCTTCTTGTCATGGCAAATAGTGAGAGTGTAATACACATCAGCTAACAGTACAAGAATCATATTTGCCCCTTGATTCTTTACAGCCCAGAAGACACTAATGACAGCGGTATCGATAAAATTATCCATATTTGGAAATAGGACTATCCTAAACACTATTAGAGCCAACACATCCACGAAGGATCCCCAATTATCCATATCAGCCAACCCTTGAGAAACCCTTTCCAAGTAACCTCTCTTAAGCCCTTGAACATCCCTATCCTCCTTATAATGAGACAGTAGATCTACGGGAGGTATTCCCAATGTCATAGTTAGGTCTTTAGGCTTTACCCTTTGCCCCATACCTTTGTAGGGTTCTTTCTCTCCTCTTGCCAGTCCAAGTATAGCCCAAATTCTTCCAGCGTGGGAGCTAATTGAAAATATTTAAAGAGGAAACATCGTAGCGGTGGGTCATAAAATTATGCCAGAGCAATTATGGCCTCTACCTTCATAGAGACCCCTAAGAGATCCATGATCCATACTTGCGTGTAAACTTCTTTTGAGCAGAATTAGGCATTAAGTATCGGAAGTACTTAAGGCTTTACAAATCAGGCATTGGTGCTTTGATGCGAAGGGTTGTCTTTTTGTTTGAATTCATCTTCACAATGTACCAACAATAAATTTTGAAATTCCCCTAAAACATTAATATATGCAAAGAAATGCTTGTTTTAATGCATAATGATATGATGACATGGCATTTTTTGTTTGAAGCTTTAAGGTTTGAGGTAAAGGTAATAAGAACATCAACTAACAATGCTAACTAGAACAAGAACAAGAACAACAACAACAACAACAACAACAACAACAAAAAAAATAACAATAATAATAAGAAGAACAACGTTAATAAAAAAGAACAACAAGAACAACAATAATAAAAAAGAACAACAAGAACAACAATAATTAAAAAAGAACACCAACAACTAACAATGCTAACTAGAGTTATGAAATTTGGTTTAGTGGAGAAATAGAGTATCTTAAATGAAAGATGATGTTTGGTGGCCGTTGATAATCACCAAATGAATGACCGTGATTTGTTTAAGGATAGTGAATAAACACAATATGTGCGCCATCTATAATGTTGGTAATGAGACTTGAAAAAATAAGTAAAAAACCAAAAATGCTAGTGCTGGGACTTGAACCCATGACAAGACGCTACCTATAATGACATTTATTTTAAATACCCGTGGTGAAAGGTCTGTTAACATTTTGAAAAAATAAGTAAAAAACACTACCTATAATGATGGTTGTCACTAGTACAAAAAGGTTAATTTACACTCGTTTTTTATTAAATTTACACCCATTTAAATTTAATAAAAAACGAGTGTATATTCATCGGGTAAGAAATGTCTAACGCATTTACACCCGTTTAAAAACGGGTGTAAATACATGCTATGTTACATCCTTTTTTTTAATAAAAATCGGGTGTAAATACGTTCTTAATTACACCCTATTTTAATTAAAATCGGGTGTAAATACATTCTTAAATACATCCTTTTTAAATAAAAATCGGGTGTAAATACGTTCTTAGTTAGAATCAACACCGAGATCGTTTTTTTACTCATCTTCTTAGAAATTCAAATGTGAAATGTGAATTTTTTTACAGTCACATGAGAATCAACACCGAGATCGTTTCCAATGTGTTTCTTTCAAAATGGTAATGTAATTGTATTCGTGGTTTTTCTATTCTGAAGATGAAATTGTTTCTTTGATGTACTGATTATTGCAAGCACACATAATTTTGCTACAATAATAGCTGCTGTAGGGTTATGAACTCACGAGAATGTGATATATCTTCATATATTGAAACAAGAATCACTTGAACCACAATATACATGAATAAATTGTGTTGAATTGGGGATAAATTAAATTAAAATGTTTTATAAATATATGAGTAATTTACAATTAACACTTAATAAAATAGATTGTGGGTGTTTAAAATTAATATTTAGAGTTATTAAAATAAACAAAATTTTTCTGCTAATTTAAATTTACACCTGTTTTTTCTTTAATGGGAGTAATATGAATTTGACGATAATAATGACTTTAATTTATTATAATAATATTTTTAATTTACATTTTTTTTTTAAATAGGGTATCTATTGTCACGTCTTAATACTTAATATAACATTTTATTTACAGTTTTGCCACCAGATTTCTTATTTACACCCATTTTTCGTATAATGGGTGTAAATTTTAGAATTATATTCATCACTTTGCATTAGTATTTTAAATAACCGTGGTGAAAGGTCTGTCAGCATTTTGAAAAAATAGGAAAGAAGTAACATGATTAAAATAAATTCAGAAAAATCTAAAAACACGAAATTTAATCTAATTAGGTAAATTAAGAATTTTGAGAATTTTTTTGGAATTTTTTGAGACTATGAAATTAGTAAAAAACATTCATTAAAAATAGAAAAAAAATGAATTTGGAGTTTTGAGGGTGAAGTCCCATAACTCTTCCAGAATAAAGGACTAATGACCGCACGATTTTTCTGCTTTAAATGCACGAAACAGATTTAAAAAAGGAGACGATTTTCCCTAAAACCGATTTTTTGAAGAGTAAGACCTAAAACTAAACTATAGGCTATAATGACAGTTGAAAACATAACCGTGGTGAAAGGTTGTCAGCATTTTGAAAAAATATGTAAAAAAAACCATAAATGCTGGTGTTGGGACTTGAACCCATGACCAAACGCTACTTATAATGACGGTTCTTTAAATACCCGTGGTGATAGGCCTCACATTTCACCACACTTGGAAATTTAACCATCATTAAAAGAATTTTAATAAGATTTACAAAAATGCGTGCATCTATTACAACGGTGTATAGGCAAGTCGTTGTAAACCTGGCGTTGCATTTTGTAGTAGTGTGAAAAAACTTAATCCCTAAGGGTGAGACACTAAGGTTCTGGAGTCGGTTAGGCAGGAGGAAGGTGTTAGGCACCCCTCACCTCCATTGTACTCAATGGGATCCTCCTTAAATTTTAGGGTATGTTTGCTTCGTATTTGAATACTTAATTAGTTATTTAATTACAAAGTCTTCAATATTTACAAAAAAAAAAAGAAATTATTTATTTATGAGAAGAGAACCCTAAGTTGTAATTATTATTTTACTCGCTAGGGTTTACAACCCTATGCCTATGTACCCTCAAATTTGAAGGATTAGAGTTTCCGTAGTTCGCTTCCCTAATTTAGTTTAAAAAATAAATTATATTTAAATTAATTATAAAGAAACCTTTATGTTTTATCCCCTATCCCTAGTCATATGTTTATACTCTTGGATCATAAGAGTTCTATCCCCAAATTTTTTTATCCCAAGTCTATCCCTAATACCCCATTAATTTACCCCTTTCAGCCCTTGATTTTATTTTTAAAAACCCCTTTAATTTATTTAAAAAAATAAATTAATTGTAATACTTTATAAAAAAAAACCCATGTTTTTTTCCCTTATTCCCATGCGTCCCTAATACTCCTAAACCCTAAATTTCTTAAAAAAAATACATCCTTAATTTGTAATTGAATTCCTATCCTTAAATCCCAAGTTGCTTATAGAAGCATAATATCTAATGTAATCAAGGATTAAATAATTAAATGATTCCTTATCCCTAAACATCATAATCCCAATATGTAAGTTCATTCCACCTTCAATACGTCATAAAGGTGAATAATAATGTCCCCAAAACTTAAAGTAACTCTCAATTTATCTAAAAATAAATATCTTCAAAATTCCCAAAACATAAATTAATCATAATTAATTAATTATAAAACTTATAATATCCCAAATATAATCTTGAAATTATTTAATTGAATAATATTATAACATCCCAAATTATAAATTAAATTTTATTCCAAAAATGGAAGTAATCCCCATATTCCCAAAAATATAGAAAAATCATCTCAATTATTTAAACTTATTAAATAAATCCCAATTATTTAACATATATCATCAATCCCAATTATTTAATTTGATCATTTAGAAATCCAAATATAAATTAAATCCCAATTATTTAAGAAACATCAAAATAGAAATTAAATCCCAATTATTCCCGAAATAAAACCAAGTATTTAAATAAAAGTTTATAATATCCCATAAATATCAATAATCAAATATACTAAATTATAGAATATAAAATCCCAATTTTTTTAATTAAATAATTTCTAATAAATTCCAATATAGAGTAAATCTCAATTATTAAAAAAATGTAAAATGAATCCTAATATTTATGTAATTTAGAAAAATGCCCTTAACTATTTAATTAAACCATTTTATAATATAAAATATATAAAATAATCCTTAATTTAATTACACAACTTGATAACATTACAAAATAATAAAATCCCTAATTATCAAACAATATCCAAAAATAAATAAAGTAACCCTTAATTTATTAATTAAACAGTTTTTATAAAATAACTCTTTAATTATTATATTCCTAATTATTTAATAAAAATCAAGATTAAATAAATTAATTATCCAAAACCTAATAACCTAGAGTGGCACTAATTATTCTAGCTAAAACCCTAATCATGGTTATTGATTTGATTAACTAGAATAATTGAAACCAGGGAGTGCGTTCTATATTAAAAAAAGTAATGGGCCAAACAAATGGGGGGTGCCAATAGGAAGGAAGAGGCCCACGGACAATCTGAGGCCGTTTGGGAGGAAAGAGAGTCACAAAGAATGAGTCAACCATTGACTCTCTCTAGGCTGTGTGATCTAGATCATAAGATCCAAGATCTCTTGAATCCTGGCCCTTGATCGTATCTACTAGTGAAAGTAAACCAAATGAAGCGCGAATCTTGATGGTCAACGGAGAACACGATGGTCGCACGCTTACTGGAACAGTCAAAGTCTCGAGATCTTATGGTTATAAAAGGGGTACGCGTCCCTCATCCGTCAGCAAAGGGAAGGGGTATATGAACGAATCCCCCCTTAGATCTCCCTCATTTTTGCACTCTCTTTCTCTCTCTAATCCTCTCTTTCTCTCTCTTTCTCTATCTCTCTCTCTCTACGCTCTCTGCTTCTTCTGACTCTCTTCTATCCGACCTTCCTTCTTCTCCCCTCGTCGCCGTCCCGTCCACCATAATCTCCAAATTTCCAGTTGAAGCTCAGCCGGAATGTGCAACCATGTTCATCTAGATGATGAACAGCAACCCAGAAACCCTTCATGCTATGAACCCTAACCTGGGTTCTTTAAGAACCCTATGAACCCTAACAATAACCTGATGAACCCCAACCCTACGAAGAACCCTAAACCCTAATTAAACCCAGAAATTCCCAAATTAAACCCTAAACATCAATTTAAACCCATAATCAAATCAACAACAACAGATACAACATATACATAAAATAAAAGCTATGTGGTTACCTCCTCTGCCGTGACGTATTAAGTTGCCTCCCATTCTTCTCCTTTTTTTATTGCTCGATCTCCCTTTATAATCTCTCTTTGTCTCTTGCATGTGATTTTCCTGGAGTTTATCTCGAAGATCTTAAGGTTTCGATGTGAAACCTTAAGTTCAGAAGCGTGGGCTTTGGTGAAGGGTGGTGTTGCGCAACAATCACTTTTTAGGGTTCCAAAATTTGTTTCTCCCAAATTCTATCTTAGTCTTAGGTATTTATAGAGTTATAATTTAGGTTTTAGAATTAAGTTATATTGATTTGTTTTAGGAATTTTGGATTTGATTGTGTAATATTTAGATTTTATTTATTTGATTTGATTGTACTTTTAGATTTAGCTTTTTGTTCGCAATTTTAACGCCTTTTCAATCTCTTTGCAGCAGATTCAAATGATAAATGAAAGATTTGATTCTAGAAATTATTTGATCCAATTTTGATTTTCACTGCACTGATTTATGGTTTTATATTGGGGAAGACGAATCTCTTCCCTTGGTTAACTATTTTGAGCACCGAAAAAAAACAAAATAATAATTAACTAAAACTTGAATAATAATAATATTGATAAATAAATCCTTAGGAATTAAACTCATTAAGCCTAGTTGCCAACCCGCCTTCCCTTAATATTAATATTAAAAAAAACTGATCACTAATTTAATCCTCAATTTAATAATAACCATAATTACCCACATAACAATCCCAAATAACCATAACCAATTAATAAAATAATAACCCAATTTTCCTATTGGCCTTATTAATATATCCCAACCTAATAAATTAGATAAACCTTTAGTTAAAATTTCTTCTCAAAATAAATGATAATAATCATGTATTAACAATTGAAATTATGCACTAATACTAATAATAATGTTGTTGATTTAATCCCTAAAAGTCAATAAAACTTACCCCTAATACTTACCCTCTTATATAAATTAGATGAGATATCATTAATAACAATAATCCCTTTTTTTCACAAAAATATGTAAAATACTTTGATGACTTGACTATACAACCCACCTCGAATCGGATTAAAACCCAATCTTCTAAGTAACTTAATATCAAGAAACCGATTAACTACCAGGTCAGTTATACTAACCCTGGAGATACACCCCTTATGCCTAAATGTATCAAGAAATGCTAATATCCCCAAAATCCCACACTGATAAGTGTTAGGGAACAAAAAAAAACAATACCCCTAACAATCATTACACCCCGATTGACTATGACCACAATGTCACTAGAGATCAAAATGGTCTCCCTTTGACTTTTTAGGTTATGGGGAGGACTATACGACTGCAAAAATCACTAAGACAATTTATCAAAACACGTAGTGTGCAATCAATTTCTCAAACACTTGGTGTGCAATAAACACCAAGATGCTTTTCTTTTGTGTTGATAATATAAAAAACCAATTGCAATTGTTTCTTCTCTATCTTGGTTTTGTTGTATCATTAAAGTTTTTTTGAAAGAGTTTTTCGTAGTATTGCAATTGTTTCTTCTCTCTCTAGGGCTTAGAGAGAATTTCATTGTATTCAATTTTTTAAAAGTTTTTAAATTTTAGAAGAATGATAAGGTTATGTTGTACTCTAAATTTTTCTGAAGAAAAATTCTTAGTAGTAAGAAAAAGTAAAAATAAGAAAGGCAAGAATAAATATCAACCATTCATTATCAACACTATCCTATGATTCATATTAAAAAGAAATAAAATTTATAATGAATTAAAAATTATCCTTTAAAATAATGATATGTGTACATTTTTGCCTTTCTTTTTCAAATTGTTTCGTAATAAATAACAATACTCTTTTCAAAATAACTTGTTTTTCTAAGTTGTATAATAAATGTCTTAATATTTTTCAAGGGTTGTTGATAAAACATGGAGGAAAAAGTATTTGTAGTTCCTTTTAAAAACAAATAAAATTTTAAAGTACAATCTAGTAAGGATCCATTTCAAAATGGAGATGCAAAAAGTGTCAAATTGGATGTCAGGTGATAGTCCATTCGCCTCTTATCCTATTTTTTCAAGCAATTATCTTTTGTGTGTGTTGTGGATCGATATATATATATATATATATATATATATATATATATATATATATATATATATATATATATATATATATATATATTATGTTTGAATTTTATCCATTCTAAATTATGTTTTATCACATCTTGAGGAGATGCAAATTACTTTATGAAACAAGCAATAAATTGTAGGCCCGCATACATGCATCATCTGCATTAGTTTCAAATTTACATTCTAAGAAGTTTTTTGATGAGATACATCTTACAGACGAGTCTTCCAATTCTGCTCATATAACTATTTGCATGATTAACATAAGAAACATTACTTTTAGAGACAATGTGATAGGTTGAAGGTAGATATCACAGGGTGCACCATTAAGCTCATATAAATGAAGCAATGTTGATCAACATCATTCATGTATCATCATTATTATTATATGCTAACTATAGGTGAATTAAGCGTCTAAACTGACTAGGGACTTAAATTTATACTTTAGTGTCCGAAAATAGGGTCATCAAAGGTTTTAGGACTTAAAGCTTGCACATAGTAAGATCTGTCTTTGATTAATCACAATGCCTCGAAGAGTAATATTTTTTATGTTGATCATACTTCTAGTAATAAGAGATGAATTTGAAGACTCGCCAGTTGAGTGTATCTCATAAGAAAATTTCTTTCTTAGAAATTGTAAAGTAAATGTGGGTGAAACAGATATCCAACAAACAGTTAATTTGCTTGATTCATAATGTAATTTAAATGTCATGTTTAAATGATAAAATAAGAAGATATAGTAATAATGTATTTACTATATCAATCCTCAAGAACACATACCAAGGAAATAACTTAAGAAATTTAGGTGAAAAATGAATAGATTGTTACATGTGATTCAATTTGACATCTAGGCCACTCTTTTAGGAAACAACATTTTTTTCACTCCATTTTGTTTCAACTATCCAAAAAATAAAAGGCAATCATAATATAACTAGGTAAAAGCAGTGACCTTAAAAAATAAATAGTACAACATAACAAGTTCAACAAAATTTTATTTTTGATTGGAATGTGGTGTTAATTCCCTATATTAACATTAAAAATTAACATAAATATTTTTATAAATATATTCCTCAAGACATATATATAGCTTTTTTACATGGTACAGTCTTTTATAAATATGTATTCTGTCAATTTATTAAAATAAATAGGAATTTATCATTATATGTTGAATAATATGATAAGTTATAAATAACTATTATGTTTTTTAAATTTGAAGGTACAAGTTTAATAAAATAATTATATATATAAATTGAAAAAAAGTGCATTTTTAACAAGAATGAGAGATCAAGAAATGAAAACCTTTTATAATTGAAAAAAGGTGGCTTCTTAAGATATGTATTAAGAAAATGTATGTGTTTTAATTCACAGACATAGTCTCTACCTTCATTGAAGTGTAAGAGTATTTAGTATGAAGATATAATACAATGAATGTCATGGGTAAAATTGAAATTTAAATTCCATACAAAAAATAACAAGGTTCGAATGTTTGTTTTTTTTATTATACTTCTCATGGTTATAGTGATAAGTTGAAAAGAATGAGAAGAGCATACCTTTTTTTATAGACACAGTAAAAGTTGATGATCTGGCTTCTAAATTTCCTCACGCTTCTCCTCTCTTTTGAATTTTTTGTACCTTTGATTTGTTTTAGAATGAAATTTGAAATGTTTAAGTTATATAGGTATATATGTCATAAAATCTATTTTTTTATTGATTTCTCTATATTTTCTTAATTTTTATTTTGATTGATACGAATCAGCCTTAAAGAGAAATAATACACCCTAAAAAAGAAAACAAAATATATTGCTATCTAATTAAACTCTTTTGTCTATATGTGTATATAAAACCAAGTATTTATTCAAAAAATGAATCTTCTTTCCCAATTTAGTTATAATTTTATTGGTAAAACTTATGGTAAATATCATATATTTACTATGTGAATAGGGTTTCCTTAATTTCTATGACCAGGTAGTATTATTTTTCTATAAAACAACTTTTACTTTTTTAAATTATATATTTAAAACTTTAAAAGTTAAGGAAATTAGTTTTTCTGGTCAAATTATTTAATTATTTTATATTATAAAAAATACTGAAAAATATTAAAAAAATTACAATTATAGTAAAACAATATATACTTTACTTAAAATATACTAAGAAAAAAATTTATTCAATCTCAAGGATATATTGAATAATTGATATAATAATATATCTTTTTTAAGATAATTTCTTACTTTTGAAAAGATGTTTGCCTATGCCAAAGGAAAGAATGTCGTTACTATTTACAAGCAAAATATTTCAACACCTATTGAAATATTATTTGTTTGAAAGTAGATGTGAATCATTTTTGCAACGTTTGAGGCGTATCATCAAGAAAAATTTGTTATATTGAATGTTTTCTTTCATTAATTGAAAAAGTTTTTGTTATATATATATATATATATATATATATATATATATATATATATATATATATATATATATATATATATATATATAAAGTGAAGAGAACACATTGTAGCATTTGTTATTGTAAGAGTTTGTAAAGTTTTGGAGGTTGATATTATGTTGTAATCTGGATTTTTTAAAATTAATAGTTTTTCTTAGTTGTATTACAAATTTCTTAGTATTTTAGGGATTGTTGATTGAACATTAAAGAAAAATTGTTGGTAATTCATTGAAAAAATAAAATTTTGAAGCACAATCTATTAAGAAATATTTGTAAAATGAAAATGCAAAAGCGTTAAATTAGGTATTAGGTGATAATCTTTTAACCTTTAATCCTTTTTTTCCAACAATTATTTTATGTGTTCTTGTGGTTCGATGCTGATTATATGTTAGTAATTTCTTCCTTAAAACTTATATTCTTTTACTTAAGCATTAGATGAAAATTAATTTAAGAATGAGACAGTTGGCATTAGGCAGGGTAAGGGAGATAAAGTTGATAGTAGTAAAGAAGGTACAGTTGAAAAGTCGAAGGAGCGCAGCTATTTTTTTTTTTTAATAGGCAAAAAATTTCATTTATAGAATACTAAGGGATATCCGAACCCGACTACAAAACCAACCTTGGACTCGCCTTACAAAAAATCTATCGGCGATTTGATCCAGTCGTAATAATTACAAGTAAAATTAAGTTTTTTTCCAATCCACCTCCAAGCTAGAATGACTATGTTATGGACTATAGTATCTTCGCATCAAAATTCATCAGAGAACACAATACTATTCCTAACTCTCCACAAGCTCCAACAGATGATAAGCCATAAACCAACTGCATTTTTTATGGCAACGCCAGCCGAATGTAAAGAAGAAGTCCAACACCTTAAGTGATTCTCCACAGAACCGTTCAAAGAAACCACCACCCCAAGCCAATCAAGAATTTTCTTCCATGCAACTAAAGCTTTGGGACAGTAAAATAATAGATGAATGACATTTTCTTCAACCTGAAAACATAGGGGGCAGACTTTTTCATGGGGAGACGCAATAATGGCACGTGCACATAAGTTGTCCCGAGTTGGAAGTCGATTGTGAATTAGACGCCAACCAAACACCACCGTCATAATAGGAGAGGAAGCCTTCCAAATAAGATTAAAAATTGCCACGGACTCGGTCGAAAGGTTGTGTGTTAGTAATTTCCTTTCTAGCAAAAACTCGTATGCCGAATGAACCGAGAAATCCCCAGCCGAATTAAGATTCCATGATAACCTGTCATGATAACCCCTATGCAAAGAATGCTCCTGAAGAAGTAGCCATATGTTTTCCTCCTGCTGCAGTAGAAACGAACTGCCCTCGACCCGATTTAAATCAACATTCCAATGCCAAACATCACCATTCCAATTACCATTATCAGCTACCGTGCTTCTCTTATTTAAAGCAACGTTGTATAATTCGGGGAACAAGGAGACGAAGTTCTCGCTGCCACACCAGGTTGACAACCAAAAAGAGGTCGAATGTCCATTACCAATCAACGATATGATATGCCTATAGATTGAGTCATTTCCAAAATCAAGTGACAAAGCAACAATGTCACGCCACCACGAGGATGGTTTGACAGACCCACATTCTGTAGCTCCACGCACCAAGGACGAAGAAAAATTCCCGTATCTCGCCTGCATAATATCAGACCAGATGTGTTGTACAAGAGACAAAAATTTCCAAACCCATTTAACTAGCAGAGCCTCATTCAAACATTGAATGTCCATGATTTCCAAACCACCTGCTTCCCTTGGTTTACACACCGTAGCCCATGGAATCCAAGCAATACCCTTCTTTAAAGGAGAACCATTCCACATAAAATTCCTTTGAAGTGCTGTTAACATATTGATGACCTTTTTCGGCATTCTATAAAATGACATATAATGGACTGGTAGATTGTTAGAATAGATTTTATGAGTGTGATTCTGCCTCTCATCGATAACAGTCGCCCTTTCCATGATGCTAACCTGGCTTGAACCTTATCTAACATCGGTTTCCAAAATGAAATCAATTTATGGTTACCGCTAATCTGAATTCCGAGAAAATTGAACGGACAATTTTGAATTCTACAAGATAGAAAACTTTCTGCTGCCTTTAAAAACAAATCTTCCACTCCAATCCCAATAAGGCTGCTCTTGTTGAAGTTAATTTCTAAACCCGACATTAATTGGAACCCTCTCAGAATCACTTTGAAAGCCCAAATATTGCTCCAAGTAGCTTCGCCGACAATTACCGTATCGTCTGCGTATTGAAGCAGGTTCATTGTGTTCTTCTGATTTATCTTAAACCCTTGGAATATACCAACTTCCTCTGCTTTTTTCATCATAGAAGCTAATCCTTCAACAGCAATAACGAAAAGGTATGGAGATAGTGGATCTCCTTGTCGGAGACCACGAGAAACTTTGAAGTCGCATGAAGGGCTTCCGTTCACTAGCACGGACATGAAACTATTGAATGTCGTACCTTCGATCCAACCCATAAACTTACTACCAAAACCCATAACCTTCATGACCTGTCTAATGTATGACCACTCGGTACAATCATACGCCTTCGCGAAATCAACTTTAAGGCATAAACTCTTGAGTTTACTTCTTCTTGAATAATCAACCACCTCGTTCAAAGATAGAACTCCATCAAGTAAATTCCTCCCAGCAATAAAAGTTGTTTGAGATGGAGATATGATGCCATTCAGCACTGTCTTTAACCTGCCAGCCAAGAGTTTGGCAATCACCTTATAAACACTACCCATACGACATATTGGTCTGTAGTCATCAAGGTTTTTAGGGTTTTCGATTTTTGGAATAAGGGCCAGAAAAGAAGAGGAAAGTACATTCGGGAGTTTAGCTTTGCTGAAAAACTCATTTATACATGCAGTGAAATCGTGACCTACAATGTCCCAGCATTTTTGGAAAAACTCCAGGTTGAATCCGTCTGGACCCGGGGTTCTATCACCTTTACATTGAAAAACTGCCTCTCTAATCTCAGAATTCACAAAACCTTCTTCTAAAGAATTCCTCTCCATCTCAGTTAGACACTTGAAATGTTCAGGATTCACACACATCAAAGGTTTATTGGTTGAAGTTAATCTTTTTTCAAAATGATCTGCAACTGCTCCTTTCACACCAGTAACGTCTTCGACAACCAAATCATCCACCATCACCTTATTAATTGTATTCATTAGATTACGGTGTCGAATAACCGAGTGAAAATAACTTGTGTTCCTATCACCATCTTCAATCCATCTTGTAGCAGCCTTCTGTTGAAGTAAACTTTCTTTGATCCTTAAACACTTCCATAACTCATCTTCCGCTTTCTTATAGTTCATAGCAGCCTGGTCAATCATAATATCCTCATTCTCTGCCAACATATCTTCTGCATTGTTTAGGATCACAATGTTCTCCTCAATGTTGGTATCTATCCATCCAAATATATTTCTATTCCACCATCTATGTTTTAACCTTAATGCTTGTAGTTTCTTAGTCAATACGTAAGTACTACTGCCTTGAAATTCAAAGGATTCCCAAGTCTGCTTAATGAACTGCATAAAGTGAGGATGTTGAAACCAGCATCGTAGCATTCTAAATGGCTTAGGGCCCCAATCTATATTCCTCATTGATAGCCAAACAGGTCTATGGTCGGAGATATCACGCGACCCAACCTTTTGGCATGTCGTGTTCCAGCCATTCAGCAAGCCAAATGAAATCAAAAATCGATCAATTCTGCTACAAGCATTGCCAGCAGGACTAAACCAGGTGAACCTATTTCCATTTGTTGCCAAATCAATACATCCGGACATTTGAATGAAGTCTTTAAATTCTAGCATCAATCTTTTATTATAACTGCCTCTCCCTTTTCTTTCTCTTGTACTTTTTATGGCATTGAAATCGCCGCCAATTATCCACTCTCCTGTCTCTTGTTTTGATTTAATGCTCAAGATATTACTCCACAAAGCTCTTTTTTCATTGTTATCACATGATGAATAGATATTAAAAAAGTAACACAATTTATTCTTCCAAACAGCCTTGAGCCTCAGATATCCTTTCCCTACGTAGCTACAAATCAGATCAAGAATGTTTTCCTTCCATATGGTGAGTATACCTCCAGCTGAGCCTACAGAATTTGAGGTCGACCATTGGCACTTCTCATTACCCCATAATTTATGTACAACCGCATCACACATAATTTCACATTTTGTTTCCTGTATGAATACTATGTCAGCCCCACCTTTCTTCAACAGTTCACAAATTTTACGCTTCTTAACCAAACTACCACAACCCCTCACATTATAAGTTACTATGTTCATAAAGCATCAATAGCTGCCACCTTCTTGACTTTCCTCTCATTTTTTTCTTCTTCTTCCAAATTACGAATTATGGATTCAAAAACCTCATCATCCTCTTCCGCTTCTAATCCCAGTCTTCTAATGGAGTTCCACACACGATTAGGCAAACCAGAAAATTTTGATTTAATCCTAGAATTACTTCTCAGAATCTCTTCATATCCAATTGACCCAGGACTCTGCCTATTAGATTCCTCAGAAGAACTAGAATTTGAGTCTTCTGTTTCAGCAGAGAATGACTCACTAACATGAGTCAATGGTGTAGACATTTTGTCTACTAACAATAGAGATGAGTAATAGGATGGCGTAAATGGAATCTTCAGGTTCCTGTAAATATCTCCTAGTGATTTCTTCTTCCTCTGTTGTTTAATACCAACAATTGGATCTTTAGATATCAGACCACCAAGAGATACATTTCCCAGTTCTATGTCTGCACCACCCACGAGGTCCTTTGAAACTCCAACTGCTATATCCTTGGTATTCGTATTATGGATATAAGTTGTACTTTTTCCAATATTTTGTCTTCTCTGTATTGTATCCTGCATAGGTTGATCCTTTTCTATCTCATCTCTTCGCATACCTGTGTCAATAGTACAATCCACAACTGATACACTCGCAGCAGACAAGGGTCCCACATAGTCGTTTTTAACCGTTGAGTCCCTCTGATACCCCAAACGTGTTTTACACGTTTTCATGCCAGAAACCGTGTCCCTAGGACCTGTTACATTAAAGTTCTTTCCAGTCCCATAAATGAGGCCCACCTCTTTGCACACTGCCTCAGAACCAAGATTTGTCTTATGGTTAATATCTGGTAGATCCATTTCATCCTGAACCATTTCTTCAACCTCGCTCCCTGAAGAAACAATCTCATAACTGTTAACTGAGATGTCATCCAATAACTTGCCATCATTCTTTGAGCAGACTGCCGGAGCTTCCTCAACCATCTTAATACGAAAGTTTTGTTCGTTGACTTCAATCGTAAAGACTTCATTCAAATTCATGGCAAAATTTGTTCGAATCAAAATTCTTGCAACATCAAACTTTTCGTGTCTTTGGGTTTCTGGATCAGCTTTGACAAAAACACCGACCGTTCCTGCTAAAAGATTGTAAAACTTTTCACCCCAAACATGGCATGGTAAGCCAAAAATGCTCACCCACGTTAACCTCTCACAGTCCACATCCGATGGCATCCAAGGATGAATGTCTGAAAACCATCTCTCAACCCATTCTTTGTCTTCCTCTATCATCTTCTTGATGTCACCACTAACCTCTTCTTCTAATAGAACTAGATTAGCACCCATAGGAGTTGCTTTAATTTTGAAATAACCTTCCATATGGAGTGCCTCTTGAAATTCATAAGAATCACATGGCTTTTCCATTTTACCAACAAATGCTTGTTGGAAACGCTCAATGCTCTCGTCGTCAACGTTAAACATGAGATGAGCAAATTTAGGTTTATCACCCATAAGCATCCTTTCATTACGATTTTGTTTCCGATCTCCTTTAGCGATTTCCACATAAGATTGTTTACCCTGCCAATGCATGTGTTTTGCTGAATCCCTACATCATTACGGTTCTTCTCTGCCACTCTTGGTCTCGATTTCTCAGTATCATTCTGCCTACCTTCTCTTTGAAATCGTGGTATATTTGCAAACATCTTCCTGCCATTAAGGACAATGTTGTCCAACTTAATTGCAAGAAGATGTTCATCAGGATCTTTTTTAAATCTAACAGAACCAAACCTTTTTCCACGCTTATCTAATCTCGCAGGTATGAACACCTCAAGAACCAGACCAAACTCCTTAAACACATTAAACATTTCTTTAGCCTCGAACGCGTCTGGAAACTAAGTGAAGAAGAAAGAGGATGTTTTACTTAAGTCTTGTTCAGTTACCTTGTTTCCATTAGCCCGCCATACCGATCTTCTTGCGGTAAGATCCTTCCTTACTCTATGATTTCGCACTTGTTCCCAGCCATTGTCTTGGTCCATCTTTGCAAGTCACGGACGCACCAAAAACGAACAACCCCAGTCGCTACCAAATCTATGTTTTTCGAAAGTACAGAAAAATGTTCTACCTCTAGGATCTCCCCGAAACAATAAAGATCAAAACCGACTACTTCAGCAAATCAAGGACTCAGAGAAACCCAGTATCAGGCGACTCCTTACCAAGGCCCCTGAACCCTAAAGCCAGGAGTTTAAGCCGAAGATAAGGAGAAGTTCAACCAGTATCCTCTTCATACCATGATTTTAAAGTAACGGAAAATAGATCAGATTGAACAGGGAAGAAAAGGGAACAGAGCTGACCTTAATGGACTTGATACATTGCAAGAAGGTTTTCCGGCGCCGGCAGCAAAGGGGATAATGAAACAGTAGAAAATGAAGAAATAGACCTAGAGAGATGTGAGAGTTTCTCTCTCTACAATAACCACGGCAATATACACATAAGCGCAGCTATAAGGCTACTAATCCTCAAACTTCAAGTGAGGAGGTCTGCTTTGATGAATTTGTCAAGGCCCATATGGTGGATAAGGCCTATGGGATAAAGAAAAGATCCTTAGGGTCGTTGGGAGGTAAAGTGGTATCAGTGAAAACTAAATTTTGTAATAGAGTGTCAAACTCTACTTTTTCAGAGTCAGAAGAGAGAGAAAGAGGATTGGGGAAACCAAGAGAGAAGGTTATCTTTACTCATTCCAAATGTAGTAAAAAAAAAGAAGAAATTGACCCATCCAGATCGAAAGATTGATGTAGAATCCGGGGATTCAATAGAAGAAGATCAAGAAGGAGATTCACTTGAGAAAGGAGCTGGAAAGGAAAGTCAGATTGAAGAACAGGTTTGTCGTTGTCACTCCGTCACTGATTCTGAAGTCATGATATGCAATAGAAGGTTTTGGGAAGATTTCGAGAGTAAGGTTTCGAGTAAAGTCAGACAGATTGTAGTATCGTTAGGTGTGAGAGGAGTGTCATACCCCAAATTTGTCCTACCTTTTCAAATTATTTTTCACATTCAATTTTATTTTCAGTTTTGCATCGCGTGCATAACATCACATCTTTTTTCCATGAATATACCCTAAAACTGATTAGCCAGAATGAATACACGGACATATAGACAGACTGGTCGAATTGTTTCCCGAGGGTACCCGGTCAATTTTCAAATGTGACCAAACGTTGTATATTTTTCGAGTCATTTATTCCACACTAATCATTTCTATGCGGTCAATTTTTTAGTGCACTTTGTCGCCCGATTTTATTCATTTTTCATTCGATTTATTTTTATCTTTTCATCAAAATATTTTTAAATAGAATTTTTCATATTAGCATTTTATTTTTATCATTTTTATTCAATAAATTGTGAATTTCTATTAGTTTTTAATTAATTTAATTCTATTGAATTAATTAAAACTTCTAGAAGGGGCAACTTTGACATTTTAAATTAGGTGTGTTTATTTGATTAAATATGGATCGTTAGCTTTAAATTTAATCAAGGGTCCACATGCATTATCCTCACTTTTTCTCATTAGCCATTCACAAATAGTTTTTATTTCTATTTATTCAAATTAATTAAAAAAAAGAGAAAAAAAAGTAAGTTTCCATTTCGATCCCACTAGCGCTTGATCAGGAAGGAGAGAGAAAATCGTTTTTCCTTGGATTCCATATTCAACGAGTCTTTATAAGAAGAGGGATTCTTCGCGGAGAGGGGAGGACCCACTTCATTCTCTCTCAAAGATCAAAATTCAGAAAAACCATCACCTCAATCGTATCATCTTTTTCCACCCTTCATCATCACCCTCTCCCTCGCCTTCATCGTCTTCTCATAACCACCATAGACAAATCGAAACCCTCATTTCCAACCTCACCCCACAACCCTTCTTCAACCCTCTTTAAACCCTCTTCAAACCGTCACTCCCATTCACCCTTCAAATCGCGACCAATCAACCATCACAAACTCCTACAAACACCTCGCATCCGCCCTCGCTGCTCTTTCATCCGCCGCTTTAAATTTCACAAATGTTACAACCTTCAACTCCGAGCTGATTTCGAAGTTACCGACTCTGATTTAGCAGCAACAACAATAATCCACAACAACCAAACTCATACTTCATTTCGTCAATTTCAAGGAATTACGTTGTTGTCTGTGACTGATTTGTATGCAGGTGTGGAACTTTTAATTCAAGATGCGGATTCAACTTAGTTCCCATGGCGACACCGTCATGTTGAAGACGTGACTACTGATCCATCGCCTTCAAAAGACCGACGTTTTTCATACCGAATGCAAGCAAGCAGCAACTTACAACCTTTCTCCGACAATAATTCAACATTGGTAACACTTCAATCTGTTATCTTGTAGTTAATGTTGAATGTCTGCTGTATTAATTTTTCCTTTGATTTGCTAATTTTTTTCAAGTTTGGATTGAGCAAGTTGATTCGTTTTGAACTGCTATTTATTGTTAGAATAGTGTTGTAATGTTCTTGGTTGCTGGATCAGGGGCAATAGATCTCACCTCAAAGCACATCAAAGGTCAACTTCTGCAGATCAAATCCTTTCAGAACTGGTTAATCAGGGGCAGAACATTACCTTGTTCAGACTAGGGCAAGCATACCTTGCCAGACACTATCAATCTCCAAATCCAGAGCAAGAGCATAATCTTCATGAGCTGATCACGTCGCTACGCTCAAGTCATCTTGACCATCAAGCACAAAGTTGTGGTTCCCTCAGAACGAACACCATGACTTATCAACAAGCAATCAAGGTTAAGGCTTCGAGAGCATCTTTGTTTGCTTCAATCATGGCATCTTCAACAGACTGATTGTCGAGGAAATCAGACCTTCCCACCACCCGAAGTCCAATCCTCATTGGCAACTACCCAAAGTCCACCACGTTGGCACCTCTCCAAACATATCCAATCACCCGTCTTCAATCATATGCATCATACGCATCGCATTCAACATCATCAGCATCATATGCATCATATGCATACCAAAATCAAATCATACTTCCCCAACACTTGCATCTCCGCGCGTCAGCATTTGTATTTGCATTTCCATTCGATATGGAACATCATTACAAAATCAAGCATTCATACATGCACAAGTCAAGATCCAAGATTAATCTCAAGACTGCAAGGTGATCATCAGCCCAGCCAGGGGAATCTTCTTCAAGTCCGTGGGCATTCCTCACGAAGTTATTTCAACCTTTTGTTAATCTAGCTCAAGCAATCTTCAGCCTAGTCAGGGGCATCCCCTTCAGTTCATGGGCGTTCCTCATGAAGTTCTTCAACCTTTTGTTGATGAAGCTGTGATCTCCAAGCAAGTCAGTGAGCGTTCCTCATTGAATTGTCTCTTCAACCTTCTATTGATATCTCCAAATAAATATCACTCATCATATCCCTAGCGATCTTGACCTTTTGTCAATTACCTTAATATCATCCTTTTGGTGGTAGTCAAACTCGGTCAACTCAATTAACCTTCATCCTTTTGGTGTTGGTACCCCTCGAAATTAGAAATTTACTATCATCCTTTTGGTGGTAGCCACTCATGTCATTTCAACCTAACCTGCATCCTTTTGATGTTGGTCCTCGCAAGTGGGAAGTTCATATCATCCTTTTGGTGGTAGCAACTTGTGTTGTTTGATCCGTCATCCTTTTGGTGTCGCCGATCCGTGAACCCTTGGTCTGTGTGTCATCCTTTTGGTGAGTGACAGCCTTTGTTATCATTTTGCTTGCTATTATCCTTTTGGTAGTAGTAAGTTGTGTCCACTATCATTCTTTTCGTGATAGGTCTGTCATCCTTTTGGTGCCATATGTCTGTGTGTGTGTGTGCCCTATTATCCTTTTGGTAAAAGCAGACTTTGACCTCATTTTCATCCTTTTGGTGGAAGGGTCTGTGTGCGTGTGTGCCCTATTATCCTTTTGGTAATAGCAGGGTTTGACCTCATTTCCATCCTTTTGGTGGAAGGGCCCGTGTGTGCGTGTGTGCCCTATTATCCTTTTGGTAATAGCAGGCTGTGACCTCATTTCCATCCTTTTGGTGGAAGGGTCAGTGTGTGTGTGTGGCCTATTATCCTTTTGGTAATAGCATGCTGTGACCTCATTTACATCCTTTTGGTGGAAGGGTCTGTGCGTGTGTTTGTGTGTGCCCTATTATCCTTTTCGTAATAGCAGGCTTTGACCTCATTTTCATCCTTTTGGTGGAAGGGTCTGTGTGCGTGTGTGCCCTATTATCCTTTTGGTAATAGCATGCTTTGACCTCATTTCCATCCTTTTAGTGGAAGGGTCGGTGTGTGTGTATGCCCTATTATCCTTTTGGTAATAGCAGGCTGTGACCTCATTTCCATCCTTTTGGTGGAAGGGTCTGTGTGCGCGTGTGCCCTATTAACCTTTTGGTTATAGGAGGCTTTGACCTCATTTCCATCCTTTTGGTGGAAGGGTCCGTGTGTGCGTGTGTGCCCTATTATCCTTTTGGTAATAGCAGGCCTTGACCTCATTTCCATCCTTTTGGTGGAAGGGTCTGTGTGTACGTGTGTGCCCTATTATCCTTTTGGTAATAGCAGGCTTTGACCTCATTTTCATCCTTTTGGTGGAAGGGTCTGTGTGCGTGTGTGCCCTATTATCCTTTTGGTAATAGCATGTTGTGACCTCATTTCCATCCTTTTGGTGGAAGGGTCTGTGTGCGTGTGTGCCCTATTATCCTTTTGGTAATAGCAGGTTGTGACCTCATTTCCATCCTTTAGGTGGAAGGGTCTGTCTGTGTACGTGTGTGCCCTATTATCCTTTTGGTAATAGCAGGTTATGACCTCATTTCCATCCTTTTGTTGGAAGGGTCTATCTGCGTGTGGTCCTATCATCCTTTTGGTGATATGTTTGTCATCATTTTGGTGTCAGATAGCTGTGTGTGTGCCCTATTATCCTTTTGGTAATAGCAGGCTTTGACCTCATTTTCATCCTTTTGGTGGAAGGGTTTGTGTGCGTGTGTTTCTCTATCATCCTTTTGGTGGTAGGCATGTCATCCTTTTGGTGTCAGATTTCTTGTTATCATCCTTTTGGTGATAACTCCTTTTGCAAGTTTCTCAGTGTCTTCTCGAGGGTTGACATTGATCCATCATTTCAACTCCCCATCATTTTATTTCTTTACGGACAAATTTGTGGTCTTCTTCATATCTAATTGTCTTCTACCTCGAAAGAATGGACACCAAGCAGTTCATCTAACTAGGTTTAAGCAAATTAGATAGGGGCATCTGTCATACCCCAAATTTGTCCTACCTTTTCAAATTATTTTTCGCGTTCGATTTTATTTTCAGTTTTGCATCGCGTGCATAACATCACGTCTTTTTTCCATGAATATACCCTAAAACTGATTAGCCAGAATGAATACGCAGACATATAGACAGACTGGTCGAATTGTTTCCCGAGGGTACCCGGTCAATTTTCAAATGTGACCAAACGTTGTATTTTTTTTCGAGTCGTTTATTCCACGCTAATAATTTCTATGCGGTCAATTTTTTAGGGCACTTTGTAGCCCAATTTTATTCATTTTTCATTTGATTTATTTTTATCTTTTCATCAAAATATTTTTAAATAGAATTTTTCATATTAGCATTTTATTTTTATCATTTTTATTCAATAAATTGTGAATTTCTATTAGTTTTTAATTAATTTAATTCTATTGAATTAATTAAAACTTCTAGAAGGGGTAACTTTGACATTTTAAATTAGGTGTGTTTCTTTGATTAAATATGGATCGATAGATTTAAATCTAATCAAGGGTCCACATGCATTATCCTCACTTTTTCTCATTAGCCAATCACAAATAGTTTTTATTTCTATTTATTCAAATTAATTAAAAAAAGAGAGAAAAAAAGTTAGTTTCCATTTCCATCCCACTAGCGCTTGATCAGGAGAGGAGAGAGAAAATCGTTTTTCCTTGGATTCCATATCCAACGAGTCTTTATAAGAAGAGGGATTCTTCGCGGAGAGGGGAGGACCCACTTCATTCTCTCTCAAAGATCAAAATTCAGAAAAACCATCACCTCCATCGTATCATTTTCTTCCACCCTTCATCATCACCCTCTCCCTCGCCTTCATCGGCTTCTCATAACCACCATAGACAAATCGAAACCCTCATTTCCGACCTCACCCCACAACCCTTCTTCAACCCTCTTCTAACCCTCTTCAAACCGTCACTCCCATTCACCCTTCAAATCGCGACCAATCAACCATCACAAACTCCTACAAACACCTCGCATCCGCCCTCGCTGCTCTTTCATCCGCCACTTTAAATTTCACAAATGTTACAACCTTCAACTCCGAGCTGATTTCAAAGTTACCGACTATGATTTAGCAGCAACAACAACAATCCACAACAACCAAGCTCATACTTCATTTCGTCGATTTCAAGAAATTATGTTGTTGTCTGTGACTGATTTGTATGCAGGTGTGGAACTTTTAATCCAAGATGCGGATTCAACTTAGTTCCAATGGCGACACCGTCATGTTGAAGACGTGACTACTGATCCCTCGCCTTCAAAAGACCGACGTCTTTCATACCGAATGCAAGCAAGCAACAATTTACAACCTTTCTCCGACAATAATTCGACATTGGTAACACTTCAATCTGTTATCCTGTAGTTAATGTTGAATGTCTGCTGTATTAATTTTTCCTTTGATTTGCTATTTTTTTTCAAGTTTGGATTGAGCAAGTTGATTTGTTTTGAACTGCTATTTATTATTAGAATAGTGTTGTAATGTTCTTGGTTGCTGGATTTTAAACTCAGAATGCTGGCATATTACCGTAATTGTTTCGCCTGCTGTTTCTGGTTAGATTACAACGGATTCTGTTTCGTTTCAATTTGACACGCGAAATCGAAAATATCTTTGGGTTTTTGTGTGTTAGACTGCTTGTCTAATTCTGTTGTGATTTGTTAATGATAAATCAGTCTTGTAATCTGTTTTGCTACGAGGATATTCCAATTTGGTCGTCGTACCTAATGCAGTTTTTGTTGCGAGTGCGTATCCGTTTTGATTGATTTATAATTACTAATTGGTTTTAGTTAATGTTGTTAATTAAGTCAATTTCGATTCGATTACGGTTGTGTAGTGTTTAGTATTCGGGTTTGAATTTAGATTGAATTTAGACTTGTCCTGCTGCTATGATTTGTTCGAGTATGAATTTCAAATGTTGATTGCATATCCGTTATGTTACGAATAAATTTGTTTCAATTACATATGCTTTTATGTCGGAGTGTGTTTCGGGCTAAATGTTATATTTATGGTGGCATTGTGATAATCCTGTAAATAATAGTTTGTCATGCTATGTTGCTGCCATGACAGCTATTGTGATTTCAATTTGTTTGCATTGCCTATCCGTATATTATATGTTTCGATTGCGAATTCGCTTCAATTCTGTTTTGATTGTAGCTCCGTAAATTTGAAATTGCTTATTATTTTTTAAGTTGGTGCTTCTTGTATATAAGTTGGTTGAATTTGAAAGCATGGCAGCAGATACTTATACTTGTTTTAATTCATGTGTTGAATTAGTGTATGATTTGCAATGCATTCTTTTGCTATAATTCTAATCCTGCTGAGTGTTACTAAGTTAATTTCAACACTATTTTATCAATAATTTTCAAATGTGAGTCAATTTCAAATTTAAATCCATTATTTTAATTTAAAATTTGATTGATTAGTTTTGATTTTAGCTAATTAATTTTGTTAATTAAATTTAATTAACTAGATTATATTGATGAAATTATCATTTTATCGATTAATATTGATAATTATCCTAATTAATTAATTTAAAATCCTAATTAATTAATTAAATAAACACTTTTCAATAAGCGAATTAATCTTGGTCCATTGTCAAATAGCTTTTTTCTGAGGCGATTAATCAAATATTTTCTTAATTAATTATGAAAGTAGTGGATTTTTGAGGTCTAGCACTTCTTGGATCCTTGAACAATCGCTCTTGGGGTGCACGCCTTGGGTTGTGATTGTTTCCTCTTTCGTTTCTAAAAAACAATTAAGTCACGCTAAGATTATCGAAACTCTTAAACACTTAATCTTCGATTAAAATACTTAACACACCTAATCAAATCATTTTTCTTAATTAAATTGCGAAAGAATTGAATTCTTGAGGTCTAACACTTCTTGGGTTCTTGAGTGACTGCTATTGAGGCGCACGCCTTGGGTTGTGATCATTCGACCTTTCGTTTCTAAAACACTCGTCTTAATTATTTGGACAAAGGAATGCCATTGGAGTCTAGCATTCCACATGGTACTTTCGTTGTTCATCAAACAATATTTCGCAAATTAATTGAATGAAAAAGGTGTCGTTGGGATCTAGCATCTCAATAATGCCCCAATTAATTGGTTGCGAGGACGACGTCTCGTTTATCGAATAATCGTCATTTTTCCTAAAACACGTAACAAATCAAACCTTATATTCTCGCCTCGTACAAACGAACCCTTCTCATACCCTAATTCAAATCAATCCTTGATTCGTCGTCGAGTCGCTTTTCGAAACATCCTCGTAAGTCGAGTGTATTTTGCCTCGACATCAAATGCACACTTGCACATTTCATCTCGTGGTTTCATTACTAGGAGCACCCTTAGGGACTAGTATCAATCCTCACCTCTTGTCGCAACCAAATTCGACCCAATCTTTTTTCAAACGCTTTCTTAATCAACCTACGAACGGAGGAGATTCTTGGAGTCTAGCATTCCTTGGGTCTTCGATTGAATGACTCTCGAGGCACGCCCTTAGGTTGTTGTTCATTCAACCTTTCGTCTTAAAACACTTAATCATTATCAAACATTTTCGTAATCAACTCACGAAAGAACTGAGTTCTTGGAGTCTCACATTCCTTGGATTCTTGAGTGACTGCTCTTGAGGCACGCCCCTTGAGTTGTTTGTCATTCAATCTTTCGTCTCCTAAAACACTAACCCTTTTTTCGTGGTCGTCTCCACGAACTACGACTGCTCTGATTCTTTATTCTTGTCCGAGTAAATATACGTAGGCACAAGATTGCGATGATCTTGGCGAGCACACTTTTTTCTTTTTCTCCGTTTCTACACTACCATCTTTTTTTCCATTAAACCCCGTAGTCGAACTACGATTGCTCTGATTACTCATTCTCGTCCGAATGAGCATACGTAGGCATAAGATTGCGATGATCTTGCCGAGCACTCTATCCCTAAACCACCCATTTCCCCCTTAGCATCCTTCCCTTTTATCTTACTGTTTTGCATTTATCATAGGGAAGAAAATAAACAAGCTTAGCTAACGAGTATCACGATCCGAATCAAGAGGTTCCCGTTGAGTACAACGGACGTGAGGGGGTGCGCGTACCTTCCTTTCACGTAACCGACTCTCCAACCCAGAATGTGGTTGCGACGACCATGTTCTTATCCCTCCCTTAAAGGTTTTCTCGATATTTTCCTTTCCCTCTTTTGGGATAAATAAAGTTCGGTGGCGATTCTGTCGAACCGTTCCGCGCCTTTCGCCCGAAGGGTCGTGTCTTCGATTAAGAGATTTTTTTGAGGTGCGACAATGAGGAGGAGATGGAAAAAGTATGGAGAAGGAGATTAAATCAATGGAGAAAATAGATGAAGATAGGAAGAGATCGAGGGAGGCTTTAAAGGGGTTGTTATGAATATTTTGTCCCTTAATATGAAAGGGTGTGACAACTTAGTGAAAAGAAAAAAAGTTGCTAAAATGATTCAAGCAGAGGGAGTGGATGTGTGTTTTCTTCAAGAAACGAAAAAGTCTTTACTAGATAGTAATCTAGTATTCTCTTTGTAGGGGAATTCAGAAGTGGAGTGGCCGACTCATGATGTAGTAGGTAGTTCTGGTGGGATGTTAATTATGTGGAAGAAAAACTCTTTGGTTCTTAATTGTAGTTTTAGAAGGGAAGGATTCATAGGGGTCAATGGTGTTTGGAAAGGAAAAGAGGTGTTCTTAATGAATGTGTATTCCTCTTACTTGTTGAACAAAAAGAGGGAATTATGAAAGGATCTTGTTTACATAAAAAAGAGATTTGACAGGGAGAGTGAGTGGTTGGTGGTGATTTTAATGTTATAGCCTTTAAAGAGGAGAGGAAGGGTGCAGTGGGAAGTGTTAGACTTAAGGAGAAGGAGGAGTTTAGGAATTTCATAAGCGATTTAGATTGTGTGGATGTGCCACGTGAGGGTGGGTTGTATACTTGGTTTAACAAGGCAGGGAATTCTATGAGCAGAATTGATAGGTTCTTGCTATCAGAGGGTTTAATTGAAGAGTGGAAGATCAAAGGTCAACATATAGGGAGAAGAGAGTTATATGATCACTGTGCTATATGGTTGAAAAGTAACTCTGTCAACTGGGGGCCAAAACCATTTTGGATTTGTTAATAGCTGGCTGAAGCATCTAGAATTCAAAGTGTTTGTGAAGAAGTGTTGGGATTCTATTGAATTCAAGGGAAGAGGTGATTATGTTCTTAAGGTGAAGTTGGGTTTTCTTAAGGAGAGGTTGAAGAATTGGAGTAAGGAGGTGTTTAGTTGGATTGATGTTAAGATTGAAGAAGCCATCAAAGATCTTAAGTCATTGGATCAGGAGGTTAGTAGGTTAGGTTTTGCTAACTTTGATGATATGGTGAAAGCAAGAACCAAGGCTAATGATGAGGTTTGGAAAAAGCTTAATATGAAATAGGAGATCATTAGATTGAAAGCAAGGGAATTGTGGCTGAAAGAGGGGGACAGTAATACTAAATACGTTCACAATGTAGTTAAAAGGAGGAGAAGAAGAAATAGAATCTGGTTTGTGAAGACAGAAAGTGGTGTAGTAGAAGATGTTGAAGGAGTTAAGAGGGAGGTTAGTAGGTACTTCGAAGACAACTTTAAAGAAGTGAATAATTCCTGTCCTTTCCTGGAAGAGCTTAACATGAAAAGTTTAACAGTGGAGGATAAAGTGTGGTTGGAAGGATACTTTACAGAAGAGGAAGTTAAGGCTGCTATTTGGGATTGCGATGGAGGTAAAAGTCCTGGTCCATACGGGTTTACTTTTGCATTTTTTCAGGAGTGTTGGGAAATAGTAAAGAGGGGTGTTCTTTGTTTTGTGTCGGATTTTCATAGTAAGCCAATCTTGACTAAAGTTGCTAAGGCCTCCTTCCTGACCTTAGTAGCTAAAACAAAGAATCCTCAATCTCTATTAAATTACAGACCTATTTGCCTTGTTACGTGCTACCAGAAGATTTTGTCAAAAATCCTGGCTAGTAGAATGAAGATGGTAGTAAGCTCTATAGTGTCATCAAAACAGGCATCGTTTTTGCCTGGTAGGTGCATTTTTGATGGAGTCTTGGTAGAAAATGAGATTTTAGATCTTGCTAAAAGAAGTAGGAAGAGCTGTATGTTATTGAAAATTCGCTTTGAAAGGGCGTACGATTGTGTTTCGTGGAAATTCCTTAAGGATTTGCTAGCTAAACTGAATTTTGGAGAGAAATGGATAGATTGGATAGGTACTTTGGTGTGTGATAGATCAATGTCTGTCTTGGTTAATGGTAGTGCTACGAGGGAATTCAAGGTTAATAAAGGGTTGAGGAAAGGGGACCCTCTTTCCCCTTTCTTCTTCTTACTTGTAATGGAAGTTTTAACGCAGTTCATGAAGAAAGTTGAGTCTCTAGGTTTATACAAAGGGTTTAGAGCAGGGGTTGAAGGACAATATAGTATAACACATTTTGATGATGATACCTTATTCTTAGGAGAGGTTGTATGGTCCAATTTGTGGAGTATTAAGGCTGTCTTAAGAGGTTTTGAATTGGTAACGAGATTGAAAGTTAACTTTTACAAGAGTAGAATAGGTGGGATTAATGTTAATTCTGGTTTTTTGGCTTCAGCATCAGCTTTTCTTAATTGTGAAACCATGAATTTTCCTTGTGTGTTCCTTGGTGTTTTTATAGGGGAAAGTCCTAGGAGAAGCTATTTGTGGAAGGACATTGTAGACAAAGTGAGAAATAGGTTGGCAGACTGGAAGGGGAGACATTTGTCTGTTGGTGGAAGACTGGTTCTTATAAAATCAATTATTAATGCTCTCCCTCTATATGCATTCTCTTTTTACAAAGTTCATGCAAGAGTTTTGAAGGTTCTCCAAGGCATCCAGAGTAAGTTTCTTTGGGGAGAGAACGACAACAAAAACAAAATTCATTGGATTGATTGGCAAACCACTTGTAGGCCGATTGATAAAGGAGGGTTAGGAATAAAAGATTTGGGCAGCTTCAACAGGGCCTTGTTGAAGAAGTGGAAGTGGAGAATGTTAAACTCTGAGGTCAGTGTTTGGAAGAGCCTATTGAAGTTGAAATATGGAAACCTTGCTTTGAATATCAACAATTATGGAGGTGAGGCTGCTAGAAAGTCAGAATCAATCTAGTGGAGGGATTTGAGGAGTATAGGTTTCGATAAAGACTCATGTAGAGACTTGTTTGTTGTAAATGTTAGCAGTCAGTTGGGGAAAGGAGATGATACATCGTTTTGGCATAATAAATGGGCCATTGATATACCTTTTAAAGAAGTTTTTCCAAACCTTTATCAGTTTGTAGTTGTTCCAAAAAGTTCGGTTGCAGGATCAGGTACTTGGATATGAGGTGAATGGTTTTGGAACTTATCTTTTCATGCTTTTCCTGCAGGGACAGTTATGGCTAGGGAGAAGGAGGAATTGTTGGACATCTTGGAGCCAATAATACCAACGTGTAACAATGATGTCTTCAGATGGGATCAAGAAAAAATCAATAGCTCTAATTCTTGTACAGGATTCTCAGTCAAGTCCTGTTATAAGTTACTTTGGAAGGATAGTGAGGTTACATCCATGGAAGAAGAGGCATTGATGCCTTTGAACAAGATTTGTAGGACGAATTTGCCGTTAAAGGTGAAAGTGTTCATGTGGAGTGTAGCTAAGAATAGATTAGCTACTAAGGATCAACTGGCAAGGAGAAACATACATGTGGCAGATGGTGATTTATCATGTGCAGAGTGTGGGAGTGAAGAGGAAAACCTATTCCATGTGCTTATTCAATGTCCTAAAGCAATTGAGGTTTGAAAGGGCATTGAGAGATAGTTGGGATTCGTCAGCAGTGATCGTCGTAATTAGTTTGAGTGTATGCTTAGTTTTCACGATGCAGTGAAAAAAGATACAGGAAGTTCAACAGGGATTTTAATTTGGTGCACTGCTGTTTGGTTTCTCTGGTATAGCAGAAACTCTATGATATTTGAGTCCAAATGTCTGTCTATGGTAGATGTATTAAACTCGATTAAATATTTTAGTTGGAAATGGATTGTAGATGATAGGTCCTCCAAATTTGTTTATTTTTACGAATGGTACACGGTCCCTATTGAAAGTTGTAAAGGGATCTAGTGCTTGTCTGTTTTGTTTGGTTTCTGCACCCCTTGTGCAGTAGTTTGTTCAACTCAACATTGCTTTCAGAAGAAAAAGAAAAGCATGAACCCTTAAGATCTATGTTTAATTAATTACAACATCTCTAAAAGTAATATTTGCATCGTTTGTCATACTTGTAGTTGTATGAGATGAATTTGAAGACTCTCATGCTCAGTGTATGTCATGGGAGAATTTATTCATAATAAAATATAAAATAAATGTGGGAGAAACAGGTTGTAACATTCTGTATAATATAAATCTAGAAAATACGTTATATGCAATATTAATTGGTATTGATACAACACAAGTGACTAAGGATATCATTATATATATATATATATATATATATATATATATATATATATATATATATATATACATGTCCAAAACAAAATATACAACAATAGCACATGATATACAAGAGTGCCTAAGCAAAACTTTGATCTATGTATAATATCCACATTTGCACATACTCCACTGTGGAAGATCACGGTGAAAAAAATCTTTGAAACTTCATCGGTCAAGTTTGTCCTTGGATTTAACCTCCAAAGAATTCCCTAAAAAATTACAATAATAGTGGAGTGAGATAATAATCTCAATGTGTTCTCTTGTCTTATGAGTCCACTCGGCTCTAATGGGATCCCTTATCGAATTCTTAACTCAAGTCATTCACATACGTTCTACTCGTGTACAATCACCTAATAGAACAACGACTTAAGTATTTAAGGGGAATTTATGCCTTGTATGGAAAACACACAACATGAGTTGTCATAAACTCAATGAATCAATATTTGAGAATGCACAACAAATTATCTTTCCCCGGTTGATCCTACGTCTAGGACTATGGACATGGTCCACATATCTCTGCTTCCTCTAACAATTTCTCCCCGGACGATCCGAATTCACTGATTATGGACACAGATCATGATTATTCGCACAATTAGAGAATGTCTCCTGACCAATCTGATTCCACAACTTAAGGACATGGAATTCCACCAATAAATACATTTTCCTTCTCGGTTACCACTCGATATGAGTCTCAGACTCGTGATACACTCGAATAGGGGTTACTCCCGAATACACGATTGGTTCATTAATCACAATTTGATTATTCTCATAAAACACCATGTAATTATGTCATAATCACCATTGGTTGATATCAAAAATATCATGTGATTCTATCACAATAACAATATATCTCAATGTGTTTCCATACAAGTTAGTCGATTCGTAACTACGTACGAGATCGTTCCTCATCTATGCCTACAACATTTTCGTTGATTGGTCGACTTATCTCTAGCAACTACTCCCTCACGGATGCACACTGAGGCAGCTCTTACATTCGAGCATCGCAAACTAAATTATTTACCATAAAATTAATGGGTTGTTATGTGAGATCTAATTTGGCACTTATGCAACAACCATCTTTGAAAATGTTCGTAACTGGACTTTTCTTCAAAAACGTGTTTACTTTTTCCCCATTTTGTTTCAACGATCCAAAAAATTAAGGCAATTATAATATAATTAGGTAAAAGCAGTGACCTTAAAAAATATATAGTACATAATAACATGTTCAACTAAATTTTATTTTTGATTGGGATGTGGTGTTAATTTCCTACAGTAACGTTAAAAATAACACATAAATAGTTTTAAAAATATATTTCTCAAGACATATATGTAGCTTTTTATGTATTCCTCAAGACATAACTATTGTGTTTTATTAATATGGAGTAACAAGTTTAATAAAATAATTTTATTTATTCATTCTTTTATATATATATATATATATATATATATATATATATATATATATATATATATATATAT
This sequence comes from Lathyrus tuberosus, assembly GCA_022829125.1. NCBI lineage: Eukaryota > Viridiplantae > Streptophyta > Magnoliopsida > Fabales > Fabaceae > Lathyrus > Lathyrus tuberosus. Next base: position 157,807 of record JALAZF010001114.1, read on the forward strand.
ATATATATGATAAAAAGGTGATTTTTTAATAAGAATGAGAGATCAAGAAATGAAAAACTTTTATAATTAAAAAAAGTGCCTTCTTAAAATACGTATTAAGAAAATGGATGTGTTTAATTCACAGACATAGTCTCTATCTTCACTAAAGCGTAAGAGTATTTAGTATATATATATATATATATATATATATATATATATATATATATATATTTAAGCAAGTTCTAATATATAACGATTACAAAGGGTACTTGAATCTGATTACAAAGAATCGAGACGGGGCTCGAAAAAAAAAAAAGATTACCAACCAATTGGATCCTAAGACAAATAAAACAAAGGGTCTTTGTTAAACTCATACAGATTACAATTGGAATGGATAATATCTCCTATGAAAGTCCAACACCAAACCGTAAACTTAACCCTCCAAACAGTGTCTGAGACACTCCAACCTACCTTCCTAAAAGAGGTATTGTTCCTGAGACTCCATAACACCCAACGAACTGCCAACCAAATGCTCCCCTGTTTGCCTTCTCTAATCCTCAATGACTTACAAAACTCAAGCTAATACAGAAAATTACCCTTGATATCATTCACCCCAACCCATTGCAGACCCACCCAATTTGCCACCTCCCTCCAAACGGCCTGAACAACCGGACAAGAGGAAAGAATATGATACAAAGACTCCAGACTATCTTTGCAATAAACGCAGTTCAAGTCGCTACACAAGACGGAAATACCTTTCTTAGCAAGCAAGTCCTTCGTCGGTAACCTGTTCAGAAAACAACGCCAACCGAAAGCTTTAACTTTCTGCGGAACAGAAGCCTTCCAAATTAAAGAGAAAACCTCGTCAAACCTGTTAACCGGACCATAAGGGTTACGAAGCTCACTAAGCTGCCGGTAAAACGACTTGACAGAATACCTACCCCCCTTCTCCAAGCTCCACCGAACCGAATCTCCCAAATCGGGAACAATCACAGCAAGACTAAACCTGCTACGGAGTGCTTCCAGCTGATTAGCAAACTACTCCCATGAAGACGTGTCGTCTGCAACAGAGGTCCCAACAGACTGCACAGCGTGGACACCCTGCTGCACCGAAACTGGTGCATAATTAAAAATACGAACAGAAGCCATGACATCAGAAGAGTCCCCATCACTGACTCCAGACCTCCTACTCGAATCAACAGTAGTGGCGACATCAACTATAATAGTCTCAGGGAACAAGCAAGAATCTGTTCCCGACTCTCCTGCACCAGGAACAAGACCAACATCCACCAGAACTTCAATTGGGTTGGCAGCAACTTCACCATCAGTAAAAGACTCAGCGGCTGCCAAACCCAAATCCCCCCATTCACATATTCCATTCACCCACCCTCCAAGACCCACAACTGCCACCTCCCATATTCTATTTAGTATATAGATAGAACTCAATGGATGTCACGGATAAATTGAAATTTAAATTCCATATAAAAAATAACAAGCTTCAAATGTTTGTTTTTATTATACATGTCATGGTTATATTGATAACTTAAAAAGAATGAGAAGAGTGTACCCTTTTTAAAGACACGCTGTTGTGAATCTTGTTGTGAATTACGACAAAATTCAATATCAATTTGTAAGGCAAAGAACAATAGCAACCAAAATAAATAGTCTTCAGCAATAATAATCCGTACACAGATAATATAACAGAATAAGGCAAGAAAAAACTGAAGGTTTGTTTACCTAGTTCGATCAAACGATCTACTCTGGGGGAGAGAGTAGCTCTCCAATTCACTATACTCAGAAAGTTGTTACAAGAGATTACAGATGAGTTAAAAGAAAATAGCATTCGCCTTCAAGTTCCCAAGAACAACCCTATTTTCTACCCAAGTGTTTCCCAACCTCTCCAACTCTCAATATATGAATCACTCAAACCCAAGGTGTAACAGTGTTTCACAATAACCTTAAACAACTCCAAAGGTTTCTCTAAACCTTTTCTTTTCTAAGGTTTTCTTTGTGAATAGCTGAAACCCTATGCTATGCCTTTAAACCCTTGTTGGTGTAAACTCTAAGATTGTCACACACCAAACATATAAGAGATACATATTTATAATAGCAAATATCCAACAAATAAAGCCCAAAATCAGATGAATCCATGGACCGAACCGAAAAAGCCCGAAAACTCGAAAACACTATTCATCATATGGACAACACTATTCACCGTACGGACATCACTATTCATCTGTATGGATAACACTATTTACCGTATGAATGTCACTATTCACCGACCAGTTTTTTCCCTCGACTTTTCGTCCGACTTTCTAAAACTTCTTATTTTTACGGTAAATGTAATCTCCAAAATATGTTTTCTTTCTCTTCATCAACAAAGGTTTTAAGGCACATTTACAACAATCTCCACATTGACTTTAAACCGTGTTGATACCAATTTAACAATCAACAACATTGTTGCTCTCTACCAAGTTAAAATTTTAATCAATAACTTTGATCAAATTTAAGCAACCCTTGAATCTTGATCTCGCAACTTGCATCCACTTATTCCTAATTACCCTTTTATGCCTAGGTAATTTAACAAGCCTACAAGTATGATTTTTCAACCACCCTTGACTCCAACTGTTTTCAAATGCCTCCCTGAAGGTTTTTCTTCTTTTATTTTGCAGTCCTTCAACCACATTAGAAACATAATATCCAAGGCTAGCATAATCGTCCCTTTAAGATGCTACAATAACCCCCCTTACCTTATCATGAGTCAAATGATAATCAGAGATCTTTGTAACTGTTCCCTCACTACTGCTAGCATCCATAGTAGGAAACTCCACCTCAAACTGAGTTTTCTCCGTTATAGTTTCTCCCTTGGGTTTCACTATTCTTCTTTTTAAGAAATTCTCTACCAACCAAGTAACTTGTGTTACCATCAGCTCTTCCCCCAAAACTCAATAACAACCTAGCGGCAACATGCATTTTTATCCCTTGATTTCTGTAAAATTCATTGTACTCCTCTGAAACTTTCTCAAGGCATTCATAATGCCTTAAACTCAAATCTCATAGCTCTTCCTTGTCATGAAAGCCTCCACTAGTTAACCATGAATGAATAATAACATTTGAACCTTCTAAAATATATAGACCACATATTTTAGACCCTTTAGTAATAATCAACTCATCACGCGAAATCTTTAACTCTCCACGTTCAACTCTAGTACAATAGCCTAGATCATCAAACATACTTATCCATAACAAATTTCGCTTGAGTTCTGGAACATACCTCACTTTGTGAATAAGAAGTTCATAATCATTAAACATTTTAAATCTGACCGTACCAATACCATGAACCTTGCATGCCTTATTATTACCAAGGCGAACTACTCCACATTGCACTATATTCAAAGTTTCAAAGTATTCTATTCTTGGACACATGTGATAAGAGCAACCTGAGTCAATGACCCAACTATCTTCAGTTTCCAAACTCGATACTACTAGTACTTCGGCATCCTCATAACTTTCCTTACCCAATGCAACTACAGCTTGAACAAAATCTTCATTGACCTTTCTTTCAGGACAATCCCTTTTAAAGTGACCGATTTTCTGACAATTAAAACATTTTACCTTTGACTTGTTAGACCTCTTTGATTTAGACATCCCTTTACACTCACCTCCTCCTCTTGACACATTTAAGCCTTCACCTCTATCTTCAATCTTCAAATCTTTCGACTTTGAAAATTATTTGGATTTCACCGCCGTCTAGACTTCATCCAAAGTAATAATACATTCCTTACCATAAAGAAGGGCATCCTTAAAGTGCTCAAAGGATCTAGGTAATGAACTCAACAGGAGCAAAGCCTTGTCCTCATCATCAATCTGCAATTCAATATTCTCAAGATCGTCGATAATCTTGTGAAATTCTATGAGCTGCGGAACTATGAATTTGTTCTCCACGATTTGGAATGAATATAGTTGTTGTTTCAGATACAACCTGTGAGCCAAAGACTTTGTAATATACAATTATTCAAGTTATGCCCACATAGCAACCGCAGTTTTCTCCCTAGAAACTTCTCTTAGAACTTTATCCCCGAGGCACAAGATAATGGCAATCCTTGCCTTATCCACCATCTCGGTCTTCTTTACTTGTGTAAGCCCAGCAGGCATCAATGCTTCACTCTTCAAAGCATCGATACACTTCTCTTGAATTAAAATTGCTTGCATCTTAATTTTCCACAACCCGAATTCGTTGTTACCAGAAAATTTCTCGATTTTCCATCTACTAACCATGGTGCTCACTTGTCAACAATATCTCTTTGCTCCATGTTCACTGCACCACTTGCTGTGAATCTTGTTGTGAATTACGACAAAATTCAATATCAATTTGTAAGGCAAAGAACAATAGCAACCAAAATAAATAGTCTTCAGCAATAATAATCCGTACACAGATAATATAACAGAATAAGGCAAGAAAAAACTGAAGGTTTGTTTACCTAGTTCGATCAAACGATCTACTCTGGGGGAGAGAGTAGCTCTCCAATTCACTATACTCAGAAAGTTGTTACAAGAGATTACAGATGAGTTAAAAGAAAATAGCATTCGCCTTCAAGTTCCCAAGAACAACCCTATTTTCTACCCAAGTGTTTCCCAACCTCTCCAACTCTCAATATATGAATCACTCAAACCCAAGGTGTAACAGTGTTTCACAATAACCTTAAACAACTCCAAAGGTTTCTCTAAACCTTTTCTTTTCTAAGGTTTTCCTTGTGAATAGCTGAAACCCTATGCCTTTAAACCCTTGTTGGTGTAAACTCTAAGATATATGATGATCTTAGGTTACTAATGCTTTTTTTCCTTGACATATTTCTCTTATTTAAATTCCAATTTATATAAGTATGTATTGCATAGAATCATTTTTTATTGATTTTTCTATATTTTTCTAATTTTTATTTTATTGATACAAATCGACCTTAAAGAGAAATAATCCACCCTAAAAAAAAAAACAAAATATATTACCATCTAACTAATTCGTAATTAAACTCTTTTGTCTATATTTGTATATAAAACCAAATCTTTATTAAAAAAATGAATATTCTTCTCCAAATTAGTTATTATTTTATTGTTAAAATTTATGGTAAGAATCGTATATTTACTATGTGAAAAGGGTTTCCTTAATTTCTATGACATGGTAGAATTATTTTTCTATTAAATAACTTTTTATTTTTAAATTATTTTAAAAATGTGAAAAGTTAAGGAAATCCATTTTATTTCTAATTAACAAAATAAATAATATTATTATAAATACTAAATGTATTAAAAAAATTATAAATATAGTCATAACAAATATACTAAGAAAACAAAATTTTATTTAATATTCAAGATATTTTAAATAATAGTTATAATAATATATATTTTTTGTAGATAATTTCTTACTTTTGAAAATATGTTTGTCTAGGGCAAGGAATAGAATGTTGTTACTATTTTACAAGCAAAATATTTCAACATATATTGAAATGTGATTTGTGTTGAAGTGGATGAGAGTG